>JAAGVU020000041.1:8341002-8361847 GCA_011763525.2 Mormyrus iriodes | reverse complement strand
TTTTGAAAAGGGGTTTTTCCCCACCTTTTCCGCGGGGGGGGGGGGGGGGGGGGGGGGGGGGGTGGGGTGGGAGGCAAGCTCTCGCTATCCTGTAATGGAAACAATGGTATCGCTCGGGGGAGGGACAGGGACGTCGTTCTTCTCTGCTGCAGCTGGTGGTGTCCTGTTGCCTCTGCTCTGCTTCAAGGGGGGGCGCAGAGGGGACCCTGCACCTGAATCAAGCCCAACCCCAGTGCTTCAGCTCCAGCCTCTGCCCCCATGTCCCCCAGGGCCGCGAGTTCAGTTCAGGGGGTGTAGGTGGAGCGTCTGGAGGGCCCCCCCTTCCCACACACACAGACACAGACACACACACACAGACGCAGGCCTCTCGTGGGAGGGTTGTAAGAGGGGGCTTCCCTGGTTTTGGGTCATCCCCACAGCGTGTGGGTTCGCGTCTCTTAGTAAACATGTGAGTGGGCATTGACCTCTTTTGATTGGTTGATTGATCGATTGAGGGCGTCGCTCGGCACTGACAGCTCGCGGGGCAAATGGTGACATGTGCTGGCAGGGCAGCTACCAGTCGGTGCCAGGCTCAGCAGCATTGAAGGTTTAAAACGGAAGGGGACCCAGTCATGTGCGACCCCACCCCCCGCCCAAGCTTTAGTGGGCAGCATGTGCTCCTATGTCTTGGCAAGGCTTGGTGGTCCAGGGGGGAGGGGGACACACCAGTAAAACAGGCGACCTCGTCTGCTTTTGTCTGGTGCCACCGCCCCCCACTGACGGGCCCCCACCCGACTGGAGAGAAGGCACCACTTCTCCGACAGGCTTAGTCCCCTGTGCAGGATCTCAGGAGAAATAAAATAAGTTGCTTGAGGCGGGAGCCTGCACATGTGTGGGTCTGTGTGCAGGCAGATGTGGAGGTGGGCTTGGGGACTGGATGGGCAGGGCCCCCTCCCCGCCACCAGTGACACGACCACCGGCGTCTCGCTCGCATTGGCAGCCCAAACCACATTGGATAAAAGATCTACCCCTGAGTCTGTTTAGTCAGTAATGCTGCTGGTGTGTGTATGTGTGTGTGTGAGTGTGGGGGTGGGGCGTTCATGGGGAGGGTGGGTGGGCGGGGGGTGTTAGCCGCATGTATAGCCGTGCCAGAGCCGTATGGAGCCTGCCGGGGATTACGGCGCATTGTGCGCGGCGACAATGGGCAGCGGGGCAGGACACATTTGCAGGCCCCCGCCTCCCTGCATAACAAGTGCCGCTTTGTCCTTGGTGCTTGGCCACTTCCCAGGCTCCCGGCTGCTGCACCTGGAGCCGCACTGTAACGCCACACTGTAAATAAAGCTCGCATACAGACCGTTTCCTCCTCTGGAGTGCTGTAATGCTTTGGGGGAAACTTTCACGCTCCCACCCCGCCCTAGATCTTTACACCATTTTGGACCTACTCTCGGTGTTTGCCACACCTTTATTACTATATACTTTCAAAAAATTTCAAAATAATATTCCCATCATCGTTAGACTGGCCACTTAATCATGTGATCCTCTTGTGGCAGCCCTGAAATGCCCCCCTCATGTCTCCCAACAGGAAGTGAAACTGAGCCCAAATTATTCCAGACCCAGTGTTGATGTATTGGTCCTCTGAACTGCATCTGGGGGGGGGGGGCACAGCCGGGGTGTCCAAAGGGGTACGTGAGACTTCCATTACATATTTCCATTATCGAGTCATCACCCTGGCGGTTTACCTGTGGACGAAGAGGAGGATGAGGGGCGATGGCAGCCACTGGAGGGCGACGTTGAGCAGCCATGGGGAGGGGCAGCTGGATCGTTTAGTGGGAGCTCTTTAAATGTTCCTCGTTAATGACCCTGGAGAGGCAGGTGCCGCTTCTGGAAGAAGCAAGTGTTTATGTTCAGGGGTCTGCGCCCCCCCCCATCCCCCGTAATGACTCCGCTGTTGCTCCTGGAGGATCGCGATTGTTTGGGTACAGGAGGCCACCGGGTGGGGGGAGCCCAGCTGCGGTATCACTGTGGTTCACTTATTGGGCTTGAGGCACGTCACTGGCATCCCACCCCCCACACCCTGGATGTGACACAGGGCCATGGCGTGTTTCCTTCCCCCACCACCCCTCACCATCACATGTCCTCAGTCGTTGTGTAATGTCTGCCCTGCGCCTGTAGCCCATTAATCCCAGATGATGTAAGTGGCCTGGGCCGGTTTGGAGCACATGAGCATCCCAGCACTTCACCACAAGCAGGCTGGAGCATCCAGGCAGCCTGGCTGCACGTCTCGCTGCCACTGTTCAAGGAAATCCCGCCTCCATGGTGATGGAGAAGCTCTGCGTCTGATTAATATCCGCCGCGGCCCCCAGCTCCGTTTATTATGCCTTGTCTGATACGTGATAAAGACACAAACGTGCAGGGTGGGGGGGGTACAAGCTGCGGTACGGGCCACTGCGGAGAGGCTCACAGCCAGGAGGTGTGGCCGAGGTGGGGTGGGGGGCGCTTTATCAATAAGCACAAGGTCAGACAGGCACCGTGCGTCCTGTCCACAAGGGAGCCGCTCAGGATTTGCTGGGCTTGTAGCGGCTTAAAGTGACACCAACACGGCTGAGCTTACAAGCCTTCGGAAGGGGAGGGAGCCCCCTGCTGGAGAACCCTGGTCACTCACCCACCTCTTGGCCCTACGCTCCACAAAACAGACTCTCACACCCCACCCCACCCCATGCCACCCGTACATTTATTCACTCTTCATCCCATAGATAAATAAAAAGCAGAAATAATTTTGTTCTTGCTATCAGCCTTGTTGTTTTTATTAAAGTCACGTTTTAGGTATTTCTGAATGAATCACTTTTCATAACAAATGCCCGGAAATGATCTGAAGGGGCTTTAATGATGAACTTAACGTCTGTTTGCATCCATCCATTATGGGACATGAAAGTCAGTGGATTTTATCGGGTTTGATGTGATGTGATGTCATGGCTTTGTATTTAATCAAGCGAGCATCCGTGTGCTTTGAGTGGGGTGAGGACAGGGGTGGGGTGTGTATGTGTCAAGGGGGGGTGGTGCCAAGAGGTGACATAAAAGCTCTTTTGCAGCAAAGTGGAATAGATTACTTACCCCCCGTCCAATCCGGCTGTGGACCTGAGTGAGCATTATCAGTGGCGAGCAGCAGTTTCCAATGGCAGCGTGCGTGGGATTCTCAGCAGCACGCTCTGCTCTGGAATTTGTCACCGTGTGATGGCAATAAATACAGAGGCTTGGCTGGGGGAGGGGGTGCTCTTCAATTTCTACCTATTAATTCAGAGGCCTGTCGGCTTAAAGCCGCAGCAGCCCGTAAATTACCGCCGGGCCGCGTTCGGCGATATTTATTTGACGCAGAATGCGGCGGTAAATCAGTGCGCTGAGGCGGAATTGATAACCCCGGATGCGGGGTGCCGTAGTTTTTACTCGCGATGATGTTGTGGCACGGGTGGCGCTCGTAACCTTATTGTTAGCACGGGAAATATCGAGCCTGCGCCCGGACCCGACTCGACGGGCTCCCGTGAATCAGTCATCTTTTTTGGCGTGTTTGCACTCACCGAATCTCATGGGAGTGTACACATACAGGATGTCTCGCATGTGGGTTGGGGGGTCTCTGATTTTCCACAGCGGGCACAAGGCTATTGAAACGTAAAGCTGTAGGAGGGGTAAGACTCTCCCCTCCATTCCGCCGCTGTGGTCACCTTCCCTGGACAGTGTCACTGGACCCTGATTGGACCTGTCGAGAGTGTCATCGAGGGGAACTGGATCAATGGTGTCTAATTGCGAGCCACTGGCCTGGAGCAGCTTTGTGTGAGGGTCCCGCCGCTAACTCTCTCTCTCTCTCTCTCTCTCTCTCTCTCTCAGAGTACGGAAGTTTAATGGCTTTCAGGTAGAGACCAAGGCGGGACAATCAAAATGAACTCGATTCCGTCGATGGACAGGCACATACAGCAGACCAACGACCGGCTGCTGTGCATTAAACAGGTAAGAGGACCATGGACTGCAGGTTACATGGTCACATGACTCCCAGGTTTTTTTTTGGGGGGGGGGTATGGGGGCCCACAGATATTTGCTAAGCAGTGTCGCCTTATTCAAGTACAAAATAAAATTTAATGTTATTTGCCATTCAAGGTTTATATTCTGACATGGATTTAAATCAAGTAATTTTTTTTAAGCCAAAGCTGTAATGGGGCTGGTTAATTAAACTGTGATGGCCAGATAATGAAGGATTTAGACCAGCCATTTGAGCCAAGATCAGCCTTTCGGCATCCGTTTTGATGCTCCTTGTCTCATGGGTTGTGCCCCCCACTCGCCCCCCCCCACCCAGCCCGTAAATAACGCTAATAAGTTAGCCTCTTAGCTTCTTCTTATCGAGCTGTAAAAGGACAGGAGGCTCATTCATGCGGGCTCGGCACTGGATGCCCTTGCCCCCCCTGGGGCCCATTTATAACAGGAAGAGGCACAGGCAGAATGAAGTGGGAGTGCGCATGTAACCCAGGGAGACAGCTCTCAGCCCCGCCCCCGATTACCAGATGGATCGGCTGTGTTTCTCACTATGGAGCACAGTTACTTCCCTTTAAAGGTGTATCACCCCATATCACTATATGCGTTGTCTCATTCTCAGCATAAAAAATAAATATGCACAGCATCACCCTCTCCATGTCTGGAGTTATTTTCCCGAGCCACATCGGGAATGCTATTTTGGGGTGTCTCCCCCAACAGTTTTCTTGCTGTGGGTTTAAGTGAAAAAAGTACTTCAGTTTGATTCAGGCTCAGACATGAGGAGAGGGATCAGTTGCTCGCACCTGCGGTCGTTAAGCCTTTCCGGCCGTAACGCCGAGAGCTACGGCTCGGTGGGAATTGGCATTGCGACGTGTTGCTGTATTATAATGCTGATGTATAACTCGAAATGTTAAGGTGAGCGCCTTCTTCTGTGTAACATGTCCTCGAGCGTGTTCAGCCCGCGTTGAGGGGAGGGGGCAGCCCCTAGCTGATATCTGACACCATGGTCGGTGTGCTGGGTGTGCGTAGGCCTCGGCACACCCCATCAAGGCCGCGCGTTCACCCCACTCGGTGTGATTTGCGTGTCGTTAGCCCTGTGTTCAGGTCAGAGGAACCTCAGGGCAGCTCACAGGGAGGGAGTCTCTGCTCCAGTTTCTTCCTTTACTGGAACTGGTAAAACTCTGCTTCTTGAAGGGGGGGGGGGGTGGAGCAAACAAAGGGAACCCCATCTTTACTGTGGCAGGGCAAGGGCAGCCTTCTGAGTCGCTGACGAGTACGGTGCTGTCCACTGGCACCGTGGTGCTCTTCAAAGCGTGAATGGCAAACTCTTCTGGGGGGCCCCTTTAGTCACTCTCCCTGCAGATGTAGTCATCTGACATTCATTTATGCCCGCCCCCCCCCGCCACCCTCACCATGGGTTATTGCTGTTACTATAGACCGCAGTCATTCAGCGGCAAGCTAGGGGGCTCTGTAGCAGTGCGGGGGGGGTGATGATTTAAAAGCGGGATTTGCGTTTCGAATCTACTCCCCCCCCCCAAAGATTAGGCGCCAGAGCACAGGGGTAGATTAATACAAATGGCACGTGGAAAAAGATCCAGTTTTCCCGGTTTCAGCCCTTGCGTATTCCAGAGGATTTATTCAGAGGAAAGCAGTAGTTCCCAGCGCGAGGCGTGATTTCCAGTCCCCCAACGGTGTGGCTGTCACATAGACGTGCTTCTCGGCAGAGTTCTTATGCCACCGAAACGCCTCAGACGAGGTGCCGACAGCTTCTCCCAGCTGAGTGTGGTATGTCGACGGAGACTGCTCGACTTAAGTGTAATTTACATAATTTACAGACTGTAGATATGGCACATGGGTAAATATATAATTACAAAAATACTTAATTGAATCCACATTCAATTAATGTAATAGGATAAGAGCATCGAAATCATTTGTAGGAAGTCGACGCTGGCTGATAGCGCCCCCTTTATGTGACAGATAATCGCAGCTGCGATAAATGCTATTTATCTCGCCTTTAGACCACCGTCATATCTATTCAGTAGGTCAACATTGTCTTCAGAGTACAGAAGGATGATTATTCGGCAGGATTTCTATTATTCAGGGGGCCATTCTCCCGGGCAAATAGATTCAGGACAGATCTGCCACAGTCCATTTTTGGGATACTGGGTGTGAGAGCAGAAGGGATACAATCACTATTTAAGGAAAAACGTTCTGGGATTTTTTTTTTTTGTAATATAACTTCATTGTTAATTTGCACAGATATAGCTTGTCTGAGGTGGAGGAAATTCTTATGAATGTTAAAGGGGCAGCGTATTAGCGACAGTCGAAAAAGTAATTTGTAATCCTTCAGCACTCGAAAGTTCACCCCCACCCCCACCCCCATCCTCACTGCCAGAGTCAAGGGTCTCCGGTGCAAATTCAAAGTGAAACCAACCAGAGCAGAGCCGCAGAGTCAAGTTGCTAACTGGATTAGCTTCAGACTTATTCCCCCCCCCCCTTTTTGTTTGGGTCCCATCTGGCCCCGATGAGAGGGAAGTCTAATCTGCTTTCCTCACAGTCTTTGCTGGCGCGGGATTCCAGAGCGATTCAAACGGTTAAAGAAATCAAACTCTTTATTACAAATTATATTTTTACTCTCAAATTTAAAGGTTGGAAAGTTTTTTTTTTGGTTTTCTTTACAATGTGCTTCCAGGAGGAACGCTATTTCCGATCAGGCAGGTGAAATCGTGTTACGCACAGCCATGTTGACAGTGACTGCATGTATGCCAGAGCTGACCGGGTTAATAACTTTAAAGTCAGCCCGGTCCAGAACCTCTGGTGCGGTTCTGAGGCAGTGGTTTGATTCTCTTCGTGGTTCTCAGGGCAGAAAGATGAGCTCCTTGCCACAAGCCCAGTGGCTGACGGACCCATAGTTTTTGGGTGAATCCTTCTCGCCACCTCCTTGTTTCTTTTTTTTGGGGGGGGTGGCCGCCATGTGATGGAGGAGGTTCATCACATGACGCTGCATCGTACCCGTGAACCAAAGGGGCCCAGTGCCCCACCCCCACACCCCATGTTAGGAGGGGCCTCTTCTCTCTCTGTCTGCCGGTGGGGCTGGTGGATTGGTGGGACTTGGCTAGCGATTCTGGAACATCTGTGGCATGGCGCTGCCAGCCGGGCCCAGAATTCCTGGCACGCCACGCCGCATGGCTGGCTGATGGAGGCGCTGGCGGGATCGGATCGTGGCGAGGGCGGGGGGAGGGTGCCCGCGTCAACAAGCTGTGGAGCTTTTTATCTCTCTCACAGCCCCCCTGTTTACTCCATCTTCCTTCTCCAACTGAATGCTGATTGTTTCAGCGCACAGCCTCTAAACCCGGCTAAATTTAGCAGCGCTGAACGTAGATCGCCATTTCGCTTTTGAGACTTTCGCCGTCAGTGGCACCCGTGCCGCCTCTGAGCGTTTCCTTGGCTCTCTGACGGAGATTCCCTCGTAGCGGAACGCCAGCACCACTTGCAGAAAAAACCAGACTGGTTTCATCCGGCCCTTGTCAAATAAGGGCTTTGTAAATTGATATGAAAGCTTTCCCCTGTCAAGTTTTGAACTCTACTGCCCCCTGCAGGCAGCCTTGAAACATGGGAGGCGGCAGTGACACTGAGGGGAATTCGGTCGGGTGTGAATTAAGTTGGTTGGCGGGAGGAAACTGTGGTCCGTATACCTTTTAAAAGAAAAAAATGACACGGTTGCTCCTCAGTCTTTGCAACCGCCTCACCTGAGGTCATGGGAAGACTGGATTAAGGTGGGCGGAGCGTGGCGTGAAGGGGCTGCCAAGGTCACCTGGTGCTTAGTCAGCCAGCCAGCGAGGCGGAGGCAGCCTGATCCTCGCGCAGAGCTGTCCGGGTGGCTCACGATGCCGCAGGAAGTGATGTAAATGAGCGGAACGTGCCCGCCAGCCTGGGACGTGACCCAATGTCCCTTTGCTGACTATGCTTCCGGGGGGGATGAAAAAGCTTTGCATTGGATACATTTGCGCCCTTCTGTAATTAAGGTCATATAAAGGAGGTGGTGTGCGGCTCAGTGAGTTAGGATTCTGTGCCTGTGACCGGAAGGTCACAGGTTCAAATCCCATAGTTGGCAGAGTGATGTCACCATTGGGGCTCCTGAGCAAGGCCCTTAACACCACCCCCCCCCCCAATTGCTCCAGGGACTGTTTGACCCAGCCTTCTCAATTGTGCATAGCTTTGGATAAAAGCATCTGCTAAATAAAGAAATTGCCATAATCCCTTGAACTACAGTGTTTGTTATAATTTATCTAGAGGTACCAGGGTAACACAGATGTCTAATTACAGTCACATTTAGGCCAGGGTCCAAGGAAAACACAGGAATGGACTGTGTGAGTGTGCATGAGATCAGTTAATGAGGTGGTGCCTCTTTCTGTCACCCCCCAGCACTTACAGAACCCCGCGAACTTCCAGACGGCAGCAACAGAGCTGCTGGACTGGTGCGGCGACCCACGGGCCTTCCAGCGACCCTTTGAGCAGAGCCTGATGGGCTGCCTTACGGTAAGACCCAAACCGCTGGTGCTGTCCGCCACATCACCGGGAATCTGTGCCAGGAGACATCTGAATCCACCTGCCACAGCCCGTTTGTCGGATAACCGGAGAGAACACATTTACGACAGTGGGCTGCACAAACAGAACTTTGGAATCATCTGCTGCAAAGAGTGATGCTGGATTTCCGTCCGTTTTCACTGTTCGTGCTCAGAGATTGGTTATGATTTTATGTGCTGGACAGAGTCGTTTTTCCAGAGCCTGTTGGGAGATAGCTAAAACAGCTTCCCAGTGATCTGGAACACCGTGAGTTTGAGCGTCTTGCTCTGCCACACTAGCGCATGTGTGTCAGTGTCCTGTGTGTTGGTCTCCTCCCAATAAACCGATAGAGGGAGATGACCATAAAAGACTCAGTGTTCCATACGGGCTGCCAGCTGCTGCAGGAAACCAGCACTGACTGTACCCTGGGGATCTGGTACGCAGGGGATCTAACACTGACCGCGCCATGGGGATCTGGTACGCAGGGGATCTAACACTGACCGCGCCATGGGGATCTGGTATGCAGTGTATCAAATGCTGGGGATCCAGTGCTGACTGTACTCCGGAGATCTAGCAATCAGGCCCTGGGAAACTGGCACTAACTGCTCTCTGGGGATCCAGTGCTGACTGTGCTTTGGGGATCCAGCATGCAGGGGATAAGGCACTGAGGATCAAGCACTGACTATGGCCTAGGGTTCCCGGGTTTCGTTAAGTTAAGCAAAAACTGAGCAGCGAAGACTTCCGTAATATCTCTCCCTCTGATTAGTGTCCCATCCTTGAAGGCTGTAAAAAATGTCTGTAAAAATCCTGAGTGAATTAAAATAAAACTGCTTGGAAAATAGTCATGAGCAGATTGGGGGCAAAGGCCCTTTTATTTTATCAGTTTTAAGTTTGATCTGGTGGTTTCCTCAGATCTGTGCGGTGACCGGATTATCACTATTACGGCCAGTTTGTATGCTCTTTTGTCTATTCGGTTTCCAATGACTTTTCACTTAGGCATTGGAGAGACTGCCCTGCTATGCTGCGGGTAGCGTAGTTCCAGTCCCAGCATGCTCGGCGTTCAGATCCTTTATTTTTACAGGAATCTCCTTTTACAGCTTCCAGCCGGGTTTAGCAAAGCAGTAAAAAAAATCCCTGGGTAGGTCTGTTCAGCGAAAGCATAACACAGTCGAATGTTTGTTCAGTCACCCAGACCAAGACACTTAATCAATGTTGTGTTTTATTAATCTTCCTACATGTTCTTTTCTAATTTGTTAGCTGCCTAAACTCGTCCCAATTGGAAGAAGTGTGATAAAAGCAGTGTGTGGAATAGACTTTTATTCTGTCGTTATAATATTTCCTGATCGTTTTGCTTTTTGACGGCAGAAGCGCAGCCTCCCCTTCGTGGGCGAATAGGAGCTCATTTATGTTTGCTTTGCGATCGGAATGCCGTGCGCCTTCCAGCGGAGCTTACACAGCCCCATTCTGGCAGCACACCTGGCCACTGACTCTCGGTGGGAATTTCTCCTTTTAACTGCAGCTGGCGCGAGTGTCGCGTGGTGATTCGATCTCCCGAATGGAAGGATTCGGTTCCTTTAAAAGGATGGCATTTGTAAGAAAGAAAAAGAAAAAAATCTACCACAAAGCTGAGAACATTCAGAAGACCCGCAGTCGCGGGAGCAGAACGACGGCAGATGCTGGCTTTTGCGTGCACTGGAGTGAGCAACGGACTTTAGCCTCCCCTGGACGGCGCAGTGGCGATAAACACGCGCACATATCCTCTGCGACGCGCAGCTTTATGCCAGTGATACGCTGCTACCTTGTATTGGTGTCAAAAAGCATCGACGGAGTATATTTTCATGCGATAATGTCACAGTAGAGCGCTGGGCAGCTGTACACATTGATTTTGATTGGAACAGTAGCGATTTCAACAAAAAAATGTCCCTAGTCGGTGTCCCCCGCTGGTAGGTAATGTGTATTTTAAGGTGAATGGGTTGCAGAATAACAGACGCTGAAGGGGGAGTTTGGCATGTAATGAATTATTGAGCCACTAGGGGAGTGTTCATGTCATGTCATATCTCTGTGATTCAGTATGGAGTGGTTCCTAATGATACCGTTAATTCTGATTTTTTTAATGGAATTCGTTTATATTTTTTTAAATGCCAATCTATTGGAGTCAAGATGGTACGGTTGCGTTTTGACCAGATTTCTCATGCAGCGGCCAGTGAGGTTTAACAGCAAGGCCCTATACCTGCATCCCGGACACGTCATTGGACATCACGGTGCTGGTTTCGGCTTAATGGAGCGGGCTGCAAACGGTGCATTACGATGCTGGGAACAGGACGACCCTGAAATGTGGCCGTCGTCGGATAGATAAGAAAATTAATATCATATAAATGATTAATAACAATAATAATGCCCGTGGCTGCACGTGCATTAAGCAGCGAGTGTTTACAGATAATGAATTGAGTTTAAATAGAATTAAAGAACCGTGCCAATGTTATTTATAAAGATCTTTGACGTGAGGAGCTAGGAGCCATGTCTGCAGCACTGGCTTTGCTCCCGCATTTCCTGAGGGAATGTTTTTGAGCATAATCCTCTCCTCGGTTAAGTCAGGAGGGCTGTGCCGCGCGGTATCCGGCCTCCGCTGCTGCAACCGAGCATCTCGCGTGTGCGCGTGCTCTAACGCCCCGCGCGCGGAGCGTGTCCCCGCGGCTCTGACCACTCATTTTCCCGCGCAGGTGGTCAGCCGCGTCGCCGCACAGCAGGGCTTCGACTTGGATCTGGGCTACCGGCTCCTGGCCGTCTGCGCAGCCAACAGGGACAAGTTTACCCCGAAGTCTGCAGGTAAGACCTCGAACCGTTCACCTGCGCAGACGCAAGCAGCTGCCGTCTCCGGGTTTCACACGATTTACCTCAGGCACCTCGAGTGACTCTGACGGGTCCTACCTAATGCGTTTTATCCTGAACCTCGAAACTAACGTCTGACACTTTAGTGTCCCTCTCTAACTGTCTGTATCGATGTTCAATTTTTCAGAGATACGTATTTTTATAATTGTTTTATTTACATTCTGGGATTTGGTTTCCCGTAAATTTGCTAACATTGGCTAATCCAGTGCTGGTGTACCCATATACAATTAATATACTAGTGTATACTATCGAACTACTGGTTGTTAGTCTCCAGGCAGGTACAAAATTTGCTGTTTGTCATTTTTACCGAAAATATCATGTTATTGGAGTGAAGTACAATATGCTGCTGATGCCTAGTCAAAAAGCCATGAATCTTAAATAACTGCATGTACAATGAGGCATTTGACCAAAACCAGTTTCTCTCTGAAGGATTGTGTTGTTTTTAATGTAGCTTTTCTTTCTTGTACATCTGTGGATATCATCTTGGCAGATGGCAGTTTGCAGTATTTAAGAAGAGTTTAATGTCTTTGTTATATTTCCCCCCTGACATTTCTAGTGGGTGTGCAGTGGCTCAGATTTGACGTTACAGGGTATTCTTTATTTCAGATGCTAGCCTTAGAATGGAGTACATCCTGGTCTTCATAGGTGTCCGGCAGAATGCCTGACATCACGTGTTCTCCCAGTTATGATGCAAGCCGGTGCAAAGTCCCTGTTTCCTTAGGTGGTGTAATTTTCAAACTTTGCCTCCATGTACCTAGCTTCCGTCGGCATGGTCTTTATCTGTTGCCTCCCTGATTTTTTTTTTTTTACTCATTTCGTAGCCATCGAAAGCAGCCTTTGGCTGAAAGACCACAATAGGACCAGTGAGTGATAAGAATTCCTAAGCAATGTAGACCTTGCCCTGGTGCCAGTGTAATTCACCTGCTGGTTTGACTCTTCAAGCTGTGTAGTTTGCTTTGAATTAAAGACAAACATCAGCTAAATCGTAATTATACCAAGGAACCGGTGACATTGTATACCAAAACAATAAAAAAAACAGATTTAAATGTTGTGCTTTATGCAATTACACATACTTGCATAATTGTATAAAGCACAACATTTAAATCTGTTTGTTTTTATTGTTTTGGTAAATAGCTAATAACGATAAGCAAAGTATATGTAACTATGCAGCTTCTATTAATCTGTTTATTATTGCTGTCTAATGCAGGCTACAAACACTTTTACAAGTACGTTTGCCAGTTAAGTCTGTATATTCACTGCTAATTCATTAATACAGTCTCTTTCCTCTGTCATGCTTCAGAATTTGTAGTGGCGACTTGCTAATTACCCCTAAGATGAACAGAGGTCCTCATTAATGCTTTCAGATGCTATTCTTATGCATATTGAACGTTAAGCTGCACTCCACCCACCCTTCCCAGTCATGTGAATGAAGCAGCTCCCCAGGGAAACGGCATTTAAGACACTCTGTGCCTTTATGCCCACAGTTCATTGTGCTCCTGCCCATGGTGGTGGGTGTGATTGGGGCAAAGCTTTTAGTGACACTGATCTTTTATCAGGAAAAAAGAAATTCTTTTTAAAAGGACCTTGGGTTATTGTAACATTTTGACATTTCCAAAAGTTATTTGTTATTAGGGTTGGATGAAGCAAATAATATTTCCTGTAAAATGTCTATAATTATAAATGTATTTATTTGTAATGAGTTTTCCCTTCCTGTATTCTATATGCGCAACTTGGATGAGCCCTGCGAAGAATCCCAACTAAATTTGCTAGACATCTGCCATTACAATGCAGACATTCAATATGCAGATTTTCATGAAGGGTCCGGTTCTTGTCATAGATGGACCATGAAACTGATATGCAGTATAAGATGGTGTCAGCTGGACCTGCAGAATTTACCACTCCTGTTCAAAAATGTGGTTAACAGCTAGCTGTTAACAGTACAGGGAACACAAATAGATGTTCTGGTGTAGCCTATAATGGTTTGTGTCTTCTTCTCCCTGTGATTGAAAGGCAGACCTGCTGAGTGCTTGATTCTGCTGTACATTAGAGTGTAATATACTACATCAGAGTAAGGTCCTGTAATGAATAAAACATGCAGGTTTTCAGCACTAAACCTTATGTGTCACACATACCATTTTCCGTCATGGCCTTTACAAAGTCTTTTGTGGGTTGTTGATTTGAGTTAGCATTTAATGAACTGCTGAATGCTTTAAAATGTTTTGTTGTTGTTGTTAATTGTCCTGATTATAGTTTTATTGTTATTTTTATTGTTGTGGTAGTGCTATCAAAGTAGTAGGTTTATTTTTGGGCTAAACTTAACTCATTAAGGTTACCATTTCAGAAGGCCATTCACTGTGGCCCAAATATCATCAGCTCGCATTTATATGCCGAGGTCCATCTTATATGTTCAGTAATAATATGGAGTGAGGGTAGCGCAAATGAAAGCTTGTAGGAAGCTTCTTAGTACCGTCGTTTCACAAGGGCATTCGGGGCCCAGACACAGTCACGGCCACGCGGCACCTCCCAGGAGCCCTGGCAGGAAGGCGGTTCTTAAAAGGCACTCGGCAGAGCCCCGGGGAGGCTGTGCAGCAGATCCACCTGGCCGTTGCTGAGAAACCGCAGCGGGTGAGTCACATGACCGCCAGGATGGCGGCAAGAGGTCGGACATCTGATATCAGAGACAGAGACTTTATGTCTGTGATTCATGAAGGCTTCTGCGAGTGGCTCAGAGACTCCTGGTGAACAAATCGACTCTGGAATGCATCTCTTACAAGATTAGTTAGGCAAAAAGAGCAGGGAAAGTGGAAGGTTTTAATTGAATATTCTGTTCTTTGCCTAATATTATTTTAACAATAATGTGTTTATCTTGTCTGCCTCATTTCCTGGATTCTGTCCAACAACAACAAAAAAAATTGCAATAACTTTTAAGGTCATGAGGAGTTAAGGAGTTGTTTTCAAATCCTTAACATAATTAAGGATTGTGGGTAATTTGGTTTTTCCATCTAAGTTTCAGTGTTTCATTTTATATTGTGTTTCTTAAGCTGATGTTTGCTTATTAAGGAGACATTATGTTCTGGGTCTAAGCCAGACAGCCTTGTTTTTACTGTCTTGGATGGAGATTTGCTGCTGTTAACAGGAAAAGGTATAACAGCTTCAATATTTGGAAAACGTAGTTGTAATGCACTTGTGTCCATTTAGTAGATTTTTTATTTTTTTTTCATTGCTGTGTCGTCCCTGTACTTCCTAGTACATATCCTCCTAAGCATCGTAGATCCTTTTCACCTCAGAGATTGGACTGGACGTTCCGTACATGTCCTATGTAGGCTGACTGGCCAGACTTCTGAGAATCATCGGACCGCGCTCGAGCTCAGTGCAGTAAATGTATTGTAACAACCTTGTTTTTCATCAAGCGGACTTGGCTGGTTGAGAGATGAATTAGCTTTTGCGGGGAGTACAGTATTAGCAAGTGTTCTGTTCATCATGAGTATCAGTATTTCCATGGACCCTGCTGAGGGATGACACTGCTGAGACTTTAAATGAAGAGTGATGAGCAATGCTCGCATTTAATGTATGTTTGATAAAATCATTGATTATAAGGAGGGTATAATTACCGGGAGGGCAGTATGAACCAGGATCTGATGGGCCACACTGGTCAGGATCAGATGGGCCGCACTGGTCACTAGTTCACAGGAATGAGAGAAAAATGTTGAAGTGTTGGGGTGGGGGGGGTCGTCTGTTAAGCTTCTTTCCTTGACAGTCGGTCAGGATTTAAGAAGGGCCTCTCGTTTAAGAGGTGACTCCACTAGACGCCGCAGCGTAGGAAGCACTTAAGTGACTGTGATATCAGTTACGCCTGTCTCCGTCATCCCCGTGAGTATGTGTGGGGGGGGGTCATCAGAAATCTGGCTCAGTCTGCGGTTTTGTTCCCACCGTTAACTTTGAGTGATTTACGTGCCATGCCGGCAGTGTAGAGGTGCAACAGAGCAGAGCCCCGCCCCCCACCCCCCACATCCCATGGGTGGCCGTGTGGAAACGAGGAGGTTTCAAATGCTGCCAAACGTGGGAGGGAGTTTCGACTTTCCAGACTTAGGTTCTGAGTTAAGTGCTCAGTTAGACTGGACTAAATACACTGTAATTTATACGACTCCACACAAAACACACTTTTGCATTATATCTTAAAATGACTGAGATTTACAAAGAATCTAATTAAAATTAGATGTTAAACATCTGTCATACACAGAATAATGGCAACAGAGATTGTGTGTTCTATGGGGAAACTGGAGGAAAATGAGACCCACATTATTGCTGAAATTTTCTGCGTAACTAAGTGGTGCTCTTTGTTTTCAGTTTAAAGCTGCATTGAATTATGTTGTGTTAGGTCAATTATTGCATCAAGCTGTAGCTTTCCATTTAATTTAGTTAGATGTTATTTTTTAATGTATTTTTTTGTCGTCGTTTGAGTGAAAGCTAGCAGTTTACCGGTAGTCAGGCTGTCTGTTACAGGTCCAGCCATGTTGAACAAGCATGTTGTATGAATTCACCTGGCCCTCGGCTAGCTCACTTTCTGGTGCTTCCAGCCTTGAATTGTTGGGCACACCCAAGAGCTGGGGTTTCTGGCTTTGGTGTTCGAATCATTAGGAATAACTAAAACGGCAATCATTGGTCTCGTTAATTCAATTCAACCTAGTTTCTTGTACTTCTTGCATTCAGATGTTTTGTTGAATAGTGTGACTTTGCCACTTGCTTTGCCCTTCATAAACTCATTTATCAATATTTATAATTCACGTCCCATCTGGCTATATGCACTGTCGATTTCATTGCACAGTTCTTTAGTGTTTATTGATTAGGTTCTTTTTTACACTAGTAACAGTATTTGAAAGTAATAAAGAAGCCTAAAATGTGGGGGAGCAGTCGTTGTACTGTTACTGGTGGGCGTCGGGGAGTAGGTGGGTGGGAGGAGCCATCCGTGAATGGGATTAGCCTGCTCTATTAATCTGTGATTACTGGGGACAGTCTATCCATGGAGCACCGCTATGTGGGTCGCGCCACATTGTAATGGAAGCTAGGGGAATCGTGCAATGTTGAAGAAATTCCTCAGCTCCTTGACACAGATGAGGATCCCGTAGAAACTGCACAGTGTTCATTTCATCACCCTTCTTCCACACTCTCCAGCAGAGATTTCCCCTGGCATGGGTCATTGGTACAATCTAGCGCAGTAGTTTGAAGAGAGTGTTTAATCGTTTGTTCTCCCCATGTGGGTCAGAGTGGCACATTCCAAATTGCTTGTGCTCCAACAAGCACAAGGAATTCCTTAGTTCTAACCTGTAAAAGAAAGCATTCATTTAAAAAGGGGGGTAGATGTCAAACTTCAGAATAAACTTTCCTTTTGGCTATGATTTCTGTGGTGTTACTCGCATATTGTTATATAGCTCACTTTTCAGTTTTAACCATTTCACATTTTTTTTGCACACCAAAAGTGGTTTACAATTTAAATATTTAATAATTATGTTTAAATTCACACCGTAATTAACATCTAAAAACTTTTTAACTACAGTGTGCTGCATAAGTATCCCTTGAATTCCTTTGAGAATTAAAAGATCTTTTTTCAATAATAATAATTATTATTACAGTGTATTAGTAAATATCGCTGAGCACATTCAAATGATCTTAAGGATGCTAAACAGCTCACACATAGTTCAGTGACGTCTCTTTGGGCCTGAGAGTAGATATATTGCCTTTGAAGCTTGCGTGTGGGCCAGCGTTTGTGAAACACGCTCGCGGCATACTGGGGCAAACCAAGGGGCAGAAACGGTCATTTTTCACCCTATCACTTACGATGACGATGCGTCTTTGATCATTCTGCCATGACTTCCTTAGAGTCTGCTGTGCCTTTAGAGGGGAGTCTGGGAGCGAAGGAGGTGGGGTGTACCGGTGTGGCGGATCTCTGGTTGTCTAGCTAAGCTTTTCTGTTCTGAAGATTTTCACTGAAAATGTACATTGCGGCTCAAAATGTGTCTCCTAATTTTTCAGGAGAGATGCTTTTGCCAGTTTTATTACAAATAATATGTACGACATAGTCATGACTGAAATGTGATGGATATTGGACTGGATTACAGACATTTATGTCAAAGGCGAACTATAAACTCAAGTTTTGTCCGTCAACACAACAGGCACCCGGCATCTGGACTCTACAGAAATGACTGGTCCTGTTCAGGGGACCTCAAAGACAATGTTTCAGCAGCTAATGAATGAGAGAGGATGAATTAGTAGTATTGTTTAATGAGTCTTAAACTGAGCAGGAGCATAGTCAATTAAGACATCATCTTTCTGCCGACCTGTTAACAGCTTGACTATCTTCCTAGTACTTCTTGACTTCATATTTCACTTCTCTTCTCCAAAGCGGTGTTTGTTCCAGTCTCACCATCATAAATGAAATATGAATTCTCAGAAAACGTTTTTACGTGCTGTCAAGTGCCTCTAAGCTAAAATAAACTGGAAACGGGAGATCCCGTAAGTGGCACAGAAATCTGAATTCGATTCTAGATGCATCAGAGAGTGTGCAGCACATCTGTTTGCCTGCCATTAATCTGAGCTGAGGTTTTATTTTTTTACAGAACAATTTGTCCACTGTTTTCCATGTTACTGAATTCCACAGCTTGATTCTTTTATTGGCTTTTAGAAATTGGTTAGAAGAATGTGCTTATCACTGAAGTGAAAACTCAAATTATCTTTACAGTGGTTTGGTATGCAGAAGGTTTAAGCTGTAATTTTTTTTTTTACCAAATATCTTATTCTCTAGGCTGTGTTCCCAGGCTTGGGTTATAGTCAGTTACTTATATTTTTACTGTGGGTTTTCCTAAATAGAAAATGACATGTGTTTCTTAAAACGTTGCTGGTGGCCAGACCCATGTCTGAGTGCCTGAAACGTTTGGATGGAGTTCAGCCGTCTGTCTGCGAAGCAAACAGGTTTCAGGGACAGAAGCGGTTTGATGGCACCCAGCAGGATGCCATTTTGGGGGAGATATACCCCAATAAGAGTGTGTCTCTGCATCATGGTTGCCTCACTCTCAAGTCTAGCAGACACTTTTAAAGTGACAGTGGCTATCAGGACATCATTTTTTGAGTTATTGTGGGTTTATGGGAAAATTGTTTTGGTGAAGGGGCGGCATGGTGGCTTGGTAGGTAGAAATATTGCCTCACATTTTGGGGGAAGGGGGGTTTGAATCCCAACTCTGGTCTGCATGTGGAGTTTTCCCCTGCCGTCTGAAGACGATCAAACCAGTGTCTCTAGCTTGTAGCTAATGTAGGATTGAGTATGTGTGTCTATGTGCTCTGCGATGTACTGGCATTCCATCCAGGGTGTCCCACAGCCTTGTGCACTGTGCTGACTGGGATGAGCTTCAGTCCCCCCATGACCCTGACTATAATATCATTTGGAAAATGGATGGATGATATGGCGGTGTCATAGAACTGATCTACACAATAAAAAAAATGCAAATATTACATATGTGTACTGCATTAGTTTTAATTGTCTCTAACAAGTATCAAGGGTAATTTTTCTCAATTTTTAACAGCTAGGAAATGTGTGGAAAATCCTATCCTGACATTTTATCCCAAGTCTTGTGGCATGTTGACTTCTTCCCGGCCAATTTCCTGTCGTCTCATTGTGTCATAACGAGCACAGCTTAAGCAGGAAGTGGGAGTGATGGGTGGGAGCCCGTAGGTGCTGAGGTGTCCCCCCCCCACCCCCACATTGCGTAGGAATGCTGTCAGCTGGTTAAGAATCCGACCGGATCCAGGCCGGACAGTCTCGATGCTCAACATGTGAACGTAACGATCTGTCATCCGTGACGAGTGACTTCCCGCACTGGGCCCAAGGGCAAGGAATAACATGTACTGTAACTGACATGGGGGCCAATTCCGAGGAATCCTGAATGAGACTCTGCCTGTCACGTTGTTCCCGTTTCCCCTCGCTCACTTCTGCGTATGGGCCATGCGCCATGCTGTTCCTACATGCTGTGGAGTTTCTATGTACCCACATGATGTCCTGTCAGTTTGCAGGGAAAGAGAAATCCCTGTTATTTAGCCAACAGCCCTGCTTACAGTGGGCTCACACGATTATTAATAATAACCATCCAGTAAAGCACCCCGGTGGTTTATTAGCCAGCCTTAAATGTGAATCGTTTCAGACTGTTAAGAGACTACATTTCAATGTGTTCTTATCAAACTACATTCTGCTCAATTAATTAGCGTCAGTTGTTGTCATTTTTGTTAATGAAATATTTTTTCAATTAGTTATGTGGTTAGATTATTGCTTTTTTCCTTATTTGAAAGCCCTGTCTGGCTGCCCATCAAATGTGCTTAGCTGAGAGTTGGCCCAAAATTCCGCCATGTTTCCCTCAGGCTGTCTGAGAGCACTTAGTTTGGTATCAGACCTTCACATCCTCTGCATAATTACTGACAAAAAAGACTCTCAAAGCCTTCCTTTATCTAGTCGCTTTGCATAATTATCACAACACAGTCTTATTCATTTTTGGTGGAATGCAGAGTTACAGAAGTAAACAGTTCTTCTGAAATGGGGAAGTGACTGACTGGTTGACTTGCTGAGCATGCTAGGTGCTTATCCTGTCTCACTCACAGTCACCAGGGGCAGGAAGTAGGGCTCACCCCTTAGGACTGCAGTGAGAGATCGCTGACATGCGGCGTTACTTTACAAAGAGTGTCACATGTTGGAGCTCTGTGTCTCCTTGACGACGAGTAGGACGTTCTGCCATGATGCTGGGGACACCGCCCTTACTTCTGCTGACCCTGATCAACTCTCTGTTTTCTGTTTCTCACTGTTCCACCTTTATTCCCTCCTTCATTTTTCACTGTTTGTTCTGTGCCCTTCAGCTCGACGTTTCTGTTTACCAATTTATATGACAATGTAAATATTATTTCTAGTTGACTATTATAAGAGAGCTAGTTTTGTTTTCTCCCGTTTTGTCGTTTTTTAATTTTTTTTATTTGATATATTTTGCATTGTGAGTGAGTGTTCTCAAGTGCCGCTGGTTCGCTATTAATTTGTCAGCGGTCATTGATTGTAAACGAGCGCGTCCTTAATCTACCCCCGAATTAACACGTTATGTTGACAGGCTAGCTGTTGTTTTCACAGTTTGCGTTTCGTCCGCGTATAATTACACATCAGCCGTAACTCCTTGACAGGCGCTGTCCTCTAACTCAAACCGCCGCCCCCCCCCCACCACGACACTGGTTCCAGCCCCATTCCCCCTCAACCCCCCCCCCCCCCCCGCCAACCTCCTCTCGAGCCCTTAATTAGCAGAACCCATTTGATGAATTCAGTCCCCGGAAAAAGGTGTCCGGTGGCTGCTGTGCATACGCACCCATAACAGGG
>JAAGVU020000041.1:8315895-8331734 GCA_011763525.2 Mormyrus iriodes | reverse complement strand
CCCTTTGTGTTCCACTCCTCCCATAGCTGGCACCGCCTGTATGCTAGGCTAGGCTAACTTAGCTTATGCAGAATAGCCTGCCCCCTACCGGGCTTTTGCAGCAAACGCACGCACACACAGATTTATTTCATTAACTGAGCATGCTTGTCTATATGTTAGAGTAAAAGCTTTTGTTCTTCCGACTTAAGACCGGCAATCAGTTGTATTTTATTGATCTGTTTGTCACTTGGCTGCGAGCATCGGGTTCGTAGACCCTGGGCTCATCGGTGTAGCAGCAGTCTGGACCGCCAGCGGCGCCCGCCCCCCTTCTGGCGCCTGGCAGCTCCGCGTCTGGCAGCGGGCGGCGTGCGGGTGCCTTGCCAGGCGGCTCCAACGTGACGAGCCACAGTTGGCCGTGGCAGAGAGCGCCAGGCAGCAGGCCGGTGCCCCCCGGTGAATGGAGGAGCAGGTGTCTGCCAGGTTGGGGGGGCGCACACTGGAGTCCTTGGCGTCGGCTTTACCTGCCCTGCCGGCTCCCTCGGACTCCCCACCCCCCCCACCCACCTCGTGCCAAGGCCGGGACACAGCTGGGCCCACACACCCGGTGGGCACAGGATCGGGGAGCGGCCTTGGAGGATTTGTACCAAAAAAAAACAAGGAATCGGCTACAGAAGAATAGCTTTCATTTACTAGTTAATCTATACTCTTTTCGGGTCTGAAGCAACAGCATGGGGCCGTGTGGCTGTGTATGCGTGCCTGTCTGTGCCTGTGTATGTGCGTGCCTGTTTGTGCCAGTGCATGTGACTGCCTGTGTCTGTGTGCGCCAGTGTGTGTGTCTGTGTGTGTGTCTGTGCATGCCTGTGTGTGTGTGTGTGTGTGTGTGTGTGTGTGTGTGTGTGTGTGTGTGTGTGTGTGTGTGTGTGTGTTGGTGTGTGTGTGTGTGTGTGTGTGTGTGTGTGTGTGTGTGTGTGTGTGTGTGTGTGTGTGTGTGTGTGTGTGTGTGTGTCTGTGTCTGTGTCTGTGTCTGTGGGTGGTTCGGGGTGGTAAAGCCAGGATGAAACTGTTCCTGTGTGTCTCCTTAGAAGGGCGAAAGACTTCAGTGAAAGGAAAATTGGATAACTGTCAAGAAGCAAGCAGGCCTAATTTATCATGTGTCCCAAGGGTATTATGATAGGAGGAAAAACCCAGGGCCAGAAAGGGGCCATCGAGCCACCCACTGTACCCCAGCGTCTCGCTGCTCTCTGCAGCTCACCACTGAGCACTGAGGCACCGGTCCCGGCCCCAGCCCAAGCCCTGCTGCATGTGGGCCTGGTCGCCGTGCACCATAAAGCTCAGAGAGGGCCTCCAGGTTCTGGGGGCACCTTAAATTGATCTGCTCTCAGGTTTCAGTGTCTGATTCGAAGCAAAAACAGATGAGTTTACAGGGTCCTGGCTGTGCCTGTGGGGGGTGCCTTAAATCCTTTTGTGTTCCCCCTGGCTGTCCTGGGGGAGGTGTGGGGTGGGGGAGCTGCAGTTAGGGTGATTGGAGGGGGGGTTCCCTGGGCCCCAGCATCCCTCTGTTTTGCACACTGCTGTGCCGGAGTCCGTGTGAGCTTCCCTGCCCTTTAACGCGACTCTTCTCAGCTAGAGTGAATTTCGTGGGGCGGGGGGCTGAGCCGTTGCTAATGGCAGGGTGGAATGACTCCCATTTAAGTAATGATACCCCCCATCCCTCCCCACCCCTCCAGCTCGCCGTTTGGCACAGGAGCCTCTCACTGCTTCGCTCGCGTTTAGCAACTTCGGCTATTTGCAGCTGCTTAATTACCCCAATTAGTCTGGTTGCGTAAGTCCACGGGTCGGGTGTGGTGCGGCACGTGCAGTGCTTACTCTCTTACCTCACCACATTACACAGGAGGGATCTTCTCAGGCCCTGCAGCGTCTCCCAGCACCGGATTGCCCGCAGTCCACCGTTCCGATTTACTGCTGTTTATCTCCGTGACGATGGGTTTCTCAGACCCAGGGCCTGTGCTGGAATGCTGCCGACATGTGAGGTCTGCCTGTGAGTGAATACATGCAGACGAGGACTACTATCAAGGGCGGATTACAGGCGGGCTATCCCCCATCGCTTTATATTCACGTGGTCTGTTTCCCGCTCGTTTTCAGTTACACCGTGTCCCCCTGCGGGAAGGGAGCCCCTTCATGTGCCAGACGCATGACTCTATTGTTCCTTAGTCCGGCATGCAGAGGGATCCCGTGCCCGGTGACCCCTCGATCCACGCCAGGAGCTGAGCTGATCAATACCCAGGGAGTCAGTAGTGTGACCGTCTTCTGACACCTGCTTGGAAGGACCGGAACGAACCAGCTGCTCATTGTGGCGATCCGTGTCGGGGGGGGGGGGCGGGTGGTGCGGTGCAGTGCGGAGGGATTGCTGGCACCATCTGCACGCGTCTTTTGTATTCCCCTCCTAATCTTTACACATAGACTCCAGCTCATGTGCTCTGCGTTCAAATGGATGGGCTGGGGGAGCTCTCGGGGGGGTCGTGGTTTGTGCCACACACGCTCGTCTCCGGGTTAGTATTATCTCCTGGCTGATGAATAGTGTGCAGCTACTCTTACTGTTTTTCTGTTTCTAACCCCCTAAATGTGGGCGTTAAAGGACTTGCTGGGGGGGGGGGGGCACATTGAATGATCCACTCATTCCGTTTTTAATTCTCTCTCCAGTTGGTACTTAGATATCTGCTCTGAGGGGCTGTCAAGGCATCCAGCTCTTTGCCATGGGGTCTAGCTTAGGGAATGTGGGCGGAGCTACGTGCTGTTATTCCATTTCTCCCTTTTGCCTGTATCCTCCCTTCCACTATCACGTAATTTTTTGCTCCGAGCTCCAAAGTACCTGGCCGGCCCTTGCCCATGCGAGGAGTTGCGCCGGTGAGCTCCCATTTCTCGCACCAAATGTTTCTCCCCACTGTGATTTTTGGCCGGTGGTGGGTTTCTGGGAGAGAGAGACCAAAGTGCTGTTTCGGTGTATGGGTCAGAGGGGAAGAGGCCGCTCCCTCCAGTGCCTGTCACATTCTCCGCGTCGACGTTCCCCTCTTCACCTTCGAGAAGAGGAAATGCAGTCTTTTGTATCTGGCAAGATGCTAAGGATGCACTGCAGATGAGAAGCGTATGATTTGATCTTATGCTTCCTGGCAGGCGCGTAACCTAGCCGCGCGCTAAGGAGATGATCAGGGTGAGAGCACCCCCATGTGGTTGGGATAAAAATGGCACATGCACTGTTTTGTGCAACTCACTGTGTGCCAGCAGTATTACGCGTGTTGTTCATAGTATCTGCTTTATATATGGACAAAGAACATATAAAAGTAAATAAGAGCCTGAAGAGTGTGAAATGAAGAATGTGAAATTTAGATATCTTTTATGGTTTCTCATTTTATGTGTTTAGGGCTGGTTTTCCATAATAATAATGTTCTAGTTTTCTCATTACAAAGTGGAAACAAGTACCACAGTGTCTTTACACCTTGATGTAAACAGTGTCTCTAATGATGGAATCGTTAGGCCCCAGGGTGTGGTGCAGTGGGGGGGCTGCTCTGACCTCAAGCTAGTTTTCTTTTGTCCACGTCCCTGGTCGAAGGAACTCACCAACGCGTCTCTCGCTTCTTTTCTCTCTCTCTACCTCTCCTGCCCATTATCTCTCTCCTCCTCTCTCTTCCTTCCCCTCCCTCTCTCCCTCCATTTATCCTTCCCTCCCTTTCTCTCTCCATTTCTTTCTCTCCCCCTCCTTTTCTCTCCCTACCTCTCTCTCCTGCCCTTTATCCCACTCTCCGTCTCTTTTCCTCCCCCTACCTCTGTCCCTTCATTTATCACTCCCTCCTTTATTCCCTCCATTTCTCTCTCCCCCCCCTCCCTGCCTCCCTTTCTTTCTCTCTCCCTCCCTCTGTTTCTCTCTCTGTACCCCCCAGCCCTCCTGTCATCCTGGTGTGAGGAGCTGGGACGCCTCCTCCTGCTGCGTCACCAGAAGAACCGGCCCAGCGAGCCCCCAGGGAAGCTGCCCATGCAGCCACCCATGACCTCCATGAAGCCCGGCCTCTCACACGGGTCAGTGTCGCCCCCCCGAACACAGCACGCCTCCATATGCGCTTTTGAGAGCCATGTCTGTCCTGCAAGTTACCGCAGAAGCGATACGGACACCGCACCTGTACAATTCACATTCTCTCATTTTACCATCCAATATATAGGCCCTCAAAATGGGTATACAGGTACATTAGGCTAAAAAGATATTAGCCAGTAAATGAAAGGAATCATCAGTAGACTGCAGGGTATGTACAGTGCGTGAAACATAGGTGTTGAGGACCTTTTGTTCCTTCGATACATTAAATGAGCATTTAAAAACTGTGTGTATATTCAGGTTGTCATTTTATTAAATATGAGAAAGAAAGGGATATTAGATTAGTAGTCATTGTTGACACCATAGCACACGACACCGAAATGTGTCCTCTGAATTTAACCCATATGTGACATAGCAGGGGACAGCAAATTCGGTGCCCAGGGAGCAGTGCTTTTTGGCAGTACCTTGCTCAGGGTACCCCAGTGGTACTTTGCTGGGTCGGGGATTCAAACCAGCAATCTTTTGATTACAAGTGCACATCCCTAACCATTAGGCCACCACCAGTGTTTTGAATAAGCAAAAATAAAGGAGGATTTTAGTAAGTAAAACACGATACAGTAAAGGACTGCTGGCCTTCCTGTGATTAGCAAGCATAGAACTGATGATGAATAGCGTAAGCATGGACCCGGTGTTTCGGACACACTCTGTTAGCGGCAGAACATTTTTCTGCGTCTAGCTCCCCCGTGACCTGAAAGTGTGAAGAGCTGGAGCAGGGCAACTGCAATGTGCTTGTGTTGCGCCTGCCTGTAGCAACCCTTCAGGGGCAACGGACCGCGAGACCCAGACCAGAACAGATACGCACGTGGGGCATCTTGATGTAGGTGTGCACAGTCTGAGTGGAAACACTGGCCGCCTGGGTACCAGACGGCTGGCTAGCAGGTATCCTGGTGACACGGCTGGTGCATAAGGGCAGCTCAGAGATGTCGGCGCAGTGAAGCAGCTTCATTCTCATCCCACAGCGATGGCTCCTTCCCTTATGATTCCGTTCCTTGGCAACAAAACAGCAACCAGCCGCCCGGCTCGTTATCAGTGGTGACTACGGTTTGGGGCGTGACCAACACATCGCAGAGCCAGGTGAGACGGACACAGCTGCCCTCATCATTGCCTGTTATTACACGATTGTCTTGGCAGGACACTGAGCGGACAGCTGTGTGCTGCGGATCGTTAAATATCTCACACTGTAATCACCCGGAACCCAAAACAGGTACTGGGCAACCCAATGGCGAACGCCAACAACCCCATGAATCCCGGAGGCAACCCCATGGCGTCCAGCATGTCCGGGAACAATCCAGGCATCAATTCGCCCCAGTTCCCCGGTCAGCAGCAGCAGTTCCCAGCCAAAGGGGGCCCCAGCCAGCCCTACATGCAGCAGGGCGTGTACGGGCGGCCCAGCTACCCCGGCAGCGGTGGGGGGTTTGGTGGCAGGTGAGAGGGCACGCTCTCCCGCACCCGCTGGCAAATGGGCCTTGTGGGCCGTGGCTTTACCAGGGACTCTGGAGTAACTGCAGAGAGCTTATTGTGAAGGGAACACCGGTCATTATAGTTACTTTATTTAAGGATTGTATTTAATCCTTTTAAACATAATAGAGGGTTTGTAAATGTACATTTGGATTAGGGTCATACCAGACCTCAGGGTATGACCTTGGTGTAATTTTAAAAATCCAAATTTCAGTATTGTTTACGGTAGAATAAACATTTAAAATGTACTAAAAGACTTGGAATCTTTTTTTTTTTTTTCTCATTTTAAATGAACAGAGTCTTTTGTATGTTGCCATTTCTTAATCCCGTAAAACGTCCTGTAATCGACCGACCATATTCGCCTCATGTGTTACAGTTACCCAGGAGGTCCAAACCCTCCCGGAGGTATGGGCATAACCCCTCACTCCCGGACGCCTGCCGACTTCACCCAGCCTGCTGCCGCTGCTGCTGCTGCTGCTGTGGCCGCCGCGGCCGCCACGGCAACAGCTACGGCCACGGCCACTGTAGCCGCCCTGCAGGAAACCCAGAACAAGGACATGAACCAGTATGGACCGGTAAGAACCGGTCATTTTCTCTGCTCGTCTCCTGGTGCTTCATGTTTGTAGGTTAATTACCAAGGCTAAAACAGCAAAATGTGTATTACCATCATCCTTTACAAGATATTTTAGTTAGGAATTCTCTTCCTTAGTATTTCAGTAATACATATTCTAAATTACTCATCATGCTGTGTGGCTCTTAGCCTGCTAAACCGGAGGCGATTCTAGGTTTTCTTTTAAGGTGGGGAGCATAAGAGGGGCTGTAATTCATGCAGAGGGGTCAAACCTTATTAGCCAATGATAGATTTTCAGTCAATGAGTGACAGGAGATGGTGCAGTCCACGAGCCAATCAGCTTTCAGCTAGGACCAACATCCCTTTGGCCACACCCCTGTTTCAAACACATTCAGACATATGTTAGCTACTTTGACTTACAGAACGACCTGCTGTGGTGTACCATAATAACAGTAATTAACGGTGTCTTGTAGCTACTTTTTCATCACAGACGCACGGGGGCGTCTCCCTCACCGCCTCTCATGCCGGGTTCTAATTGGGCTCGCCCCTTCTCTCTTACAGATGTGTTCCTCTTTCCAGATGGGACCCACTCAGGCCTACAACAACCAGTTCATGAACCAGCCAGGTCCCCGTGGTCCGCCCTCTATGCCCGGGAACATAAACCCGGCAGGCATGGGCGCCAGCATGAGCGGTCCCAACATGAGCGGCGCCCCCATGAGCATGAACCAGCCGCGGGGGGCCTCGGGAATGAGCCCCTTTGGGAGCCACGGCCAGCGCATGCCGCAGCAGGGCTACCCGGGCCCCCGGCCCCAGTCCATGCCCATGCAGAGCATGAAGAGGTCCTATACTGGGGAGGTCAGTGCCCTTACTGTAAGGAAGGCAATTGCCAGGGCAGCTATGCTTAGGGTCCAATGGGTGGGGTTACTGGGTACTGCCAATCACTGATTGGTTTAATTTGGTTTAACTGGTTCCCATTGGTTGAAAAGCCCGCACTAATAGTTGATACCCAAGCGCTAATTTGTGGTTTAAAGGGCTTTGGTTTTGTATGTGTCTGTATCGCATTGCTTTTCTTTTGTATGTTACCAGAACAGGTTTTTATTGAATAATTACAAATGAAATTGTATAAAGGGTGCTCAGTGATGTGTTTGTGCATGAGGGAGCCCTGAGCCGTCCCATCTCTTTCCATTAGCCTAATTACGGGGGACAGCAGTACGGACCAAACAGCCAGTTCCCCAACCAGCAAGGCCAGTACCCTGCTCCCAATGCCCCCAGACCACTGCCGTCGCCCAACTACCCTGGACAGAGGATGCAAGGCCAGCAGAGCTCGGGGCAGTACCCTCCAAGCGTGGGCATGAACCAATATTATAAGGCAGGCACACCTAACATCAACCATTGTCAATTGGGATTAAAAAATCAATGACATATCCCATGTAATGCTAACATAACGCTAGCACAATGCTAACATAATGTTTATTATGGTGTTTTTCTTCTCCAGCAAGAGCCATTCAATGGTCAAAGCAACAACTTCTCTGGAAGTGGGTATCCCTACAACCAGGGGAACCTAAACGGGGTACGTGCTCCTCCAGTCACTCCTTCATCTTGTGTTTCTTTCCCGTGCACCAGCCACGGCAGCTAACCCACATTGTCACTCGCCTGCAGCCACCACGACCCGTCGGAAACTACCCTCACTCACCAGTGCCGGGGAACCCGACGCCTCCCATGACGCCTGGCAGCAGCATCCCTCCGTACTTGTCACCCAGCCAGGACGCCAAGCCTCCGTTCCCGCC
This sequence comes from Mormyrus iriodes, assembly GCA_011763525.2. NCBI lineage: Eukaryota > Metazoa > Chordata > Actinopteri > Osteoglossiformes > Mormyridae > Mormyrus > Mormyrus iriodes. The sequence goes on along the minus strand of JAAGVU020000041.1, from coordinate 8,323,798 downwards.
GGAAATCAAGCCGAATATCACAGCCCTGCCCCCGCCAAGTGAGTGCTCTCCACAATGAGTGTGCAAGTCCTCCTTCACCCTAACCCTTTCTCGCGCATCAGGCAGATGAACTATTGAGGTCTTCTTGTACCTCAGTTGCATGTTTAACAGCAAAAGCTATAGAGCCATGTGTTTTTCATGCTGAACTGTCCCACACGAGGGATATAGTGGTTTCAAAAAAGGAGCTACAACCCATTTTTCATTGTGGGTAGAGAATCTACCTCCTTGCACAGCAGATGCCAAAGGGGGTGCTCACACTCTCTTTGGCTCTCGCGTACCAGCCAACCCCAACGAGGAGCTGCGGCTCACCTTCCCGGTGAGAGACGGCGTGGTGCTGGAGCCCTTCCGGCTGGAGCACAACTTGGCTGTGAGCAACCACGTGTTTCACCTGCGTCCTTCGGTGCATCAGACGCTCATGTGGAGGTCAGTCCTGCTGGTTTCTCACATGGTCTGGCTCTTTTGTGAGCTGTAGCACGTTCTAACTCCTTTGTGAACCCTAGCATGTCCTGATTCCTACGTGTGCCGTGAGCATGCTTTGATTCCCAGGTGATGCAAAGAGTGCTCTGATTTTTACATGAGTTGCAGAGTGCCCTGACTTCTATGTGAGCCCCAGCATACTCTGACTCCTACATAAACCACATTGTGCGCTGACTCCTTCGTGGGCCGTAGTGTGCCTCTGAAGAACATCTGCAAAACATCATCTGTAACATCTTTGTTTTCACAAATTCAGGCAGAGGTAAAAAAAAATACTTAGTCATCAGTACACCCGGACAGATCCAGAGGCACATTAAGGTACATAGCTGCTCTGGTACTATCTGAAGTTAAGGCCTGTGGCCCAATTCTTGAAGCCCTATACTGTGAATTCCTCAGCCCGCTGCTCCTTTTGTTCAGCAAGGACAAGCATAGATGTACTCTCGAAGTACTTAGTCACAGGTACAGTAATGTGACACAACAGGCATCAGATGGAAGATGGGTGCACGCGTTTGACACTGGTTTGGAAAGCTCTCTTGTAATGACATATCTGAGGTATCATTCCTTCTGATAAGCATTTACATATTTACAGGGTGGCTTAGTCTGCTAGGTACCTTAGTCATTAGAGATTAGAGTGGATGTGATTTCATGACAAACACCAATGGTATCAGCAGCACTGTCCTGTCAATCACATTGGATATTCTCCAGGACACAGAACAGTCAAGATGGGGGAGGGTAAGATCCCGTCCGTAATGACTCTCTGGGGTGCACCCTAGGTCAGACTTGGAGCTTCAGTTCAAGTGCTACCACCACGAAGACCGACAGATGAACACCAACTGGCCAGCGTCCGTGCAGGTCAGCGTCAACGCCACGCCACTCACCATTGAGAGGGGTGACAACAAGACCTCCCACAAGCCCCTGCACCTGAAGCATGTGTGCCAGCCGGGGAGGAACACCATCCAGATCACGGTCACGGCCTGTTGCTGCGTGAGTATGGCACCTCCTGCAGGCTGTGTGCAGAGGCCCTGTATCTTTACTCAGAGCAACTAAGACATCTCTGTGTTCTCCCCCACCACAGTCGCACCTCTTCGTCCTTCAGCTGGTCCATAGGCCATCCGTACGATCCGTTCTCCAGGGCCTGCTGAAGAAGAGGCTCTTGCCTGCAGAGCACTGCATCACCAAAGGTAACACCTTCCCCATTCCTCCTCCCAGCCTCTTTCTCCCTGCTCCTGCCCTGAACCCTGCCTGCTGTCTCTTTACCTCCAGTCAAGAGGAACTTCAGCAGCGTGGCGGCCTCCTCTGGGAATGCCACACTTAACGGGGAAGACGGTGTGGAGCAGACCGCCATTAAAGTGTCCCTCAAATGCCCCATCACCTTCCGGCGGATCCAGCTCCCGGCGCGGGGCCATGACTGTAAACACGTACAGGTAAGTCCTCCCCACCACAAGTGCGTGCCATTACTTACATACCCCTTTTGTGTTTATTTATGCCATGCTGTGTTAACAGTGCTTCGATCTGGAGTCGTATCTGCAGCTGAACTGTGAACGAGGAACGTGGCGGTGTCCTGTATGCAAGTAAGTAGGTGCCATTAGCAGGGTATAGCTAGGCTCAGCTAGCACAAGAACAAAGCTTCCCCTGTCATCGGAAAGCTTCCGTTCCTCCATCATCTCACATGCATTTACTCTGCCCTAGTAAAACAGCGTTGTTGGAGGGTCTGGAAGTCGACCAATACATGTGGGGCATCCTGAACGCCATCCAAAAGTGAGTCTCCTCGTGAATCCCTCCTGAGAAGATCGCTCTTCCAGTTACAGTTAAACCACGACCTTTAACCAACGCTTAAATCTTATTCACATCACCATGTGCAATAATATTTTATTTCTGAATACCATATGCCCTTTCCCTGCATCAATCAGCTCGGAATTCGAGGAAGTCACCATCGACCCAACGTGTAGCTGGAGGCCGGTGGCGATCAAGTCGGACATGCACATCAAGGAAGACCCCGACGGCCCACTGGCTAAGAGATTTAAGACCATGAGTCCCAGCCAGATGATCCTGCCAAACGTAATGGAGATGATAGCCCAGCTTGGTCCAGGCCCCTCCCCGTACCCCTCATTACCCCCTCCACCTGGGGGGCACAACAGTGATTACGGAAACCAAGGTAACCGCCGATGACCAACTGGGCTTTTTAATGATGCTAAAGATGACTGTTAAGGTGTCATGCTCTGATGTCGTTTAACCTCTTAATTTTCCCTCACATCTGAAGGCCTGAGTTATATTGTAGCGTAATGAGTTTTGATCTCCTTTCACAGTATGTTTTCATTGCAGTCGTTTTCAATTAATTTTATTGCTTTTTGTTTTTTTTGTTTTTCTTTATTCGTGCTGGTAGGAAACAGTTACCAGGGGCACGGCAACTTCGACTTCCCCCACGGTAACCCCGGGGGCACCTCCATGAACGACTTTATGCATGGACCCCAGCTTTCTCACCCGCCCGACATGCCCGGCGGCCTTATGAACCCCGACAAGCCCCTCAGCCACGGCATGCCCGATTCGGTGAGTGACCCCTGCCCCCCCCCCCACCCACAGCGGACTTCTCGTCAGCCATGCTGGATGTTTTCAGGTTGGGGGGTCTGTTGTACCATGTTATATTTGTGAAGACCATTTGGGGAGGATGAACAATCATAACACCCACCCCACCCCACACTCCGGCTCTTGGAGAAGCCTCCAAGCTTCTTCTGGACCAGTCACATCCTGACCAAAACAATTCGCTGATGGGCCGTTAAAACTCGGCTCCTAAGCAGACAGGATTGATATGAAGGGGCTTTACCGGAGCTCACCTCTGGAACAACGAGGTTGCCCTGGGTCAGGTTTTGGTGGCTGTGTGGGTCTCGATTTTTATTTTATTTATTTATTCATTTTTCCTTCATGGTACCTCTTGACCTGCCTTCTGGGAATCCCCCCCCCACCCCGCCGGGCCCTCACTCTCTCTCTTTTCCCGCTTCTCCTCCTCCGCAGATGCCTCATCCTGTCAGCACTGATCAGTCCCATAGCTCCATGCAGCAGGGCTTGCACGCGCCTCCTCACCCCAGCAGCCAATCAGGGCAGCCATTACATCACAGTGGCGCTCCCCAGCCCCCGCGCCAGCCCCCGCCACCGCAGCCCGGTGCTAACAGCCATCCGCACGGCGACCTGACCTTTACCCCTTCCTCTGCCTTAGAGGGTCAGGCCGGAGGCTCGGTAGCGCCCGATATGCCGGAGCCCTCCCTGGATGTAAGTGTGCGCTGGGCCCCCGGTAGGCCTGCGCTAGACAGGAGCCTCTAGTCCAGCACGCTGTACCGCTTCTCTCATTGCAATCACGCCGTCTGTACAGAGTCACGCACGAGTACTAGCTGCGAGCCGTGACCTCCTAGCCACCCGAAACGCGCTCCCCAGAGCCCAGTGCCGGCATTAAAGAGTGCCTGTGCGGGAGAGCTGCGTCACGACTCTATCTTGCCTTTCTAACAATAGCCATGCAGACATCCGGGCTCACGGTAGCGACCACGGTGGTGCTGTTTTGCATGCGACTGCTGGCTTAGGTCAGATGTGAGGACTCGAGCTTTAAATGTGCTTGGCCCTAACAGCTTCTGTTCTCTCTTTCATTCCTCAATCTGAGAAAAGGGGGAAAAAAAGACGCCGTCTTATCTTCTGGCCCCTAACCGCGTGCGTCTCTCTCCTGTCCCCACAGCTCCTCCCCGAGCTCGCGAACCCAGACGAGTTGCTGTCCTACCTGGATCCACCGGACCTCCCGAGCAATAGCAACGACGACCTTCTGTCCCTCTTCGAAAACAACTGAGGCCGCCCTGCACCCGCCCTAACTAGACTGGCCGCAGTCGGCACGCCAGCCCCAAAAGGCTGCTCAGTACTTGACGGACACAAAGATGCACTCCCTTACTCTTCTTCCTCTTGTAAACATCCGAATCTCCCACCCAGATTGACTGAGAGTTGTTCTTGTAAACGCGCAGATGTGACGGTCCCGTCGCCTGCCTTGAAGGGAAATCCTCGAACATTACAGACTGTGCAGCTATATTCAGTTCATTTTTACCTCACACAGTGTTCTGTGTGAACAATAGAAAAAAAAATGTTGTAGCATTTTTTTATTATTTTATTTCCATTTAAGAAGAAATGAAAAAAAAAAACTGCCCATGTCGGCCAGTGTCTGTATCCCCTTTGAACGCTGATATTCCTACGACTTCGAATCCGTGACTTCCCGTTTTTATTTTAAATTATTTTATTACATTTTCCTCTCCCAGACAGATAATAGCACTGATGTCCACTAATCACCAGTTCAAAGCACAAAATATTCTAGCAAACTGTAACGTTAAAAAAGACAAAAATAGGAGAAAAAACATCTCAGCAGGGAAGAACAGTTTCAATACAAACCACAGAGTGCAGTGTGCCCCTTACTGTCTGCCTACATCTTATTCTGGGTTCCCAATGTAAAGCAAAAGTCATTCGTGTTTAGAGGTTTAAATAAGCTTGAAAACACATTTTCGTCTTGATGCAGATAAGGGGGGAAAAACATTGTTTCTGAGGATTTTTGTGTGTGTGTTTTTGTTTTTTATTTGTTTTTGTATCGTGCGACACCATCTTCACTACACTAAATGGGAAAAGAGTAACTACAGCACAGGGGTCAGGGTAGGCTTTTAGGGAGAGCAAAGTGGGACGTGTTTAATTTCCAGCGGTGGGGGGAGGCTGAGGGTGGTGTAGGAAATGAACTGTGCGCCTTCTCTCACACACAAACGGGCATTTATATTCAGAGAAACGCAGCTTTTTTTGTACAAGACTGTTACATAGTGAACAAACCCCATCTTACCTGCCAGGAGAGCTTACTGCACATAAAAGAGGAATAATGGAGTGATGAAGAGATGGTAGCTGTAGAGGGATTGTTATTACTTCCCTGCTAGCCCTCTGTGCCAGTCACTGTTCTGCACCGCTAGCTTAGAGCGTCTCCGTGCTTCCCCGTCCTGCATGGGCCCCGCGTCGCTCGATTACCCATTGTGTGACGTCCGTTTCTCTCCTTGATGAATTATGTACAGCAAGTGATATAAGAAGTGCATGTGTGCCAATTTGCCCTCGTTCAGTGATATCCCAAGCTAAGAGTGCGTTTTTATCAACTGCGTTTTAACTGCGGCTTTCGTCTTTTTTTCTTAATTTGTTTTTGTGTAACACTAACTTCCCTCCGAAAGGGATTACCTTTGTCATATTCACAGTGTATTGTCCAATTTATTTTATTTTTATTCGTTTTTTTTTATTTAATCGCTCTTGTTTTGCAGTGCTGCAAATATGTAATGGTTAATAATCATTGAGAAATTGCTTTATATCACCAAAGTTTGGGAAGAGAAGAGGGGGGGACACTGCTCTCCCTGCTCTGAAGCCCTAGAAAAAGAAATAATTTATCACTGCTGTCGAGGCATGAGTATACGGTAGCCCCTGGTATTTCTGTGTAGATATATATATATTTTTTACTGTCTTGACTTCTGGAAGCACCGTCAGAAACGTGACATTCTACCCATCTTTTCTCATTTTTATTTTAACAGAAACCGCTGTTTAGTATGCAAATGTATTATTTTTAAAAAAGCTATTGTAAATATCTTTGTGAATATTTTAGTATTGTCCTAGATGATATTAATCCTTTTCACAATCGGTTGTCCATTGTTTGTCATTATTAGTCTCCAACCCCCCCACCCCCGCCTCATCACCGCCACTCCTGCCCTAAATACGAGGTTTCTTCTGTAAAAGACAGAACCAATGAAATGTCTTTCACATTCTGTAGGTCTTCTCATTCTCTTAATCTTGTCCGCGTATTTAATTTCTCAGTACAGTTTATAGAATGACCCGGAATATGCAGGTGGACGTCTGCTCTGTCATAATTCCTGAGTGCTTCCCCACTCAGTTGGTCTGACCGTTCTGATCAACAAACAAAAGAAAAAAAGAGGGTACCTTTTTTTTTTTTTTTTTTTACATTTTTATATAGCAGTATTCACTTTAATTCTTCCTGGGTTTCAAAGGCTGTGTAGATAAATGGATTTGCTCTGTCTCCAATTGCTAACATTCGCATTCGGATGAGGAATAAAAGTGGCGTGACTTGAACAGAATAATTGTCATCCGCTGATGGATATCAGAAAAATGAAGGGAGCCATGGGAACTGTGGGAACTATGGGATTTGCGGTTAGTAGTCATGTACAAGTGGCATTTTAAAAATGTATCACAGCCTTACATTAAAGAAATCTATATATTGTTTTTATTTTTGTTATAGAATATACGGCTTTTGTAAAAGCTAAAGATCATTTGAAATTTGTATCCCATTTCAAATATGTTTTTTTGTTTTTGTAAATTATTTTTCTATGTTTTCTTTTGTAATAAGAAGTAAGGCTAGTAATCTTTTCATTTGGCTTAACCCAGTGTAGCATTGTATTTAAAAATGAAGAGGTAATGATCTTATACATTTTAAGGCCTTTAGGAACTTTTGTTGTTCCAGATAGGGGAATACACCTAGATTAGCTTATTGGTACTGGGTAGTAGCGATTAAAAAAAAAAAAAAAAAAACTGACTATGTGTCCAAGGAAGATAAAAATGAACGGTCTGTCCCTTTAACCATGCACTGCCACATCATTTCTTTTCTTTTCTGTATCTAACTAAGCATATTTTACATCTGCTCATGTTTACGTATGGGTCGGTTCTGTTTTGGGCACCCCTGCACACTGCAGTTGTGCAGTCACCTACAAGGAAAGTTTTTCTGGGGGAAGCAAAAATTTTAAAAATAAAATAAAATAATAAAATGGAATAAAAACAGAGTGATTTGGAGGAATTGTCTGCTCACTTAGGCCCAGGGCTGAGCTAGAGGATAAGACCACGCCGCAGAGGGATGACCCAAGGGATGCTTGTATATATATGTAAATGAGTATATAGAGACATGTTAACAGAACTGTATTCATTTTCCTCGGGAATGTGCATTGTTTATTCAGAATTTTTAAAAAGTCTGCATCCCCATCAGAAGTGACTCAGTATGGAAAATGAATCTTGTTTGTTAGTGTCTGTGGATTCTCTTCATCTGTTCCCTTATGTAACATAATCTGACCTCTCTTATGAGGCTAATTGGCCAGGGTAGGGAGGGGGAAAAAAACAATAATTTTGTTATACCAACATAATAATTAGCCTATGTGTATTAGTCTATCACCTATGTATTTTTAAGGTGCTACAAAATATTAATGAAGAAAATACTGGGAAATGGAGGAGAAGGAAGCAAAGGGGTGGGGGTGGGGGGGGGGGGGGACTGGGGGGCCCAAAAGATGGAAACCAAATCCATAGTTTGTAAAATTTTTGATATCATGATCCAATGAAAAAGGAAAAAAAAAAA
>JAAGVU020000041.1:8285599-8314173 GCA_011763525.2 Mormyrus iriodes | reverse complement strand
AACTATACATCGGGACAAGGATCTGGCTTGTACGCATTTCCTGCTCCGGCGCCCACGAGCAGCCTCGCCGTAGCCGTTGGAGGCTCCGCACTTACTTCCTGAACCGGTAGGATTGAAAGTGGCGGCTGCGAAAAAAAAAATGCTGCACATTAAGAATCGGTTGAAAATGTGCTCGGTGGCGCTGACTGCTACCCGGCTGTTAGCATCGGGTCCTCCGGTTAATCCGGTCGTGTATTTTGACATCGCAGCCGATAACCAGCCCATTGGCAGAGTCACCTTTCAGGTAGGACGCAATCGGTAAACTTGCACTGGCGTGCTAAGTAACTGTTTGGTGCGCTGAGTAACCTTGCACCGTCCTTCCATGTGCACTGACTTCAAACGCCGGTAATCTTAAGATCTTGGGAGCATGCGGCCGACATTAGTCACAAGCTGTGATTGCAATCAGCGGACCGGAAAAAACATGCCCTTGATCTTTTATATGGACCTGGGCCGTATGTGGCATGTCTAAACACCGTCTCGATGCGTGACACTGTCCATTTCAGACACGATATCCAGCACCGTGAGAACACCGTCTGTGCAATAAAACCCGATGCAAAAATACCATATATGTTTTCATCAGTGTTGCTAGTTCGCCATACTTGCCTACTGAGTTTTGCTTATATCACCATTTAGCGAGTTCTGCATTTACTTCCGCCACTGTCTGTCCTCGTCTTGCAATAAAGCGAATGCATTTTGAATCGTTTTGCCCTTGTTGTTAATCGTATTCCATATTCACCAATATTTTCTTGTGTTATAGCTGAATGCGGATGTTGTTCCTAGAACAGCAGGTAAGGGCAATTTTGCTTCTCGTAAAACATTTTTACATAATCTCATAAGTAGTTAAAGGGCTTTTTTTTTTGTTTGTTTCTGTCATTTTCTTAGAGAACTTCCGTGCCCTTTGCACAGGAGAGCATGGATTTGGCTATAAAGGCTCCATGTTTCATAGAGTTATCCCTCGCTTTATGTGCCAGGTATGTGTGTCTCGGTTATAAAATAAAGTTCGGACAGGTCTTGAGTTTATGAAATACAGACCAAGCGCCTCGGGAACTTGGATGTAAATGCAGCTAAATAACATGCTTTTTTGCCATTTCCGCTTGGTTGTAGGGGGGAGATTTCACTAATCATAATGGAACGGGAGGAAAGTCCATATATGGATCTAGATTTCCGGATGAAAACTTTAAACTGAAGCACACAGGAGCAGGTGATTTTTTTTTTTTTTTTTTTTTTTTTTTTTTTTTTATTATGTAAATATCAGATGAAATGTATATCAATAACAACATTTACGCTTTTGTTAGTATTCGTGGTGTCTTTTTTTTTTTTTTAAAAAAACCAAATCCTAGACTGTAGATTTAAGCTATCAACTGTTTATAATGTTACATAAAAATTGCAGTCCTAATAATATACTCAAGGGGGAAGTCTATTTATTTGAATGTCCTTAGCATTCTGGCCCGTTGACCTTCTGAACTTGAGACCTTCCAAACTTAGGGAGAAAAATCCCAACACTAGATGGCGACATATTCTTCCACAATAGTCTGTGTTGGACTTTCTGTTCCTAAGGAGGATGACCTACTTTCTAAACAAACCACAAGGAATCAATTAACCGATTACCTTTTATTTATTTATATATATATTATATAAAATAATATTTCACTGCATTGCTACTTAATGGAGAGTTAAGCTCTTGCCTCAAGGAAAATGAAATATGTAATATTGTAAGACATGTTTCTGAAAACATAAGAGTTTTGCTTTCTTAGAATATATCCCTAAATTGCTGGTATGGGGATGGGCACCAGACCTTTTATTTTGTTAAACCTTTTCATTTCTCAGGTGTGTTGTCCATGGCAAATGCGGGGCCAAACACCAATGGATCACAGTTCTTCATCTGCACTGCAAAGACAGAATGGTACGATAGCAGAATCTGTTTCTTGCTTCACCATATCATTATATGCAATCAAATAACAGAATCTGGATTTTTTTTTTTCCCCCCCCTCTAGGCTGGATGGGAAGCATGTTGTGTTTGGCCATGTTAAGGATGGGATGGATGTAATAATGAAAATGGAATCCTATGGTTCTCAATCTGGGAGCACTTCCAAAAGGATCACGATTACAGGCTGCGGCGAGCTTAAGTAATCCCTTCATCACTTCCTCAGAAATCATACACCTAAAATGTGAAATTCTAAATAAATACATTGGTAAATACTCCTGTTTTATGGTGTCACTGTAAATTATCCCCCAAGTCCTTTCGACATGCTGAAGTTTCTTCCAGAAGAACAAAAAATTATGCAATTATTTCTGTAACTGTGATCTAAGTACAAATCCCAGTACATACTTGGAGTGGACTGTGCACACTAGTGCATCCAAGAAATACACACTCATTGTGTATAAGAAAACGTAGTATGACACATACAAAATGTAATCTATGCAAGACATTTAACATTATGGTGGATCAAATGTTATTTTTATTAGCGTTATATTAATAAACATGTAGTGTTGGGAGGCGCATTGATTCAATGGCTCGCATTGCTGCTTCACAGCTTTAGGCCTTGGCACTGCGTGTGCTGAGTTTGCGTGTTCTCCTCACGCCCATGAGCTTTCCCCTTCAGGTACTCTGAATTCCTCCCATAATTCGACGCCTTTCACACGGGTTCACGACTTCCCTTCTAGTCTTTGGATATGAGAGTCTTGTGACAGGCAGCAGGGATTTGCGTTTCCATCTCTGAGGCCGATTGAAATACTCATGTTGGTCCATTGCCAAAGATCTGATACATTTAAGATACATATGAAGCAATGACTAATGCGATACTGTATGATTCACCCCTATCGCAATGCAGTGCCGGTTTACACGACTTCAATCGGCGCAATACAATGCGGTGCAAAAGAACATGATGCTGTGCAATTCAATATGGTGCAGATAATTTGATTTTATGTCTTTGGTTCTTAAGCAAACAGCAAATCATAAATTAAAGACCCATTTTACTTTGCATTCTTGTGTCTCTAGTACTGTAACTCAGAATTCTATGTTAATTGGATTTTACTGATGCAAAGATGTTAGAAACTACATCGTGATTCATCCAAAATTGTAGCTGGGGCGCACTTTTTTTTTTTTTTAATCAGGGCAATCGCATCGAACTTGTATACCAGTGCACTGATTCAAATCGGTGAATCTTACTATACCTAATGGACAAACGCCTTTTTCTAGGTACCCTCTGCTATACACCGCCCTGCTTCTGGGTCACTGCTACATCGCTGGATTGGCAATGTATTGTTGACTATGGTACCTTAATCACAGTTGTACTAATGCTTCTGAATTTTTCCCCCTACAAAACCCTGACAGTTTTCATGTGGAGAAAACTTTTACAGATTTAACTATATAAAGAAATTATTATCCAGTTAATGAATAGTGGATGACATATTTACACTTTTTACTTGTTACATTTGTTGGGTGGATTACTGGCAAGTTATTTCTGTGATGGCACACAGTGTAACATTTTTAAGGATATGTAGGGCAGGGCCGCCCATTCCTGCCCCTGGAGATCTACCACCCTGCTACACAGCTTAGGTGCAGCCCTAATTTAACACACCTGATGGAGATAATCAGGCCCTTCAGTATTAGAGCAAAGCTAAGCTCTGCAGGCTGGTAGATCTCCAGGAGCATGAATGGGCAGCCCTGACACGGGGATTCATTATCTTTGATGATCCTGTAAGTTGGAAAATGGTGACTAACACGGGGGGGTCAGTGTTGTGTCAGTCCTGCTTTCTACGGTTTAAAAATTTCATGCCCTTCTTATATTTTCTGTAATATGCTCTAGGGCACCATGGTGGATCAGTTGGTAGGGCTGTTATTCCAGACTTCCAGGGTTAGGAGTTCTCTGCTGTTTATATGGGGAGTTTGCATGTTCTTCCCATGTTATGCTGGTTTCCTCTAAGTACTGCAGTTTCTAAAGACTTTTAGTCACTCTAATTGGTCCAAAATTGCCCATTGAGTTGGATTTCTTGGAGTTATTTTATGATACATCAGTTGTGGTTTATGTGTAACACAAAATCAGAAGACCAAAACTTTGAATTAAGGATTGCAGCTTAGCTAGGTGATTATGTAGTCCCCAACCGTACCCTATTGTTAGCTGTAATCATGTAAAACTCATGCAGCCATTATATGAGCAAAAACTGGTAAAAGCAATCCTACTGGCTGTGTTATGGTACACAAGTCTGGACTTGGTCTCAAGTCCACATATGAATGGACTCTGCCTTGTAATGCACTCAGGTGAATTTTTACTCGGTGTTCACTTGGACTGGAATACTCGTGACTCAGAAAATCTAACGAGCGCCCTGTGTATGTCTGCAGCCCATAAGCAGCTTTAGCACACCAAAGGCTTTGCTATATTAGCTTTGGTGTTTTTTCAGCACATGGGGTGGACAACTTGTCCTGGACCCTTTTCCTGGTTGTTGCAGCAGCATTTAATGCTGTCAGTAGGACCCCAGCAATGACTTTAGTTCCTCATCACCTTAAACTTGTCCCTGATAGCTCAATATACTGAGTAAATTAGGTGCAAAAAAAAAAAAATCAAATGGCTAACATGCAACATGAAGAAATTAGGATAAATGTATAACAGATTATTTAGAAGTCAACTTTCTAGATATCACAATTTGTTTTTCTGAAACATTAAACTCAATAGTTAAAAACCTAAAACTTTTTTTTTTTTTCTTTCTGTAAAAGAACTACCTGTTCAGATTTTTTTTTTTTTTTTTTTTTTTTTTTTTTTTTTTTTACCTTTGGTGCCTCAGTGGTTCCACATCCTTGGACATGGCAGCTCAATTGAAGAAGGTAAGGTTTTTCCCAAAATGTGTTGGAATATCCCTTTGGATAGAGGATGACATTAGACAAACAATATTGGGGGGGGGGGGTGTTGGATTAAGACATAACCAGCACCTGTAAGAAATTCTCCTCTAGTCACACATTCCTATTTTAATGCATGTCTTGAGCTGCTAGAGTTATTAATAGAGTTAAGAGGGATGACCGTAATCAGGACAGTTATTTTTATTCTTTGGGTTCTTTGTGGGGAAAAAAAGATCCTTTACCACGTACAATTAATTTTTAGAACCACAAAACACACAAAGACAAAATGAGGAAAGGTATAGACTCCTGTACACTGACCTGCTGTGAGTTTAAGTCCGTTTAGTATCAATCTTGCTATAGCAAAATCCAGCAATACAGTCCCAAACAACATCCTGAGACCCAAAATAAAATGGCAGGGGGAAAGGGTAAGTGTAATTCATCTCCGGCAAAAAAATAAAATAAACGGCTCATGTCCTTGTTCCTGGATGGATCCTGCCAGAAGAGTAAATCTCCTAACAATCCAGTGCCTCCAATAATCCCAGACTCTCTAGACCTTTTAGTTTAACTATTGAAGAACACATCCCAGCAGTTCCTTTTGCTGGGTACTTTGTTTGTTCCTCTTTTTTTATGCTAATCTTCATGCCTGTGTATTCCCTCCAAAACTTGAACTCTTCCCATTCCTCTACCTGCGGTTTCGGCCAGTGTGAAACCTCTTGGTTCCTGCTAAGTGGAGTTTATGCAGAATCAGAATTCTGGAAGCCATCTGTCACGCTTATCTGCTACAAAAGGAAAATAAAAGCAGGGTAAGAAGCACAAAACAAATGGAACAAACAAACTAAAATGCATAAAAGGAACTCCAAGGTGGCCCTTATTGTACTGACTGTCCCACTTTATCGTGGCCTTAGATTAGACCAGGGTCCTATTTTATTATTCCTAGTTGGAGCACTCAGGTGACCGGGCCTGCTTTGGACACTTAGATCTTTTCAAATTGAATGTTTCAGACCCTATGGGACATTCAGTTAAGAGCCCTCGAGAGACACTGATCAGCACAAGTTCAGCCCAGGCAGTAGCCTTATCCCAAGACGCAGCTGTGAGCTTTTTATCAGTAACATCTTTAATATTCACTAGAATTACCATGGCTGCTGTCAGCGGAATAGTCCACCAATGGATCATTGTTAAAAGGATTTAAAGTATACTCATTCTCATTACTGGGCTCCGAAAGAGTCTTGTGTGGTTATTTTTTATCACAACCTCCCCGTGTCAGGGGTGGGTGATTTGCATGCCTGCTGTCTCGCTTGTATGTGGAAGCCATTTCTTAGATTTGCTCTTTGGAATTGAAGCCTGATTCCCAGCTAAACGTAGTCAGCTTGGTAGGCAGTTATAGCTGCACTAAACTTGCTCAGTATAATCTTCAAGCAATCCTACTGGCAGGATCACACAGGTTTCACAGTATCTGCATTGGGAACAGATGTAGCATGGAGTTTTCAACAAAGCAGAGCTGCTGAAGTAAAATGGATCAATGAATTACAATTTAGGGTTCCCGTTGAGCTGAACAAGAATGGATTTGATGGGTTTATTTGTTAATATGAAATACAATTTATATTAACATTGTGTGTTTCTGTATATGTACCATGCATGACTTTCAATAAACTTTGTCAACAAATTTGTATCAGTCATAAATTTCAATGTAGACATGACTTCTAGTATATTTCTAGTGCACTTATCTAGAGGATTTCTAAACCTTATGTAGCAGCTTACTGTTATATAACTAGGGTGACCATACATCCTCTTTTTCCTGGACATGTCCTCTTTTTGGGACATAAAAATGCCTGAAATTTTCTAGGATTTTGCTTTGTTTCATGCTGACATTTTGCACTCAGAATACTTTCTGTGTGTGTATTTGTGTTGTTTGACACCCCGCTTTGCATCCTGCCCCCAGTGTCTGCTTTTTTTACAAAGCAAAATATGGTCACCCAAGGGAGAACCATTGCTTCACTTCCTTTTTATCGCACTTGTACCCAAGTGGCATAGTTGCTCAGATAAAAGCAATTGGTCCTTCCCACCCAGGGACTGCCTCAGATTGTGTGTGTGTGTGTGTGTGTGTGTGTGTGTGTGTGTGTGTGTGTGTGTGTGTGTGTGTGTGTGTGTGTGTGTGTGTGCAGATTGTTTTTGCTGTGTTTCATGGGGCACACCATGGATTATTAATGGGTGTTTTTGGGTAAAATCCCTAATGCCAACGTTAACCTTAGTCGGTAAAGTAATCTTCAGTCATAAAATGATGATGAGCATTTCTTTAGTCAAGTCAAACTCTTCCATAGCTCATGGACTTCAGCACAACAAGTTTGTCCATCAGCAACTATTTCTCCAGGCTCTGGCAAGTTTCTGTATTCTTTTCATTATGCTGTCTATCCATCTTAATCTTTGCTGGCCTCTTTCTCCTTTTTACCTTCAGTCTTTCCTATCGTCTTCTGAAGTGCACCCCATTATCTCGTTATTTGACAAATTTGACTTTCAGTTTTATTATCAGTCTTTCCAGTGAACAGTCTGCATTTTGTTTCCTCGAGTATTTTGATCGTTGCAAAGTCCAAGGAATTCTCAATTCTTTTTGCGACATCACACAACAGGTGTTGATTATCCCTCTCTCAGCCTATTGAAAACGTTATGGATAGACCATAGCTTTGATTATATGGACATCTGTTGAAAATGCAACATCTTTACTCTTTAATGTGTTGTCCAGAAGAGCCATAGTTTTCATTCCGAGAAGCAGGTGTCTGTCATCATTTTGCTGGACCAAGGGTATACCCTGATACTTCTGGAAGATTCATCACTCAGCAGGACTAATCATTATCTTCTCCTGTATAAGCCTCCCTTGTTGTTACACAGTACTCAGTCTTTATTGATCTTTTTTCAGTGTTAGTCTATCCTGCCTTGGTCTGTCTATTGGCAACAATTACCCTAATCTCAACCCTGCCCTTACCCCTAACAAAAAGAAATATACAAAAATAAATGCTTTTCAGAACACCTGCAGAAGCCTCAAATAAAGCGAAAAGGTGTGTTGTACTACTTGAGACTAACTAAGGGCAGCAGAAAGAAGATAAAGAAGAAAAAAACACATTCTAACCGTGACCTTCTCTCATCGTTTTTTTTATCCAAATTTGACACAGACTTAACCTCAGCAAAATCTTCCTTCCACAGATGCAAGTTTAAAGAATCTGCATCAAATCCCCGCAAACTTTTTGCCACTTTTTCTTCACTGCTCAAACCACCATCTCTGCCTGCATCTCCAGCTCTCACACCAGAGGACTTTGCTACATTCTTCGAGGGAAAGATTGATACTATTAGAAGCTCTTTCCCTCAGACAGACAAGCCATCCACCTCCTCGAGACCAGTCGCAGCAGCCCAGCTTCGTGACTTCTCACCACTTTCCCCTGAGGATGTGTCTCAGATCTTGCTAAGCAGCAACCCCACCACATGTCCGCTTGACCCGATCCCTTCAAGCATACTGCAGACCATTTCACCAGATCATCTCCCTCACATCGCATACATAATCAATGGTTCATTATTGACGGGCCACGTTCCAACTGTCTTCGAGTCGGCCATTGTCACACCCATTCCGAAGAAACCCTCTCGTGATAGCTCAGATGCCAACAAATACAGACCGGTGTCACTTCTCTCATTTCTTTCTAAAGTCCTGGAATGAGCGGTCTACAATCAACTTAATATCTTTCTGTCTGAGAATGGGCTCCAAGATCCCCACCAGTCTGGATTCAAAGCTGCACATTCTACTGAAACTGCACTTCTAGCAGTCTCCGAAAAACTTCATGCAGCTCATTATGCCAAACTGCCCGCAGTCCTAATTCTTCTGGACCTGCCTGCAGTATTTGATACAGTCAACCATCTGATCCTCCTTGAGACTCTCACCAACCTTGGAATAGCAGGAACAGCATGGAAATGGTTCGCGTCTTATCTTCACGGCCGAACATTTCAGGTAGCATGGCTAGGCTCCCAGTCGACCCCGTGGAGACTGACCACAGGTGTTCCCCAAGGTTCAGTCCTTGGACCCCTACTCTTTTCCATATACACTAGTTCCCTTGGAGAGGGCATAACCTCACACGGCTTCTCCTACCACTGTTATGCAGACAATGCCCAACTCAACCTCTCGTTTCCACCTGATGACCTCCAAGTTTCAGAACGTATCTCTGACTGCCTGGCTGACATCTCTTCTTGGTTGACGTCCCACCACCTGAAGTTGAATCCCAATAAGACTGAGCTTCTGTACATCAATAGGAATCCGTCTCCAACTCCCAACCTTGCCATTTCTTTTGAGAGCTCTCTTGTTGTCCCCTCAAAGAAGGCAAGAAATCTTGGTGTCACTTTGGATAATGAACTCTCATTCTTCTCTCACATTAGCAACCTTTCCAGGTCTTGTAAATATCTTCTCCACAACATTAGAAGGATTCGTCCCTTTCTCACCACAGATGCCACTCAGCTACTTGTCCAATCACTGGTCATCTCCAAGTTGGATTACTGCAATTCCGTACTGACTGGACTTCCACTAAAAGCAATTAAAACACTTCAACTGATTCAGAATGCAGCGGCATGACTTGTCTACATTGTCCCTAGGATCTCACATACCACACCTTTACTTCGGGACCTGCATTGGCTCCCTGTGGCCGCCCACATTAGGTTCAAAACCTTAACACTCACTTTCAAAGCCAAAAACGGAAGTGCACCTCATTACCTTTCAGCACTAATCAAGCATCGCGTCACTTCTCATCCTCTTAGGGCGACAAGCACCGCTCGACTAGCAACCGTTACTGAAAGGAAAATGTACATCGAAACTCTTTTCAGTGTTGGCTCCCCAGTGGTGGAATGAACTTCCTCTTGCCATCAGAATGGCAGAGTCCCTTCCTGTCTTCAAACGCCGTCTGAAGACCCACCTCTTCAAAGAACACCTTGGATGCTAACCATCTTTTATATAAATGTTATGTTTATATTATATTAAAAAAAAAAAACTACTGACACATTCTCTTCTCTACACTAATGTTCTCTTTTCAGCAGGATTTTTAGGTGCGTAACCAAGCTGGCACCAACTTAGTGGCTGACACTTATCCAAGTCTGGCTTTACAAGATTGAAGAATAGTCGAGGACTACTGAGCACTGTTGTACGTTGCTCTGGATAAGAGCGTCTGCTAAATGCTGTAAATGTAAATGAGACCTGCGGAGCACAACACAGATGCTCCTTGGAAGATCCTGAAAGACCACAGAGCAGCACTTAGTTTTGTAGAGGATACATTACAGTGTCAACAAAGCTATAAGACATTATTCTAGGTAAGTATATAGGCAGTTTTGATATGCATCAACTTCTAGTTGATAATTAGTAACTGATCCGTCAGTTGAATCCTGCAACCGCTATTACACCAAATATAGGGATGCACTGCACCACACCACATCCATGCAACATCCCTAAAGGGGTAGTGGCCTTTTCTGAAATCATCAGAAGCACGTTCTGGATAATCCAGTTGATCCACCACTTAAAGAATTTAGGAGGAACAGGGCAAACCAGCAACCCAGCGTGAAGCCTGTATATGAAGTATCCATACTGGTAAGATCAACCTGCCCAACACACAGCACCATGGACAAACTGCCCGAGAACGCTTAGGACTATCTCAATGTCCATGAAGGTTCTAGAAGACCACTATGCAGACAAGCTCATGGTTATAAGGGAGGATCTGAAAATTTAATCTTAACCCTTGCCTCAATCCTAACTCTAATCTTAACCCTACCTGTAAACCTAACTCTAATCTAAAACCCAGCCCTATTTTTAACCTATACCTTAACCATAACCCTAAAACTAGTCTTTTTCCTGACTGTAGCCTTAACGCTTAGATTTACGGTTTATGCTCATCCTATCCCTAACTTTAGTCATGATCTGAATCACTTCCCCAACTCTTATCCTAGCCATAAGTTCCTTTTCTAATCTTTACCCTGTCCATAGCGTTAACACTAAACCTAACTCTATCCCTAGAGATTACCCTTATGCTAACCCTCACCTCAACCCTATACCTAATTTCAGACCTTATCATAATTATACCTATCAACCTAATGCCAATTATAACAATTCTAATCCTAAAAATAACCATAGCCCTAACCAAACTTTTAATATCAACCATAACCATAGCCCAAACCCTACTGTCAGCCCTCAACCTAACCCTAACCCAAATCCTGATTTCTTGTGTAACACTAATCTTTATGCAAACCGTAAACCTAATTCTAACCATCACCCTAACCCTAATGACAACTGAAATCCCAATGCTAACCATAGCCCTAACCCCCCAAAAAAGTACTGATGTGGATGCAATCATACTTCTTAAATCAAAATCTTTCTGGCTAAAGTTTGTTGGAAAATGAAGGTTAGTCTCAAAGCGACATGTTTCAGCACATTAATTTGCAAGAGAAAAAGTTCAGAAACCAATGATTTCAGTCCTAAAACATATTTGCAGAAAGAAAGCCTACCTTTGAAATTCAGGACATATCGCGTAGGATGTTCAACAGAGCTTATGAATGCAATGTCGTGTTACGGAGCATAAATTGCATGCCTCCAAAACAGCAATGGTGTGCATTTTTTAAATAAAGCCATATGGAGCCCAGGAGTCCAGTCGAGTTTGCTTAAGATATCTGATTTCTTTGTCACCATGGAAGCAATGTTTTCATTTTAGGTCCACTTAATGGCGTAACATTAAAACAACTTGATTTGTTCCTCTTGTTTTTTTTCTGTATCCTATTTGTGTGAGATGACCAAATATGCAGTCATAGGACATTAGTTGACCTGTTTGTGAAATGCTGTATTTACAAAAAATTCCAGAAATGAGTTTCACAGTGCTTTTGGTAACCATGTAAAGCAGATTAGGCTTATTTATGTGTACACATGCAGTGCTTTAATCTGAGAACTGCGCTTTACACTGGAGGAGTTAAAGTGATGTCAGTTGTTTGCAGTGGTTACCCATTCTACGCTTAATGGGTTAGATGTGTGGGTTTTTAGTGGTGGTGACAAGAAATTGGTTTAGAATAATACATAACAGTCCACACTGTAGCATATAAGATGGTTTGGATTATGCAGTTGATTGCATTATTGGTTTATCCGCAATGCATTCTAAACTTGAAGCCCATGCTATTAATAATACTAACATTTGCACCATATCAAATAGGTAGGCGTATTTGCAAGTTATCCGGCTAAGTAAGAAATCCTGCTTTCTGAATTGGGTCCCAGTTTAAGCCCAGTTAATTGTTAGTCATTGTTAACTATCAGTTGATAACACGTTTTGCGTTATTATACACATAAAAACGTACACAGGTAGCAGCTGGACTGTACTGCGTGTTTGACCGATTTAATGAGCCCCAGGTAAGACGTAAGTGCTAATAAACAGGATAAAACTACAGCTTTATCTTCGGTTAATAAAGGGTGTGAATTCTGAGGTCAGGGTTGTGTAAATTCCTCCGACTTTCTGAGTAGGAATTCCAGCTTCAGGGGGTGTTCCAGTTGAAGTTTCCAGCTAGGAACTTGGAATTTCCAGGTTACGAGTTCAAATGGAATGCAACATATATCTGATGTACGTTTGCGACGTCATTACTGTCATTAAGTCTACATGCTCATGGATTTGGCTGTATGTGTTGCCACGCCCATGTGTAGTTCTGCCTCATTCCCCATCTGCATCTAGCACCTTCTCCCTCTTCTTGCTTGATGAACTATTTATACTTTTTGCTCAGCCGGGCTTTCTTTTTCAGGTTAAGTGCGGTGGGCATGTCCGCACTGGTGAGGAGAGAACAAGCTTACCTGGAAAGTGCTTCATTTTTTAAGTGCTTTTTTTTGGACACAGGTGCTTGATGGGAGAATTGACCCATATCTGAATTATCCCAAATTTACTGAACAATTATACGCAAGGATTCTGAGTATGTACTTGTAAATAATATTAAATATTGGTGGCACAGATGCTCAGTGGGTAGGAATGTTACCTTACCTCCCTAGGGTTAGGGGTTTGAATAACACCTCTGTGTGTGTGTGCAGTTTGCATGTGTCTCATAGGTTCATAGTTCACTTGACCAGCATGTGTTTGTACTGGGGATACGGGGGGAGGAGTGATGTTGACAGTCCCACTCAAGCAGAGCATTGACCTGAGTCAAGTCAGCCATCTTGGAGCTATGAGGTCCTCATAAGCCAGTAAGCTGTCATCGAGTGAATAAAGGTATTACAATAAATACTAATGGATTTTCTTGAATATTTGACCTTTTTAAATTGCATATTTAATCTTGTGAATAGACTGGTTTCAAAACACTTATGATACAATATCTATATCAGTATTCTGCAGGGTGAGCCAAAAGTAGGTTTAGAAAGTAAAGGTTCTATTTTACAAAGTAAAGTTTTCATTTTACAAATTCTTTTTTTTTGAAGTAGGTATATGGTTTTTATTTTACAGTGCTGATTGGGTCATGTTTAGTCTCTTAGGTGTTCAAAATGTCCTCTGTCAACGTTGACACATGGAGTCAACACAGAAATCACAGAGGATCCAACAACCTCTGGTGTCGAGTTGATGTATCTGTCACATCATTTGGCAAACGCAAATCCACAGATTAACAGACCTTTTCATTCCAAATTTAAAAAGGTGTTCTGAACGAGAGAGACAAAAATGGCATGTCATCACAAAAATAGTCAAAAATGATGACTATACTTGACTGACATGGAAAAAACACCACATATGTACAAAAATGGTTTCCAACCTTCTTTAAAGACATTGAGTTAGTCTATTTTAATGATTCTGTATAAAACATGTCATAATCCTGTATTTAAATAAACACAAATTATATTTCTGCTTGGATTATACTAATGGACTGGGCAAACATCTGTTTGTGTCAGCCCATAGTACTAACATGTCCTCTTGTGATTAGTTGCCTCTTACGTTGCATAGAATGGAAACATTACATAGTAATCAAGTATAATAACAAGACTGAAAAAACACAACTTTGGCAAGTAAACCCAAATGCATCTGTTCTTCTTGTTTGTGCAATAGTTTAATAGAATTTTACATGACGTTAAACATCAAGTATAAATCAGTCTTCCAGTTTTAATGCATTTTAGTATGCCCGGCTTTTCTGTTGCTCTACTTGTGTTCAACAATTAAAGTAAAAAGGCAAATAAAACAGAACAAAATGGCACTGATTCAATATTTTAATTCAGCAATAAAACTCTTTGAAGCACTAAAGCAAGCTTTTTTCCTATTAAGCAAATAAGGCACATTTCGGAATGCCATTTTATGGACATTTAACAGAAGAGTTGTACATTCTTTGCACATTCCCAGCAAAAACATCATCCTTGCCTGCCACTCTGTGCTCTGCCAATTTCCATTTTAGCATTAGTCTTTATACAAAAAAGTAAGTTACAAAACATTAATGAGTAAACATTGATATCTAATTTATAATAAAGAAGTGTATGTCAAAGTGTGTTATTCCATTGCCCCGTGGTTTTCTTCGGGAATCCACAAAAAACAGTATAATACGTTAGTTGTTATACATACACAATATCTGAAATACAGCAACAGAGTTAGTATTTTGGTGTAGGCTAGGATACAATAAACTAATGCACTAAAAGTTACACAATAACTTTTTTTCTTCCAAGCAATATGAAAGATATGCACATGCAATGACAATCAAACATCATGAGCCCTTGCACAGCAGATCAGCTGTGCTTTTCTAGCTATACAATCAAAATCTACATTAGCTCCTTCACAATAATGCTTTAGTAGATAATGCGTACTAGAAGGCACACTTTCTTGTGATTTAATATAGTGGTGAGCGCTAAATTACAAAACATAGTAATGTGTGTTCTGTATCTCTGAAAACAGCTTGATTACTGTTGTCCGATTACTTCTGCATAGCATTACTTTGCGTTAGCATGCTCTATTGCTTTCTGCTGTTAACGTTAGAGTTGTAATACTGCCCGTTAAAAAGATAGCATAAATGTTTCAAAATACACATATATGAACTCTGATAGGCATATAAAACACATACACATTAAACACTTGAATAATATTGTTAATACTGATCATATATTCATCCATACACATTAAACAACAGAAAATGGCTTTAAGAAAGCAAGGGTATTTAATAATTATGTACCAACCTTCATATAATAATCTATGTAGACAACAATATTTTCTTCTTAGTGTAGTTTTGTTGCATATTTTATACAGAAAAAATATTGTAAAAACAAAAGAAAGAGAAACCTTCCATAAATATTTTCTGTAGGATATACCCTCAGATTGTAAAACATTAAAAAAACTCCCAGCTTTGTTTGTACTTCAACAATAGGCCCTTTTAAGGAAAAGCTTTGATATTGCAATACAACATTTTTAAAAACAAGTAATATTCTATTTTGTAAATGATGGCCTCCAAATATATACATATAATAATCATTGCAAAGATCTGTCCGGGGAAGAACTGAATTTTTTTGCAATTGTTCCAAAAATGTTAACATCTAGGGAGGTTTCGAAAATACATGCATTGTTCATAGAAAACGCAAAGAACAGCAAAAGTCAAGTACATGTCTCTCAAGGCAAATACGTCTGCAAGCAATTATGCTGTCAAAAAAACAAGAACCTTTTCTTCGCCCTTTACATATTTTCAAAGCACTCTACCTACTCAAAAATGTCTCTCCAAGATAGCATCAATGGCCAGAGAAAGGAGTTCTGAAACCACAAATCGCATAATTTGTTTTTTTTTTATAGGTTTCTAACGATTTCTGAGCTAATTTCGAGGAGTTTAAGGCCCCTTATGGTTATTGTGCTAGCTCCTTTGGCTCAGCTTGATGTTTGTTTTGTTTCCATTATAGAAATAAGGATAGGGCATAGTACAGAAAAAGCCATTATAGTGCCGACACGTTTTTTGCAGACTTCAGTGGAAGAAGTAAATAACCACAGTTTCATATTACTCCGTCAAACGATGCCTACGTCTAATCCACACTAAAACCGAAACAGGCCACTAGATGTTCTCTCAGAAATGCAAACGAACAACAAAAGTACAATTAGAAACACAAGGTAGGTGGTGCAACTTCATAATATGATACTTTTATATTATTTGTAAATAAAGCAGTTGAATTGACATTGAGTTGATCCCAACAATTCATGGGTAACACAACCTTTTTTTCCCCTAAGTCAGCATTAAAGGAAACGGTACTGTATGTCAATGATTCCTTCTGCAATTGTAAACTTAGATTCTCAACTTTTCCTGTTCATAAGGATTTTGTGACTGTAGAAAGTATGTTTGACTGATTAACCACTCCATATACACACAGAAAAAAACTAACACATTCTGTCACTCAGCCCATCTGACGCCATCCACTGTTGCCAATAACATTCATGTGTGATGTTTACAAATCGTTTTAGCGATTACTGTTTCACATTCCAAAAGTTCACATTACAAGCCTGTTCAAATCCATTAAGTTACCTGAACTGTTTATTTCGCACCTTGTAAATTATCAACTGTAAAAACAGGTCAAATATATTAGGCTACATACCAAAAATTCTGTCAACCACGGAAATGTTGTCAATTTATATTAAAACGAAAGATGCCTGTAAAGGTTTCATTTACAAAACAAACCGAATGTGTTTAAACACATTTCCACAGATATTTTTTTTGTTAATTTAATAATTCTGCACTACTTGTATTGTGCTCAGCAGAAAGGTTTTGTTCATTATCGATGATGGGACAAATTAAAGCGATAGCTTGGCCTGTAAGGAATAAGTGCATTTCCACTTGGCTTTGAATAAATCGAATGATATCTGCATTTACAACAGCAGTGCTATAATTCTTTTTGCCTGTTGGAAATATCTGTTCATATATTTAAGTTAACTAAGGGAATCAGGGAAAATATTAGCTAATCTGGCATGCCAAAGATGACTTCGGAATAGTTTAAAATAATTTTATGGGAAACATTACCATCATGTCATATCATTTCATAGTTTCCACATTTGTGTTCTAGATGTTTAGATGTTGCCGCTAAAAAGGTATTTATTTGTAAAATTTTAAGCAGTTTAAATAGTTTAAATTGATTGATTGCTATATCTAAAATGCCTGTATTAATGTGGGATACATTTTGAAGGTACCTTGGTTAACAATCTAATAAATTGCTTTGGAGTATTAAAAAATGGGCTCTTACTTAAATGATTTAAACCTGTCATAAAAGAAATATTTTTCTGATGACATTTTTTTCCAATGCCACACAACATCCGACTTTCCGAGTTTTCCTGCCATATTAGAACAGTAAACATAATCCCTTTAATAACGTTAAAGTCCCATTTTCACATTTCTGCTCGGTGCTCACTGCTCTGAGACACGTCACGGTACACAGTGAACCCATCAGTGAATTACATTCTCTGCGTTCCTCTAAACACTTGAAATGGAGATTATCCTCTCTCCCTCCCCCCCACCCCCGGTTCGCTTAATTACACGTCTTCACTTAACGCGTCTATTAAACGGTGGCATTTAATTGTAGAATCAATGAAAAAATTCCATCTTCTAACTGCTTTGCAGGGTGACCTGGAGCCTATCCCAGGGAACACAGGGCACAAGCCAGGGGAACACCCTGGAAGGGATACCAGTACAATAAAAATCACTGTGGCCAATTTAAAGACTCCAATTTGCCTAACTTTATGTCTTCGGACCGTAGGATAAAACTGGAGTGGCCAGAAGAAACCAAGAGAGCAGAGGGGGAACGTGCAAACTCCCAACACTGATTCAGAGGTGGGATTCGAACCCTCAACCATAAATATTTTAGACAACAGCACTACCGACTCGGGCGGTTAAAGATGGGTGGATGTTAAATAACAGATAAAAAATAAAACCTGACCATACAAATGGCACATCATGCAACATCTGCTAACCATGTATGTGCATTTGAATGTTAAAAAACATATTATGGTGCCGAGAGCAATTAATTGCAGCTTAATCAGTCCGTTGGGTTTATTTGTTAAACCCCAAAATTCTGCTTTGTCCTTTGGTTCAGGAGGCCTAAACCTCTGTAAATTAGGGACATGTTCACACCTGTAAAATAATTACAGACAATGTGCAGTTCAATTGCTTTCCCATGTGTTTCAAATCAGCTACCACCCACTTCAGACATAAAGTTGCCTTCTCCTTTTCTGACATTTAATGGCAGATGAAAAGCATTGCGCTTTAAATGCCTCTATGTGGTAACTGTTGGCCTCCCATTTGGAAATTTTTTACAATTGTTATTTTCCTTGAAATTGTACCTTGATATATTTTTTTCCCCTGTGTTAGATATTCTACGACACAATGACCAAACAAAAAGGCTCTGCGGACCTGCTTATCCTCTCTGCCGCTGGTCAGGCCGTTACGGAATCTCTGCAGTATGACCGTACAAGTTTATGGCAATATCCAATATGACAGGCTATATAAGCCGCCCGCGTTCCAATTCAAAGGTGCTGGGAGTGGATTCAATTAGACTGCTTTTGTAATGCTCATATAATAGACTGGCCAGGTGTCACTGTGTAGATTGTTAAAATTGTTTTTGGTTTACTGGTAATTTATAATTACCTAGTGAGTTTGGCCAAACCAATTCAAATACGCATTTGGCAGCTTACTGGTTATGTACACTGTTCAAACCATGTGAAAATGAAATCATTTTGATACTTTAAACCAGATTTTTATAGAAGTCAATGATTTCGTTTTGGTTTCCTTCCACACCGTTAGATATTATTTCAAATTTACTGGTTTTATTGGTTCAATTTAATACACAAGAATTTGACGGCAGTGCCTTTCATCTTTTCATTCCTCAGTCTTTCCAGAAACAAGATAGCCATCAAACATATTATAAGGAATACTCAGTAAGCATCCATACCTGACATATCTTCCTATTGGAACAGTAAAATTGTCCTGAGTTTTTAAATGGACTTCTGAGAAGAACCGCTTCAAATCACATCAAATTAAGTCTTCCTATCTGAATGTGGGAATTTGGGACAAACAATTTGTTTAATGTGGCCAAATTACTCTCAACATCGTGTGAAAATTGAAAACATAGCAAGTTGTCTGAAATTAAAATCAGGCATACAGAATTTTTGAAAGTTGCGTAGAATCTATAGTATTTAATTTGTTTGATAAGTTCTATGTTTAAGCATATATGTTTAAACATTTACTATTCCTATTTACTCATTGCAAGTCAAAATCTAACAGGATTTTCAGTTTTCATATTGAATAATACTGTGCGTTTTAATTATAAAACAACAGTACACTATATTAACTGATATCTTTTTATATATAAATTATGTATGTATATATCTTGGGGTTCAACAACTTAACATAAATATACAATAGCATATCTACTTCAAAAATACTGAATTATTTGCCAAGCATACTAACGCTTATTTTAAAAATTCATAGCATTACAACTGAATCTACAGTAGTTTCTAATGATGTATGGAAATCGTTACAATAGCTATATATGTCCCAGTTAAAATAGTCAAATTGCACGACACAAACACTAATTCTATTCTACAACAAAGACACGGTAGCACTCCAGATAATAAATACAACACAAGCCAGGGATAAACATTTCATAATCCCTCAGTTAATTCACAGTTGATAAGATGTGCTGCTGACCCACTGAATAAGAATGGCGCCGTATTAAATTATTAGCAAAAATATAAACTCATGAATATTCAGCATATCTATAAATTTCACTTGGAAGGGAAAATGAAAAAAAAACTGAATTATGTAAACAAAGTCGATAGACCCCACAGTGAGGTATTCCATTGCAACTGATATGGGCAGCAATACTGTCAGTGATATTGTAGTGTTAAAACGATCTCTCAGTTATACATATACACAGATAAACTTGTTACATAATACTGATTATTTAAGGCCTATGAGCAAATAAAATATACACACATCAAATTTGGCAAGTTTCACTTCTTAAAGAGCACTTTGTGGGTGACCTGTAGATTGTTAGGGTGCGCCAGGGAGACCTTCATTCTGAGATTATTGCACACGGCGGCAGTAGTAGCCAAGGACTTTGCATTTTTCACACAAATGCTGAGGGTGCTCTTTGCTCTGGTCCGAAACGTCCAGGCCGTCAGGTTTCTCCAAAGGACGCTGAGCAGAAACACAAGCAAACATGCAAACAAAAGAAACATGAATGTATGGCAAACATGAGGAATGTTCTCAAGGGCAGGTTTCCAACATATTACATAGTTTTATCAATATTTCAATACCTTTGTGGATACCTAGTGCTTCAGTTTTGTATATAGTCATATTTAAAGGAAAAACACATTACTATGTCTATTATATACAGGCAGTCCCTTGCTTTAAGTCAAATTTTGTATGTGCCAGGAAAATAATAATACAGTGGATACTTTTATTTTTACTGTAGAATAATTAACATATGGTATGGTACTATACGTCTAGCCGACGAACCGCTGAAGCCACGCAATGTTTTCAAGAATGTCACTAAGTAGTGTGAGCGTTCGTTATTTCGAATCATTGTATTCAACTCGAATCTTTTATACAGTAGGCTTTAGGGCGGTCTGTTCATAAGTACGAGTTGTCCAGAAGTCGGATGTTCTTAACCCAGGGACTGCCTGTAAACCTGTAAAGCTAAAACTACATAAACGGCTTCTTGTAAGGGCCAGGGTGTATTTGGTGTAAATTTAGTTATCCGTAGTTATTAATATCCTTATATTTATTAAAAGTATTTGAGTTTCATTTCTGTTCAATATAATAAGAAAATTTCCATGATTATTTAACTCGCATTCTTGGCCCACATTCCATTAAAGAACTTCTGATAGATTTAACGGTTATCCTATGGTCACAATTCTGGCACAGCTGGAAAAAAAAAGGTTCCCAGACCTTGATTTATATGTGCTAAAGTCTGAGTAATCAATTATATACTAAGCAGGCACATATTTAGTTTATCTATTATCTAAAAAAAAAAAAAAAAAAAAAAAAAAAAAAGTTTATCTATTGTGAATAAAGTAAAAGTGAACACTACCCTGTGTGTTTACGCAAACCCATCTTGAGAAGATGGGGGAAACTGCATTGGAGATTATTTTCTTGGAACCAATGTTAGAGACTGCAGAAGTGCCTTTCAAAGCCAAAAAGGTTTCAGACCGCTGTCATAAACTGTTAAACACAAATAAAATGTGACGCTATAAACATCCACACAGCGAAAGTGAGCTTCAGCTCAAAGAATGAGGCAATGTATGTGTGATGTGTACGTTGCTTTGGTAACTGGCAAAGCACTGCATATACAGTGCACTTAAACAACAGGCGAGCCCAGTCAGTGGGTGGAGGAGGATTCACAGGTTCTTGAATAATGTTTTTAACATCGATCCCATTTTTGCGCTATGCTCTCAAGCTTCGACAGACCACAAGCAATTCTATATAACAGACTTTTACAGCCGTGTATATATTGTACATTAAATTCACCGTTCACATACATGACTAACACACACGATGAAATTAGCCGTCGCAGCCTTCTCATGTATTAAGGCATCATTAAACATTTTACACTTTTTATTCAAAAACATACTTTCTACTCACAATAGCAGAAGACAAGTATCACATTCATTATTTATGCTTTTGCAGTTTACCCTGGCATCAAGCCTGAACATATCTAGAGAAAGAAGGCAGAAATTTAATTATCGGTCAAATCTGGCAGGCCATTTAATCCCTAATGGATGAGAAATACTAACATGGATCTGGAATCCAAAAATCCCACGAAAACACCAACCCAAGGATATGTAACTGTTTGGCCAGTACCTAGCCTGTGAGTTGTGCATTGGTGTATATTTTCCTCTGCTGGCCATGAAGCACTGTTTATTCCTCCTAGTTTCATGTATCATTTACATCATGAACACCTAGCCATGATTTTTGAAATGCAAGTGGGTAAAAAAAGAAGTGGACAGCATTTGCCGGATCCTGGGGCTGTTAAATGCTTTTTCAGGAATCTTCTAACACACTGCAAGGGTGGGGGGGGGGTTGTACTTGGAACAGAGCAAGAGATAAATCTTACTCAGTGACAGAATTTCCTCCCCATTAAACTTCTCTAACGTTCTATCCTAGAAAAGAGGGGAAAAAGCCCTCAAAGGATAAACAATATGATCTCCGCAGTGTCCCAGCTTCCTAGCTGGCAGTTTTCAGGCTGTATTCTCCATTTAGCGTCCCGCTTAGCATTGTGGACGATGCCACCTTCCTGGGGACATGCAGTGTTTTAGCAAGAGGCATGTACCAAGCTAGTGAAAAACAGGCTGAGGAAATGAATGAATGCATTCTCTCATTTTTACACATGGAAAGTAAGATACTGTCCGGATATAATTGGGCAGGATGTAATCATCATCCCAGTGTAATGGCTAAACAGGTATATGATAAGCATTCTCCACAATAGGGACTGTCAGTGGAAATACAATTGTCAAAGTTCATTTATTCAGTACATACAGCATGTACACATGCTGGCAGGAACTACACTGGTTAAAGGCAGAGACAAGTAAACTTGAAGGTTTAAGTTGCTGCACTTCTGGGAGAAACACTTAAGCTGAATTGCTTTGGCTAAAATATCCAGCTGTATAAATGTATTAAATTTTAAGTTGCTTTGGCTAAAAGAACTGGCTAAGCCACTAAAGAAACAGTAAAACTTAACAATCGATCTGAAGTCTTAACATAATAGAAGTCTGAACAGTAATTAAACAGATTTGGAAACTCAGTATTATAAGATTACTGAATTGGACATCTCAGATATGCTATTACTAAAGTCTATTGTAACAGGGCTGATATTAATAGGCTTTTTATTAGAGTTGGTAAATGTTCTGCTTATTAGAATCAATGTTATAAATCCTTGAGAACAGTGAATACGCTATATATAACAGTGATTTTTAAAAACGTTTTTAACTGTTATATCCATCCACCAATCTCTCCATCCATCCATCCATCAATCCATTTTCTGTAACTGTTTGTTCTACTCAGGGTCTTGAGGGTTCAGAGGCTACAGGCGCAAGGCAGGGAACAACCCATGATGGGGCGCCAACCCCACACCTAGCCTATCCGTACAGTATAATGTATATCAGGCATACTGGCATCAATACGAATAAAATACTAATACTTTAATAGAAAGTGAATCTGATAGTTGTGTATATATGGCTTTAGCCAAAGCTATTGTAACGGAAGCACTTCAAAAAGTTGTGCTTTCACTCTTCACCCCCATCATCATACTGATTCAAGGCAGGGGCTTTTTTCTGCACAAAAGGACCTGTTGACTAAAACTATGCTCACGGGGTGTGACCATGGTGATGAAGGTTGAGAGTTGCTACACGTCTTCAGCAACTGAGCAAAAAAAAAAAAATGTTAACATTGTAACAATGACTGTAATTTATCTGAAATCTTTCTAAATATGGGATGTTATGGATCATAAATACTGTTTTTAATTCCTTGAGATGGTCACAGTCCTGTAACTCTCATTGTTTTGCCATAACTATGACTATTTTTATAGTTACAGGGGAAAACAGGGAGGCTCCAACCTAAAGCAGTAGTGTTATATAGCATATTTCCCAGTGTAATGCATTTATGTAACATTTCATTATCCAGACACCCAAACCAGTGTTATTTCAGCTAGATTTATCAACTCTGTTACCTTTAGCAGATTATGTACATCATACACAAAAAACATGTTTCAGTGGCACTTTTCGTGACCTTAAATAATTTTTAAAAGGATCAATTTGTCAAAAAATCAGTCAGCTGTGTACTCTCTTCTTAATATTAACTAGCTGGTTGCAACAAAATCTTTGTGTGCAGTCTAACTTTCTGGACCTGAACTATCCATCTCTGCTGACTTTAAAACACAAATGAAAGAACTGATAACCTGTTTGGTGTGTATTAAAGGAAAAGCTTAGTGTATGTAATTTCAAAGATATTGTTTTTGGGTTAGAAGCTCAAAAGATCTATACCTAAAAAAAAGCCTAAAAAAATGGTATAATATGACAGTATGATGCAAATTATCAATAGATATCTTTAACCTGGGACCAAACTTTTTTTTTTTATCAAAACTGAACGAAAACCACTTCTGCAGTGCCACTTTTCAAAACGACTCAATGCACAATGTAAAGGCAATAAAGTTCTGTTTTCATTTGATATGCAGTCACAGGCCTTTGCTAAATCTCACTGCTTAAAAAGCTAATTTCGTATTGCAACATAAGTGAATCACCTTAAATTTTGCTGATATCGTAACAATTAAACTACCTGTGTGACAGTGACTATAGGAAGCATGTATATAAGACAAAGTATGGTGCAATATTTGTTTAAATATCCAAAAATCTAAATCTGCCCCCAAAATCAAGAGCATGAAGATAGTCACAAATAAACAAATATGATCCCATTGCTAAATTCACAAACACCCTATGGCAGTGTTTCCCAACCCGGTCCTCAGGGACCCGGGGAGCTGGAAGGGAGCAAAATTTGGACCGTCTGTGGGTCCCTGAGAACCAGCTTGGAAAACACTGCCCTATAAGTAAAGGATGCAATTATATACATGCAGAGAACATAAAATTTAGGGAATATATGTTTTTGCTGCATCATGACTAATGTATTTCATGAGGGGCTCAAACTGTTAATCTTCTGTATATCTGCGTTGTATATTCTGATCTAAAAGAATGTGGAATATTAAAACTAGCAGACACAACAATGATGATAAACACAGATGCTCCTCGACTTATGAGGGGGTTACGTTCTAAGGGGCCTATCGTAAGTTGAAAATATCGTAAGTCGAGTATTAATATGAAATGACTGGGCAGTAGACGTAATGGGCTTGGGAAAATTTTGGTTGAACACGTAAAAAAAACATTGTACGATACATTGTTAAACAGTATGAGATGTTTACACTCAAAAATCGCTACCGTGACTGGAAACGTGGCTGAGCTGATACTGTCATCACCTGGCATCAGTAGGGGGTATCGTATAGCATATCGTTAGCCCAGGAACAGATCAAAATTCAAAGTTTGATGACTATTGAATGTGCATTGCTATTGCACCATCGTAAAGTTAAAATAGCATAAGTTGAGCCATCGTAAAGTGAGGAGCATCTGTATTGATTTATTTTTTTAATTGGAATGATTCCTGAAGATGTCAGTTACTTATACACACCTGCTTGTGTGGGTAAACATTGATATGGCATTTAATACATTCTTGTCCCATGTTGGCCCAGGAATTTCCACTCATCCACTTCCTCTTGCATTTTGGGCATTTGTACTCCCCAAAGCATCTCTTCTTCCCTTGATATGGAGTCAGACCTTCCCCCTTGGGTCGAGCCTGGCAAGACACCGACAATAACATTCAGACATGTGATAAAACAATGTTTGACTATTTCAAAAATAAAAATAATTTACAAAATAAAGACCTTTCTGAAAACTGGTTTTCTTAGGTTGTCCTAACTAAGGATTAAGAATAATATTTGAAATCTGTTGTGATGAGAAATGGTTTTTGAGACACTGTGGACAATATAGTGTAGGCAAGCAGGTCTTTGATGTTTACTGATTAACCATCAAAACCCCCCCATAGGTCCACCAGAACTGAAAAGCAAAGCCATAAATCAAAACAGACAACAAAAAGAATTTCAAATACTTTTAGAATTTTAATTTTATTGTTAGCATCCAACATTGGTGGCCACAATAACTCTTTCCAATTTCCTGCTACTGGAATTACATTTATAAATGGATATTTTGTAATTAAAGGCACCTTGTGTGTATTTCTAAGTTTCAAATATTTCAACAAGAATAAAAACAAAAGACAAAAGGAGGAACTTACTTAGATCAGATAGATTAGCTAAGGATACTGAGCTTTATTTTGGCTCACATGGTTTTGATATTTATGCTGATCTGAGTATCAGTACTTGTGAAATCATTCCTTTTATATTACATTAAAATCCTACATAATTACTTTTGTCACATTGGGAAATCATGGATAAAACACTGCTTATGTGAAAAAACAGTTAAAGCCGTTTATGTGCAATTTCTTTTTTTTATGCTAATGTTGACAGAGGGCAGCAAGCCAAAATGAGGTCACATGACTTGATGGCTTCCTTGCAAATTTCATGCGTAACTGATTGCTCTTTGTGCCACTATTTGACTCTTCTTTATCTTGAGTTTGCAGCTTATGACAGGCAATATCAATCGTGGTAAACAGCAATACAACCAAAAGTAAACCTTTTTTTTCTCTGTGAGAGTAATAAAAATTAGCATTACCTTGTTCATCACCATCAGCATGCTCATCCCAAAAGTATTTTTGCCATGATCTGCTGTTTTCTGTTTTGCATTAATGATTCATGAGAAACAGGAAGCTAGAAAGGGCTAGGGCAATGCTCTCTGCTCAAGCAAACATCACGATATGGAAGCATGGTTTTAGCAAGTGAAAGAGAAGGCGATGTAGCAAGCATATTCATCCATCCATCCATCCATCCATCCACTAATTGCTCATCTTGCTCAGTTTCTTGGGGAGGGCTTACATATGAGTCAGTAAATTTACCTTGCTATAGATTTTTTGACACTGGTGTGTTAAAGTATATAGATTTTCCTATAAGGTGTGTTTTAGTTATGAGATCGTGTAAGTTACTTGATCTGTTACCGTATTCACCAACATTGCACCTTTTGGTCTGCATACCTAAAACTGCTGCGTGTGTTATGTGGACTGTGGCTCAGTACAAACCACCGGTGTTTTATATTACCAAACCACAAGACTTTGCAGACTAACCTCATTGACCTCTGCAGACACAGGCTCAGTACTAACGATATTTCTTCATCTACTGCTAATATCGACAATATCCGCTTTCAGAAGTTATTACATTTATCTGGATATGATCATCTATTGATACTGTTTCTAAATAGCAAAACACATTTGACAGTAATAAAAACACATTCTACCAAAATATTACACTGATAAATAGAGGTGGTAAGCAGATCACTACCATCATCAAAGTTTCACACTTACACGATTTCATACCTAAAACACACCTTATAGGAAAATCTTTATACCTTAACACACCAGTGTCGAAAAATCTATAGGGAGGTAAATTGCATTGCTCATTATATTGGCATGCAAATGATTATGCATATTTCATTGATTCTTTTGCCATTTTAACCAAAAATAATGTAAACTGTAGTAAGTACGTGACTTGGCGATATGAAAAGAAACCACATTTAAACAAACTTTAAATGAAGAAAACTTGTACATGTGGTTTACATCAGATTTATTATTCTCTTGTCCAAATTTGAAACTCTTGCCTGAAAAATACAGTGAGCTCTGATCTTCCTTCAGTCTTAATGTGTCAGATGAAGTCAAGCATCAATGCATTTATGTCAGAACGGTACGTCTGTTTTCAGTTGCTTTGTGGAAAATGACCCATAGCTGGGTCCAAATATGGTGCCTGAAGGGGTGGGGCTTTGGGGAGGGGGAGGGGCTAATGGCAGGCGGCAGTGTGAGTAATGCAAAATGTAATCATCGGCATCTGTTTCATTCCTCTGTTGCTCCAATGATCTGCGTCACCACTTACAAGCAGTTACCCCCTCCAAAATAAAATAAAATGAAATGACTCAACAATTGTCAACAGAAGTCCTCTCCGGTTTACAATGGCCGCAAAAGTTAACGACTCGCTGTTGCGTGGCTAAGGGCTCGCATGCTCTTGCAGAGGTTTCAGATAAGCCGTTGAACTGACCCCCTTGTTTCACTGGCCGTGTGGAGACTGACTAAACAGGTCAAAGCTCATACATGTGTCCACATCTTCGCTTTAATCGTAAACGCTGCGTTCCAACAATATGTAGCGTATGTAAACTCGATTCCTCATGGTTTTATGGCCTAATGTTGGCCCAACAAACTTATACATAAAGGCAACTGGAGAACATAAAGATCCGGCTTTATAGCAAGAATGGGGGGGGCTTAAGCATTCACATACATATTCATATGAGGCAGATGTCTAACTTAATTGTGCCCATGTGTACACAGTACATTCTTACATGGAAATACTTCCTAAATTTTCCAAACCAGCCTCAGCTAACCATGTCTTTATCTACTGAAAGCTTATATTTCTGCTTATGTAAGTCAGCCATCAGTAATAATGAATGATGTAGCGGAAAATATCTGTCGTTCCGACTACCTTGGGGAGCATGCAGAGAACTCAGGCCCCAAACATTGAACCTGATCATTTGCTTACACATTTAGTCTGTGCAGTTTGACCGATTTTTTTTTTTTGCTACCTTAATGAGCATTGTGATTTTGGCCCTCTCCCCAGTACCGTAGATTTAGCATATTATGTCCAGTTTGTGAGTGGTGCCACCCATATGCCAGTTATTAACTCCACAAACCATTTTGTGACTGAAGACTACTGCTATTTCTGAATAGTGACCAACAAGAAAAGTATGGGAATGTACTTCAGGGATTTCAGTGCAATAATAAAAGGAAGCACCCTTTTACTGATATTATTTTCCCTTTGTGTAACTAACAGCTACATCCTGAACTGTACCTTCACAGTTATTAAGCAACTGCATAGCTCAGGGGGATACCAGTCCTGGGAAATTATCTTGAACCCTTTCAGGCCCCAGAACAGTTCCATAACCACTAAACGTGTTCATTACATTGACACCCCCCCGACACACACACACAC
>JAAGVU020000041.1:8269217-8285499 GCA_011763525.2 Mormyrus iriodes | reverse complement strand
CACACACACACACACACTGTATCCCAGGGGTTCCAAACATATGTCCAATCACAATGAACTGCATGCTGTGATCCAGCTGATCCTGAATCCTACTTTAATAGAGCCATTGAATGAATGAATTCAAATCACATGTAACAATATTTATAATGTATCTTTCCATTAAACTCAGTCTATGTCCAGGTATATTTAGCCTGATTAAACTGTAATTTATGTAATAATTTTAACTATTTTTTGATACGTCACTGTTTACTTGGTCTTCATCCATTCAGCAAAAAAATGACCAAGTTAAAAAAAGATATTTTGAAATAAATAAAAGACTCTTGTAGAGATATAAGCTGTTTGACATCTATCCTATGTTACTGCTATAAAAATTTTAAATTTATTTAATTAATAATGATGAAAGTGATTAATATCTCAATGAATTAACCTATAGAGCATAATGACATCATTGTAGTTTTATAGTTTTAATATCAGAATTATTTTATGATTTCGTTAACTATATCCGTACTCCATTATTTTGAAAGTGTTGCCAAAACAGTGATACTTATAAGCATGCATGGACGGCTCTTAATGGAAACTGCGGAACGACACGGAAGGGACTCGATCTTCCATTTGCAAAGTCCTGCTTTTGTTTGTTCCTGACCCACATTCCCGAGAGCAGCCAAACACCAACACTTGGAAATGTCACACAAACAAGCCTGTTGTTTTGTCAGTTGGAAGCCAGGCTGAAAAACATGACATCAGAATTCCAGGGTTCCACTCTCAGATCCTGACTTGGCGCTGAGAAAATAGTGAATCTCTCTCTCTCTCTCTCTCTCTCAGTGATATCTGTAGCCATATAAAGATGGAGCCCACTGTCTACCATTAGTATTTACACTAACCTGTAGGTTGATTTGGAAGCAAAGGATAGACATGCCAAACAAACAAACAAATGTATGTCTAAACTCACGTAACAAGAAGGTACTCAGTTACGAAGTTCACAGTCAGTTACTACTCTTGGATTTCAAACGTACTATTCCTCAGAAAGTGTTTGAATGGAAAGATTAATGAATAATTTATATGACCTTCAAGTAACAGCAGAAATCTGCCAAGACTAAAGGGCCAGAATAGTAAAAGACTTTACCAATGTTGCCTTATTGGAGCCTGGAACTGATTATATCATTCCAAGGAGTAAATACATAGTAAATATTTCACATTACCTCCACACAGATTAACAAATGTGTTATAAAAACATTATCAACTATATGAACTGTAATAAACTGTAATAAATTTCTTTACCTCTGCATCAACTGATTTCAGATGTATGGTTTAAGAATGTCTGTGTTTTTACGTGGTAATTAACTCAGACCAAACCAACCAACTCAGCTCATAATGAAAGTTATGACGCTGAGCCAAAAACAAGGGGTGCCAGAGACTTTAAGATTAGTATTATTGTATAAAATGAATGGTCCCTGGTATTGCTTTTATACACGATTGTTTAAAGTTTAACTGGAGCAGGAGTGACCGAGCTAAAACAAACCTCCCACATACATAACATAAATTTGTCCATCTTTCAGTGAAAACAAAAGTTGTAAGAAAAATGATCTACAAAGGATAAATATGAAATGACGACAGTGATTTCAAGAACAGTTTAAACAACAGCTGCTTGGGGCAAAGGGTGTATTTTGGTTGTGTTTACACTGGCGCATTGCGCAATGCTGGAAAACAAACGGACTACAAATTCAGCGCATGCAAGAAACTTGCAGTGAGGCATCTGAGATTAGGCCAAGTAAGAAAGCAACCAACAACGCACTCATTATATTGAGCAGCCAATGTGCAGGTGCAGAATGCTTTAAAATATTTGTCTTTATTACCCACTGTAAAGTTAAGTTACTTGTTTTCACCCTAGGCTGTTTTCAGGTGAGGCAATTGCTGATTGCCATAAACTATTAACAATTAAGTAATTGATGTGACGCATTTTTTTAGAGTCAGAGCAGTAATGTCCCATTCACATTATTTCACTTGAGAAAGGTCTTTAAATTCAAACTTATTCTATCAAAAATGGCTGTCCTGCCCATTTTCTCATTGAAGACAAAATCCTTAAAATCCTTCAGTAACATTTAGTGGGTCATTAAAAAAAAAAAAATCATCGGAAGAAATAGTTTCAGATTGAGGTAACTGAAAATTCAGTTAACCGGCTAGCAAGGTATAGCCCTCGACTGTAAATCTTTAACACACATCAGATTTGAAATGGGGGTCCTCCCTCCAGCTGTGGTCTCCAAGGACAGCAACGGGGGCCCAAGCCTGAGAGCTCGACCAATGAGCTGAGGCGCCCTGCTACGGGACAAATACCTCAGCCGCACAGTCATCACTCCCAGCTGGAGAGGGCTCTCCAATCAAGCCGTTAAGGACCGCAGGGAAAGGAAATCAAAGCCAGATGAAGTGCACACTCGTATAACACAGGAAAACATGAAACCCATCATAAAGCCACACTGACTGTTTTAAGTTAAATGTTAGCTGGAGGTGGTAGATTGTGGCACAAAGCAAATCTACAAATAAATGTAGTATGTTAAAGAAAAGTTTTGTTGTTAAAATCATATGCTTCTCGCCTCCAATTGTTGGCAATTTTCAAACTGTTGCTAAAAGAGTTAAGGTTTTTTTTCACAACTTGTTGAAGTTCAGTCAACTGCACTGTACATTCGCAGTCACAAGTGAAAAATAATTGCAGAATGATCTAGCATTACACGCCCGCAGTCATTCCCCAATGTTTGTCATGCAGGAAAAAGGGACTTATACACTGGTTGTCCTTGTCCCTACCCCTCACTGGTGAGACAGGGACACCAAGCTGTATATGGCAAGTAAGATGAGCCTCGTCTTCCCGACTGGGAAAGAAGCTTTCACTCTCTGTTTGAGCGGTAAAACACAGTCACCGGAGGTCAGAGAGCAACATAAGTGCCACAAGTGTTAAAAGCCAAAGGGCAAGAAAGGAGGCCACGCCCACTCTCCATTCCCATGTGTCTATATGCTCGTCAAGGAATGCCCAGAAAGGAAGGTGAAACAGGAAGCAGGATTATAGTTTGAGCTATAGTTAGTGCAAAAGAAAAATTTCACCAACACAACAAAAGTCTTCCAATTTTAGAAACTATCGCTGGCATTAAAAATATCATTAATCAGATATAAAAAACATGCTGATTATTAACAGATTATGTATTACACAACAGCTAAAAAAAACCAACTTAATAAATCAACAATTTATTTGAACTCACAATCTGAAGCACTTATTTCTAAGAACTATCTGAAAATAAGGATTCGACAGTTTTTAATGCACTTGAACAGATTTCTGCAAAGACCCCTAGGAAAGTTATTTAAATCAGACCTTTGTGGTTCACCACATAACAGAGCATCCAAAATCAAGTGTGCGATGCCTGAATTTACATGAAACCCCACAACGGCGCGTGCTATCCCAAGACGTGCGCAAAATCAAAGGGCTTGTTTTGCCTTTACTTAACCACCGGTAGAACATAAAGCCAATTGAAGTATGTTTTGGCTCGAGCCGGACGGTGCAGAAGTGAAAGAGGGGCTTTACAGGGGAAACCTGTGCCACTTCGACCTGTTTACATAACTCGCGCTCCTCAAATTGTACAGCTGCATTTCTTAGCTTATGATATTATTTATATAAACCCTACCCCTGCTGTGTACTCAACTGCCCACGTTCTTGTTGCTGTCATTTTATTAGCTTTATTTTTTGGACAATGTTTTTCAGATGTTACAACAGACACGCATGGGCGCATAAAGATCCACCTCCCTTTCATTGCAGGATACAAAGGTGGTTGGGGAAGAGCCAGTTTGATGCCTTTACTTCTTTGAAGGAGCACAGAAATAACACTGTCATCCATCAGCTGCACCCCTGCGGCATTGCTATTTAACTGGCGATTTCCGCACCCCCTCCCCGCCGCCCCCCCCCAAAAGGCCAGCCTTTATGCGAGAGCCTCGGTCAGGTGCTGCTGCAGGACTGCAACCAGGAAAAGCTAAAAGGAACCAGTGTTCCGGGGTCCTCCGGATCTTCTGCCCCTGCAGCTGTCTCTTTTAATGCCTGTGCAAAGAAAGAGGGTGGAAGAAGCGAACAGGGAAACAGGTGGGCTGTTAAATGACAAATTTGGCCTCTCACAGTGTGCCTGTGTTTTCAAAATAACCCCTGCCATCAGAGTGGCCAGGCAGACTGAAAAGACCTTCACATATTTAAATAAACCTATACAAAATAGACAGGCACACCCAGCAAAACTAGCCGCACATAAGTAGACCATAAAAAAAAGTAATATATTAAGGGAGTTATACATATAAAAAAATAAAGGAATAATTTTTCTCTTCTAAAGATGGTCCTTAATGATATATTGCCACCTTATTTAGACATTTCAAGCAATAAGTGAAAAGAGTCCCCTGAAAAGAGCTCTATAAACAGAGATCAAAATAAATCCGTAAGACACGACGAAATGCTTCGACTATCTGTGATTTTTCTTTTTTGACGCCGCTTTCAGAAAACCCTGGCAGTTCTATTGCATCATTGTTGTTTTTAATCAGTTTTGAAACACAGTGAAGACTCGGCCCCGGCATTTTTTTCTACATTATTACGAAGCACGGACACGTTTTCCAAGTATTCCAGATAGCCCTGGGCCGCTTCCTGGATCCTGGCAGTGGCCCTGGGAGGCTGACTGCTCCCTCTGCCAGCATCTGGAAACCATCAGTGTAAACATTGGAGCCCTCCGAACTGGAACCCCCTTCCTCGGCTCCCATGAGACATCAATCCCGGCAACACGAGAACGCAGGAACCGCTGGACACTGCGTGCTCACTTACTCCCAACTAACAAAGCCAGGCTCTTCCCCGCTCTTTCGTTTTAGACTGTCGTCCCGTTTTTACTGAGCAGCCCAGCTATTGCGATAAGGACAGAGAGAGACAAACTGACAAAAAAGTGCACGTGCGAACACTTACACGCGGCGAAATTTAATCAAGCAAGATAAACTAATACATGGATGCAGGTAGAGATAAAACTAGATACACAGATATAATCTCATCATTCTCATCAGTGCTACATTTGACATTCTAGTTTCTTTTAGTATACATATCAACATTTACCAAAGAGGATTTTATTTATTGTTTTGGCTCCGTACTTTGAAAAAATGTTTCATGGGAACATTAATACCGATCCTGCTGGTCTTAGTGTTGCTATAAACTTGCGTTTTTTGCGCATTAAAACTTGGGGCCTTGCCCACCTGCGCATTCTGTTAGCAACGTCGCACTGAATTAAGATGGATAATTGGGGAACAATGATGAAACT
Organism: Mormyrus iriodes; assembly: GCA_011763525.2. Classification (NCBI taxonomy): domain Eukaryota; kingdom Metazoa; phylum Chordata; class Actinopteri; order Osteoglossiformes; family Mormyridae; genus Mormyrus; species Mormyrus iriodes. The sequence continues at coordinate 8,280,187 of JAAGVU020000041.1, read as the reverse complement.
GGGGGCCCTAAGAGGAAAGCTAGAACAGCATGTTAAGTGCTCCTCAGTCAAATCCTGTGTCATACAGATAGATAAAGAAGCCTGTGAGAAACCTTATTGTGTACCCTCGCCACTGTGGCGTCCTTCTGGGTGCAGGAGGACAGTGCTGCCATTAAATTATCTACCAGTACTTGGATGTACTTTGGACTTTGATAACTGCATACAATCAGCAGGGCTACAGCAAAAAGCCAGATCTGTTGGTAGATATCCAGCATATTCTGTTACTTCCACTATCCTCCCGTTCTGCTACACAGTCACAAAATTCTCCCAGAAACTTATTATTAAAAACAATCATTTCCCTTCCTGACCATGACACATCAGGAAGCACTCTCCCTTGTCACAGTAAAAGTCCAGCACCTTCTGTTTTAATTGCACATAATTTATTTGCACAAAATGTATTATTCTTATCTTTCAACATTCATTTTTAGTATCACAATATTCTGTTTTTCAGAATATTTTATTTGTGTACTGTGTACTATGTGTGCTGTCTTTGCACTTCGTCTGTTTGGCACAATATATATGTTTGTCTGTGTACTACATTCTTGCTGCTTTATTCAGCAGAATTCCCTCCTTGGAGTAATAAAGTCGATCTTCATCTTATTTTAATCTTGCTTGTATTATACAAACAAAATGCACCTTTTGTAAATGTCTGAACCATGAAAAATCTATAATTAGATTTTCTTTCCTGATAAAATACCTAAGGACTAAAAAAAAATTTAATAATCAAATAAATTTTCTACGAAGTTCTGAAGGCTAATCACTGCAATAATAGACCTGGTAGGCACAACACTGCCTTTGAGCACACAGTGTAGCTAAGTGAACGTAGATAACAAATTGATACAATATTTACTGTTACATCAGTTGCAAGGTTTTTTTTACATTTAATTACATTATTATAAAATTAAACACTTCAGCCGTACTGTTCAGTTTCAAATACATCACTAATGTATTGTAAAGGTTATATCCACCCCGGCCGCCCAGAGTCAGAAACACCCACACATCGATATGCATGATAAATCTATCACACTTATACACATCTCAGTTCTTCCTTAGCATGATTAGCCAACCTCAGCCAAAATTCAGCAGAAGACCGAGCAAACAAGCATTGTGGAGTGGGGCTGTTAACTGGAAAAGGGTGAGCATGTTAGGAGACACCTTTGTAAATAGTCCAAACATTTCCCTACTTTGTACAGCTGGCTGCTTCTTCTGCAAACAGTTGTAGGAAGTGTAGCACCTACCAGGTCATTTGTGATGGAGTGCCCAACAATTACGCGTAACTTGAATAGTCTGACACTTTGCTAAGGGACTGTGCCTGGGAAATATATTACACCTTGATAACCTTTGTATATTCTGGGCTTTTCTGGCCACTGCAATTCAGAGGGGATTTCAAGTTTCTCAGCAGTCTTTTAAAAGTGACTTTTGAAGCAAACAGAGATATGGCCATTCTCCTCTAACCTCTCTCATTAGGAATTTCTTTCCGGCCAGAGAAATGACATTGACAGGATTTTCTTTTCTTGCTCATCATGTCATTCTGTATAAACCATAGACATTACAGTGCATAGATATCCTGAAATGGCGGCTGTTTCTGAGATGCCGGGACCCCCACGTATGACACCAACAACAAGATCACGTTCATAATCGGCCGGACAAACAGTACGTGAACCTGCTGACCCTGGAGGTGTACCTAAAACACAGACAAACCAGTGTCCAAATGTAGGTGTAAAAACAATTTAACGTTGTTGTCGTTCAATTAAATACTTAAAATTGCAGTGTTTTTAATCCGCATCGGTTATGATTACTGGATGTTTTTATGTCACACCAGAGCATATAGATACAGGGGGGGCAGCACTGAAGATTTTGGGCCACATGAAAGCATATCATATTGGGCCTCCAGCCCAGACCAATCCAGTTATGTTCCAAATATTTTAGGGCTCCTGTCACTGAGGGGCCCTTGGAAATGTCCCAACTCCCCCCCCCTTTACGGCACCCCTGATCAGATATAATAATTAGGTGGCTGCACTGAAGAGAGCATGAGTAAAGGCACACTCCAATTTTGTCCACTAGTGACTGCTGTTGCTGGGCAGTAAGCTGCTGAGGCTAACATTTCTTTTGTGTACAGCTGTTACCAAGCAGAGATATCAGCACAGCACACTGGAAGAGCACTGTCGTATCAGCCAGGGACCGTTATCTCTCACCGGAGAGCGCCGAACATGCCCTTGGTCGCAGTTAGCCGGTCAGAATTTGTAAAACTGCCACCAGTAATTAGGTCTATGATTAAAGAAGCAGATGCAGGGGGCATGTAGCTTAGCGGGGGGGTTTCCATCGTCATGCTGGTACAGTGGCCGGCATTCCTCATCTTTGTCAGCAGAGACGTGTCCAGAATGTTCTACCTCTCAAACCCAACACCAGTCACACCAGGAGGCCACTGTGAATAAAGCTAAGCTTGCTTAACATGGACAATTGTTCATATTAATACCATTTAAATTTAAACACACTAAAGGGAACCCAATTTCCTGTTTCAAAGAATGAGAATGTAGTGGCTAAAGACTGGAGAATCTTAATTTTATTGTGTAATTCTTATAGAACTCTATATAACCAAGTCTTTACATGCCTACATAACTTCTTTAATTTACATTTTTCAAATACCCTCTTTATAGTAATTTAATTGCATAAACAAATTAAATAAAACAGTTGTGAGAATTTACAATTTTGTGTATAATATTTTTACTTTTGCACATTTGGTAAGGTGATCACAGACGCCATAGATTACGAAACGGTGCCATGGACAGAAAAGGGAAAATGCAGCTGACACCAAGACTTCGTAAAAATTTGCAAGCAAAATTGTTTTTCCATTTCAATGGAGTTACGACAGAGGAATGTATTGTAAATATACGACGGCATAGCTGTAGATCTATCGCTTAATCGTTTATAAAACAGATCATTTTGAGTGGTTATATATATAAAGATACGACAAAGAGGCCATTCAACAAGGTTGAAGAACGTTAGGAATGGAATTACCGTTATACAGATATTTTTATGCCTACATGTTTCTGTTGGCACAAGCTACCTTCTTCAATTTATAGACAAACAGAGCAAAATATCCATGCTTTTTCTATGGGAACGTGAGCGTTGTGCAGCAGCTCACGTCCATGACCACTGATGCTGGCAAACACACGGGAAGTGATAAAGTCCAGATATGCCACAAAATCGCCACATGAAAAAATATATATCTAACAAGTTGAGTCAAGACAGCGCTCTGTGTTATTTGAGAATGTGCTCTCTCTCTCTCTCACACACACACACTCACTCTCTCTCTCTCCTTCTCTCTGGCCGTGTGAAAGCTAGAGACAGCTGTGGTGAATTCAATGAAGGTTAGTAAATTTTAAAGGGTTTTTCCAAGTCGTACGCTCTGTTTACAATAAGCCCACCGCAGCCCTCAAAAGCAGGGAAATGAGCGGGATGAGGGTCGTGCTAAAACCTACGGAAGTGAAGTTGCGTCCAATTGGTTGCGATGACATTTTCTCCTGTCGAGAGATAGAAGTGCGGTTTATAAAGGAAACGAAACTCTCCACCAATGATGTTGTGCATATAGGGTTTGTGGTGATTCGTGGAGAATTATAACATGCAGATACTGATGCAAATGTTTGCATGCAATATTATAAGCATTTAAACCTAGTACTTTTAGTAGTTTTTATATTATTTACAGTCTTTTCAAACTTTAAAAGCCAACGGAAAGGCAGACATCAAAGATAAATTTTATAAACTGACCCTCTGCAAATGAAAAGCATATTTTTACCATGTAAAGTCAATCCACCACATTAGTTTAAAATTGAAATCTGGCATCAAATCAAAGGTTTATTGATCAAACATTTGATGTGTTACTGGAGAATGCTCCCTAAAACACATTCATAACAGTTGTTCTGCTTAAACGTTTACAATCGTTAATTTAATATCAGCAAGTAATGCAGAAATCCTTTCAAAGCACTAATTCAGTGCTTGCCGAGATATGCAGTCATTGAAAACTTGAACCTGTTTGTTCGCAAAAGAGTTTCATTTTGTAGAGATAAACTATGGGAAAGACATCGCATCCAACATTGTCTCGACTCCATTTGTGTTCACCTACCCAGATCAGATATGAACCTCTACGATTCACCATTTACCTCATGCAGCTACACAACCTATAGTATGCTTTAACTTACAACCACTGCTCTCCTTTGGGAACAGCTCCTGGTCACCACGATCTCTGAAACCATTCCCCTTCATGCAATTAAATACTTTAGCAGTTTAGTGACTATTTGACCTCTTTGTAATTCTGTTAGTTACCCCATGTTGCTTTGAACATTGACATATCATTTACAGCTGACGCAGAAACAGTGCTAACTGGCATTCAGCCTAACATGACTCACCTTTGTATCTGCATTTGCAACTGGGATTTGGTTACTTCAGAGTTTTTTTTTCATGTGGTGTTTCCATTATTTTGCCCACCCACCCCATGTGTTTATCCATCTGTCCATCTTCCAACCAAAACTTGTGCAGGGTTGCTGAAGGGGCCTAACCCAGACAAAACTGAGCACAAAATAAGGGACCACCTAGATCATATACCAGGTCGTTACAGGGCATGCGCACACTTGCAAAATCACACAGCATCGGCAATTCAGAATCATCAACGCACTCAGGTCTTCTCGACTATGACGGGAATCCGGTATACCTGGATTCCACTCACATAAGGGCACACAAGAATATGCAAACTCCACACACCTAGAGTGTTCGTGGGATTCAAATCCCTAACACTAAAAGTCCAAGGCAATGGTGCTGTCACATACTGTTCGAAAAAAAAGGACCAATTTGTACCTTTGAGTGGACAATTACTTGTCACTGGGGCTGTACCCTCAAGGGTCTGCTAGTTGTACCCTAGCTGTAGGTAAATGTACTTTTAAAGGTATAGAAATTGACTGTGAAGTACATTTTTGTACTCCTTGGAGAACAAAACTATATCGGGGGAGGGGGGTATGCCTTTTTCTTACAGTGCATGACACCTGAACTGCTGAATGCTGCTCAGTTTTTAATCGGAACATTATTTCCAGTCCCTTTGGCAAAACTCAGACCTGACACCATACTTTTGACATATAAACCATATACAGCATCACATAATGTTTCACCACTTTTTTGACTGGGGCTACATTTAAATATTAACCTTTAAACTAAGATTAGACCTACCCTTATAATGGGTTTATGAATGGTTTATAATCAGATTATAAAATAGGTTGTAACACTTTGTAAATCAATAATAGACAATTATAAACACGTTATAACCACTGTTTAATTAGTAAATCAAAGGGGGCCACAACACAAAGTGCATATTAGAGCAACGATGGGTAATGGGGCAGGCACAGGTCCTGAAATGTGTACAAAACACGGTGCTGAGAACATGCTATGTATTGTTAAGAATAAATCTAAACTAATAAAAGATATGAAATAAAATGAAAATAGGTCTGCAAATTAAAATACATAGGCTACTTATTTAATTTTTTTATTTTATGTTACTGTTTTGGTTTTTTTAACCAGAGAGTTGCCAAATCCATGACAATTGGTGCCGGAATGCGACCAGTCAAACAGATTGTGATGTTCTGGTTTGTGAAACCAGTTTAGTTTGGAACCAGGTGCCAACTAGGAACTGGCCCTCGTTTCCACCAATTTTGTCTCAGCAGTTGGCATCATTGTGTCACCAGTGGTGGGTGTAGCTTACATTTGCTTCAAGGTGTACAGTAACGAAGTACATTAATGCATTTAAGTAGGTTTTTTCCAAATTTGTATTTTACTTGAGTATTTTAAGTTGTTACAAGTTTTTAGTGTCACTTTGCTACATTTCTGAGACAGAAACTGACTTCTTACTCCAATACATTCTGCTTTAGGCCCTCATTACACACCCATCCATCCATTTTCTATAACCGCTTATTCCATATGGGTCACGGGGGGTCCAGAGCCTCTCCTGGAGGCTGTGGGCGCAAGGCAGGGAACAACCCAGGATGGGGCGCCAACCCATCGCTGGGTACACTCACACACCATTCACACACACATGCATACCTATGGGCAATTTGGCAACTCCAATCAGCCTCAGCATGTTTTTGGACTGTGGGGGGAAACTGGAGTACTCGGAGGAAACCCCACAACGACACAGGGAGAATATTCAAATTCCACACACATGGAACCCGGGTGGAGACATGAACCCTGATCCCAGAGGTATGAGGCAACAGTGCTAACCACTGCACCACCACGCCGCCCCCATTATGCACCCAATAACAATAATAAAAAAAGCAAAAAAAGCATACAGCTCGCTTGAGTGTAGGGCTGCACAATTCAGAGAAAAATGTGAATCATGATTATTTTTTCACTGAGAATTGAGCTCGCTATTTTCTCTCAACAATATATCTCTATTATTATTATTATTATTATATTGCATTGAATATTGTCTTTATGAAGATGGAACAAAGAAAACGTAGACATGCACAGTATATTGGTTAATATACTGATATTGCCGGCTGATATTTAAAGTTGAACAATATTCAAAGTACCAGAACTAATGGCACAAAAACTGAAATAATGGAGGCTTGACACATTATTGTGGTGGCATAATCAGCCATTTTCCATAGTGGATGACGAGGGATTTTGTCGGGTTAATCACCACTTATAAGGGGTCTCAGAGTACCAGCCCTTGACATGTTTATGATTCATTATTAAACCTGCCATGTAGATCGATATTTCATTCGCCACCGAATAAAAAACGATGCAACGCCATTCCCCTGATCTTTTATTTGAGGAACATTTTGGTATGGTATCTGTACTTTTACTTAAGCAGAAAGCTGAGTACATTTTCCACCCCTGCCTCCATGTTTGTGTCACGCCTGTAGGTAGAATAGTACACGCCAACTCATGATGTCATCACGGTTCCCACTCGGATCCAACTATTTTATGGCTCTCAATGCGAATCGGTTTTTCGATTCGAAACCTGTTTTTATTTTGGTTAAAACTAGCAGAACTGTTCAAAAATAGGTTCACAAACCAGAACAGGTCTCTGTCAGTGGAAAAGCACTAAGAGAGGTCCCAGAACGCATTCGGGCAGGATACGGCACAAATTAAGCACTGGTTATCATGCAATTTATTATTATTATTTTTAACTAGTTACTATCATTTATAAGCTTTATTGTAAAGTGGTACCCCTGGATGTTCCGAAACTGAATTATATATTACAGTACATCGGTACGATACCAGTGCCTGACAGAGTTTTTGGCACCGCCCCTTGAAACTGATCGTGGATACGCGTTCCTAACGACCATCAGAAGCACAACACTCGCTGGAAGTCTGTGAAGCCGCATGCCAGACAGGTCACTTAATCAGCCCACAAAATAAACTGCAGAATGTTTACATATCTAAGGCAAATTACTCCCTTACAAAGAAATATAAAGCAAAGAAAACATTATTATTATTTTCCGTTTATGTAGATTAATCTTTCAGTCGTTTAATAACTACAGTATGCTGTCTGACTATGGTATATAGCTATCTTAATTAGAGTTAAATATAAATGAAATTAGTTTTATATTTTCACGTTATGACCTATTTCCTGTTTAGTATTTTTAAGATTAGCTAGTAATTTTAGTAAAACAATGTATATATATAAAAGCTAAAAAGCCTATCTAAATTATATTATGGTTATCACCTACGTGATACTGGTTTCTAACAATTGTTGAGTGATTTAACTTGTTTTATTTATTGGACACTGACAGTAACCTTAGCACATGACATATAAGTGTATAGTGAGTCGAGTTTTTTACACCACCTTCTGCTTTTTAATAACACTGATCTGAACTTGGGACGAACACAAGAACATGGGTTGCGAAAACTCACATCTGTCTGGGGGTGTTATGTTACTGTAAGCAGGCCTCCTAGTTGGCCAAAGCCCTGTATCCCAGGGTTTTGGTTTTTGTAATGCGGACATGGAGCCGTCTGTCCCGGGCTGGAAATGTTTTCCTCCCGGAGAAAAAGAGCACGACACAGAGAGAGGGAGAGAGAGAAAGCAATCTCAGCATTAGCCATAGTCCACAATCCCATGAGGCACAGCTCCTGCCCACAGCCACTCTAATGACTTGTACAGTTGCGCCCCAGGATTAAGTTTCTGAGGGACTGAGCGACGGGAGCAGGTGGGCTGGATCACTTGAGAAAAACAGAGGAGCAGATATTCCAAGCTTATTTCAGAACGCAGGAGAGAGGGAACCGGGCAGGGAATTTCTCTGTTATCACACATTCCACGACCAGCTGGGGGGGGGGGGGTTCGTAGTGTAGAGGAAACTAATACCCCTTGGTAATAAATTGTGCATCAGCTGCTAGGTCAATTTCCCTAATCCCTCAGTTACTGCGGGGCTGACTTTCCCAACGCGTTGCTGTTTACAGAACATCTTCAATTATATAGAACAATGTTTTGCTCTATGCTGTTTTCGTGTGCCATAGGAATTCAGAGATGGTGGCACTTCTTCGCTCCACAACAGATAAGCCATATCCTTCTTGGACTTCGTACACTCTTCCTCTCGCTTTCTCTGCTCCCCTACATTGCTTCCACGCCCCCCCCCCCCCACTCCTGTTGCCTGGGGTCCTCTTCAAGGGCTCCGGGCTCTTTCGTCACCAGGGTTTGATGGAGTTGAGCATGTAGATGTCAGCCGGGGCCTACATGCAGACTGGAAGGAAGATCTTGGGTCACACTATAAAAATATTCCAACGGAGCAGCCCTGCACAGTTTCAGTTCACCCACACTTCCCTCCCAATCCAGTCAAACTGTGTTTTTTTTACCAGCTATTGGGACTAGCCCACAACGACAGTGACAGGGAAAGTTGGGACTGCAGTTTCATGTTAAAGACTCGTCGAGTACTACAATGGTGAATCTCTACGCTAACTACATTAATTTATTAAATGAATTCGCAGAATCTCAAATAAGTCTAATATCCTTTAGCCCAAGGAACATGTTCAACATTAAATGACAACTAGCCAGTGATACTTGCTGTTCAGAGCTGCACTCAACAGGACCACACCACGACTTTAGCTTTTTATTTTAATCTTTTTAATATCCACCCTGGTGGTTAAGGAAACTAACATTTAGTGGAGTTGCAGACTGCAGAGGTTACATTGTTTTTAAAACTGCAGTTTAGTAAGATAGACTTTCCCTATTTCACAGAATGTACCACAATATTAGTACAGTAACATGACATGATTTATCAAAGATTTCTGTGCCATGATTTCTGCTGCAGTCACTTGTGCTGAAAAAGTCTATACATAATCACTGCAGAAAGGGTTGTTTCAGTTATTAAACCTAGCATATTATCGGATTAGTTAACATTTTGTAAATAATGTTTGTTTATGTTTGATTTATGATTATTTTTAGATGCTGGGAAACCTAATATTTAATGCATTTCTTAATGTAGAATGAAGACTGTGGTCATAAATTGTTCACAGTAACAAAAACAAGAAACCAACAAGAAATACAACAGTGGACAAGCATGCATTTGCTTAGAAAGGCATCCTGAGATTCCAATAAATACACTAAAAAGCACCTGAATCATTTGCTGACAGTTTTAGAACCTGCTTCCTGATTCCAACGTCAATTCAAGGGCAGTGTTAAAATGCCACATGTTGAAGATATTATGAATTGCAACATACGTTCCTAAAGTATAAAATGTATTTAGCATGACATTCCTGAGTCTGCTTGAAGCACAGTATGCATTTATATCATCCTCACAGCGGCACAAAATATTACAGGGACAGCTGAAAATGTAGCAGCCAATGATTTTCTGGTCAAATCATCTTTTCCACAATATCCAGACATACTGAAAATATACATAAACCCATCAAAAAGTATCGTGTATGAATAATGATTGTTTTTTTTTTTTACCTAAAAAGGGACAGTTTCATTTAATAGCTATAACAAATTCCAGAAAATAGCTTAGGCAATAGCTTGTGGTACAAAATGATCCAACTAGAGTCTAATTTAACATAGTAACTCTTCATTTTGGCTTCGAAACCATGTAGGAAGGAACAACTGGTTGAAAAGCAAATATAAGGAAATTACATTCTCTTCCTCTCATTAATGTGTGTTCTTAAAAATAGGCCTATATGTGCAAAGGTGAATGGTAATCTCACAGGCTTAATATGAGGATTGTAAATGAATTTAATAATTAGTAGAACATTTTGAAAAGGAAATTCAAAAGAAATGTGAAAGTAATTTTTAAAATATCATTCCCTTCCTAGTATACATTTCTTAAAGAAATGTCTCCCTGGGTTACTGGGCATGATAATGAAATGGCCGTAATGCTGGAGGTTGCAGTGAGGGCTATGCTCCCAGTTTGTTTCACCCTGTGAATTCAGCGGTGTCTGTGTAGCTCCAGTGCTGTCGTACTCTCACTGCACAGCAGATGTCCTGACACAAAGCTTCCCCTGGCTTGAGCAATGTCAGAGAGACTAGCTAGCAAGCACATTTTACTCACACAGCCATATCTTTGTCTGTTTGATATTCGGCCTCCTGTTTTCAATCCAAACTACTTGTCATGCACTGAGCATTTCGGCATTACTAAGGCCGCACTGCAAATCAAATAACAGCCCACATCTCTTTTTTTTTTTTACCACTGCAGTGGTGCTATTTCTATGCCTTTTTAATCTCACTTTGATTATATTTTATATGTAAAATTTGTCCTAATTTTCTCTGTTGGTTCCTCACTGAGGAACAGTATCACGTACTGCCTGTACTATGTAATGTTTTAGGTATTTTCAATTCTCATGAATATATTTGTCATTAAATAATCATAATTCTTCCACATGTAAGAGGTACACATTTGTTTTTATAGTAGCAAAAAATATTATGGTGACTGTCATAATTAAAATGCAAATAATGT
>JAAGVU020000041.1:8255921-8269117 GCA_011763525.2 Mormyrus iriodes | reverse complement strand
ATGTAAGAGGTACACATTTGTTTTTATAGTAGCAAAAAATATTATGGTGACTGTCATAATTAAAATGCAAATAATGTATAACATACAGGGCTAAATACACATATAGAAGTACGAGACCCAAACATAATACTAAGGAATATCCCAAAAATGAACACTGACCTCATGGTTTTCATTCAATTGTCATAAATAATAAACTATGATGAATTCCTTTGACTTGCATATTTACTGAACATGGTGTCATGAAGAATTGGTCATGTGACATTTGCTCACCTTAAAACTAAGCAATAACAGATCTACGTCAAAACACATCACAAATCTGTATGCAGTAAGACACAGTGAAGCATGGTAAAGAATTTTAAATATATCATATTTGTGATATAATATGATGCATATGAGTGTCTTCCTAAAAAAAATAATCATGCTGACACAATTGCCAATGCATAGAACTTTCAAATAAATTATTTTTTGAATGCATAACAAATAGTTAAACGGGGGACATAAAAAGCTTTACGTAACGAAACTGATCTTATCACAATAGCCAAAATGGCCACTTGAAATGCTGAAAAACGAACCTGCCTTTATACAAAAACTAATTTCTATCTAGCGCCAACCTGATGCCAGTCTGAATGAGCCTACAAAAAATCTTACATTCCGGAATGCACGTTATTTTGAGTTTTATGTGTAATTGCTCCAAACTCTTGTCTGACGCGTGGAAAATACTCTTCTCTGGGCAGTTTCCTTGAAGACTTATTAGAAAAAAATACAAGTTCAACAAACCAGCAGTCCGAACACCACCGACTGAACAATACCAGCTCACTTCCTGACCTTTCAGTCCAGGGCCCCATGAAGGCAAACAGAAAGACCCTTATCTGCAGCAAGTCAGTCCCATTGCAATGTTGCACAGTTATCATATAGTGTCAGTATATTGTTAATTATGTCAGGATTGTACAGTCCCATAAGCAATGATATGGACTTTATCGGCTTTCATCAAAATTGTCAGGATAATTAATTGTTTTTTCACCCTATGTCCCCTTTTAATCTATTTTTTTATTGGAATTATAAATAAATATAGGGGTGTGTTATAATGCACTATTATGATTATCCCTGAAACCAGACTGTATGTAATAATGCAGATTAGGCATGCATAGTTCTGAGCACATATTTGACCTTTCAGATGTTTATATAATAATATTTAAAAAAAAACTAACGATAATGAATGTTTAACTGAAAATGAAAACAGTCACCAATCTGAAACACCACTTTATTATATACTACATAGCAGTTCATTTTTTCAGATGTTAATTGGCTCTGTCCTGAAATAAAACAAAAAAAAAAGTTTTTCATGATACCATCAATTTCGGCATATGCTCTGCTGAAAACCAGTTCTTGAACTACTTAATAAAAGCACAAGGGATAAATAACCAATACTGAATTTTATGAGGAGAAAGTCATGCTAAGATTAACACAAAGCAAAACTGTATAAACAAATAAAAATAAACATGTCACTATTAATTACATAATGGTTTCCTGCAATGCAGGATATGTTGTAAATACTTATTATATTATTTTTTTCTCCAGACCATCAATAGGCAGTGTTTGTCTTTAGGATATATCAGGGTTAATAAAAATGAATAAATAACAGTCCCACAGAGCTTACTACTGCCCTAGGGAGAGTATTGCCACTTTTCCACCCAAATTCCAAGCTACAAGCTCATGCACAGCATATCAGAACAAAAAGCAGTGTGTTCATCCGGTGCTCCAACATTCAAATAGGACATTAAAGCATTTTCTATGACTGTAGCAGTCTTTGTGACAAACAATTATTCCCTATTCTGTTCTGTGCACTTTACATTCTGAAACTCATTCTGCATTCTAATCAAATATGATGTCATCATCATGCAATAATGCAAAAAAAGAAAATACAGCATAGATACATTCCAGACCCACATCTACAAGGGCAGGGCACCAAGGACCAAATAATCACACGCTATATAGCGTATGTGAAAATATTTATTGGCAAAACTAACTCATGTATGATTCCAAATGAGGGGCATAAACAGCAAAAAAAAATAAGCGATTGTCCAAAGTTCATTAATTCCTTTTGCATTTGCTGAAATGACAGCTTTGCACAAAAGAAGTTTTAGCTTTGTTTTTTTCATTCTCTGTAGCTAAGGGAAGCACAATGAATGTGCTATCAGCGACAGAAAGGAAGACCAATATTCCTGTGCAAAAAAAGCCAACCAGCTGGCTGGAAACCTTTTTACGCTTTTAGCTTTGATTTCCTCTTTAAGGAAATGTCGTCAATTTGCCTTCCGTTTTTATCTCTCTCAGTGTACGATAAAAGGACATCTATTCACTATTTACGACCATTTACTCATAAGAGGATTTCACTATAATAGCAATAATAGAGTTTGGTCAGAGATAATTATGATCTTGTTCACTTCATAATAACATGCATTGATTTTTCATTGTATTTTAAACAAAACTGAAGTGAAATAGGTAAGTTATTTATAATACAAACAAATAAGGCACATCAGCACACAAGATCATTGTAAAAAAAATCTAAGCTCACAAAATATTTCGACATGCAAACAAGTGAAATGAAGTGAAGAAATGTTATTAAAAACATCCAGGAAAGTGTAGACAAAAGCTTATTTTAACGATATATTCTGTCTTCCTTTTGAACTATATCAATAAATTTGGGAATATGTGAGTAAAAATCTGACCTGAAGCACAGTTAATGATGGGATCGTGACCAACAAAAAAATTGAAAATGGTTACATTCAACTACTTGCCTTGTGTCAGTCTACTGCCCACAGGAAAATGACAAAAAAAAAAAATTAGCAAATAACCAAATACCACTGCAGCAATCACAACAAGTACCTCAGACCCAGGTGTGCCCTTTGTTTTGGCACCTGTTTCATTTCCATCCTTCCATCCATTCATTTTCCATATTCATCCAAAGCAAATTCACTGTGAGCCGAGAGCCTATCACAGGAAAAACAGCACACAAGGCTGGACAACTGATCAGTCCAAAACTGTGCTTTATCTCCCTTTATACAAACCTTTCTGCACCATATCTTTCTATAGACATTATCTCCATTCCTATTTGGAAGAAGGTCTAAAGACAGAATTACACATGCCGCTGTCCAACAGAATCTCCATTCCAGTCTGAAGACATCAAGTATATTTTTGAATGAGGTTCTGGACACTAGAAACCGACTGAATGCCTTGAAAATGAAATGTTGTGTATGAATAGAAGCCAGTGAGGTTTCTGGAACGCTACCCACAGAGGGGCACTGGAGGAGAGACGAGGCTTTGTAGACGTTATGACTCAACCGTGCAGCTTTACATGGAGAGATACCTGTGGCTCTTCAACCACATTCCAAAAAAATGTGATCTATGGTCACATGATTCAGAGGCATGTTGAAATGATGCAATGGGCTCCAGTCATTTTACACACATGCTAAAAAAAATACTGAACATTGTTTGTGGGAACCCTCATTGTTTTGTGTGATTGTGCAAAACAGTGACAAGCCAGGACATGGTGAATCCTTTAATGACTGACAGAGCTCACCCTTTGCAGGTGCCTGCTTCCCAGATATTGCCAATTGCAGTGAATTAAATGTTACCAATACACCACTGAGGACGGATGACCACTCTGCCCTGCAACACCTCCCATGCTGACAGGACCTACTTTTTGCCCTTTTCCTGTCATATCTCGAGTTTTATTTAGCTATGACATTCCCTGATTCCTATCCCCTTTGCACCAACACTGCTCCGTGAAAGAAGCTAATACGGGCCTTCCAGGAAGAGGGCACTTTCTTTTCAATCTCGCTTTTTTTGTTTGACTGACTGGTGCTTTCACTTAATCTCCTAAAAGACAAGGAAAATATGCACCCCGAGAACGCATGTGAAAGTGATCCCCAGTGCTGGACATAGATCACAGTCCTGCAACAGCCTGTGAAGCTGGAGTTCCATATTTATACTGGCTTTGGCCCGCTAGACAGGGCTTTAGGGAATCTTTGAGGGACCAGCTTATGCCGGAATTTATTTCCTTCAAATTCAGAGGGTGTTCTATTCAGCTTTATTGAATTGCAATAAGATTACCCAATATGAAAATATACAACAAATATGCAAGATTATTTGTTCTCAATATCTGAGATTTGATATCAGTTGACAATTTCACACTACAAGAGTAAAATAAATGCAAATTATGAGAATCCGTTACAGAAAACAAGACCGTAGGGCCATTTTTTGCTACATGGTTTATGAAGAAAGATCTGCTTGGATCTGATCGTTACATAAATTTTGATGATACACAATAATGTTCATCTTAATGGTGCCATAAAACAACAGAATGCAGGACCTAAAAAATGCCACCATCAAAGACAAGCTTTGGCAGGCTGTCTAAAAGTCCTCATTTCCTCTATTATGTTCCAACACCAGCTGAAGATGTTGTTCATCACAGTGGCTCTCTCAGGAAGAAGGCTGAATATTACATATTTACACTCAGGAATCAATTAATGTACAAAGATCTACATAGAACGTGGGTCATCATATTTGCATAATAGCAAAGTTATAACATTTTACTCAATTTTTTTATATTTGAATGATCATCTTCTCCAGGGAGCCCCTGCATCATGCTGATCATATTAACTAAATTCTCGGTTTCTGTAGCAACGCCGGTTACTTATTTGTGAAGGGAGACACTTTACTCTTCTTTATAGGCAGGATAATAATTGGAAATATGGTCACCAACATACCACTGTCAACCACTTCAAAGGGATCTCGCAACAGCAATTAACATGTACACTGGGATTTCTCCTATTTGTTTTGCACATTTTGGGCTGCTATACAGAAAAGCCCATCCTCCTTCATAAAGGGAGGCTTAGAATTTTAATCCAACATCTGGCTCCCATTACCATACCAGGGTACATGGAATTGAATTGGGATGTAGGGTGGGATCACTTACTGCCTTTTGGTGTAAAACTAAATCTGTCACTACAGTTCTGGCCTACAAACATCCACAGTAAATTAGAATTATTATTGAAAAGCAAAATTCAAAGTGCTCCAACTTAAAGCAATTTTTTGGCCGTACATGACAAACCAGAAAAGACAAAATAGGAAGACATAAGAGATAACACCTCTATTCTTTGCAGCCCTCACAGGAAATACAATGCTGTAAGATCTTTAATGTTTATATGTCACATTGTTCGGCTTGTATGGTGACAGATCTCAGTTAAAATGATCACAGTGTCTTTCCCAGCAGTTCACTTTTTCAACTAAGCTGCAACCTGATACATCTTGTCTACATATTGTTTTCAAAATAAAACTCAAACTGCAGACAATAGCTGCAAACCATAACATAAAAAGACAAGTCTTAAAGTTAAGTCACATGGTGTTCAACTTTTGCATTGTTTCTTTGAATTGTAACCACTGATGGAAATATATATGCGTCTCTTTAGACTGATTTTCCACACAGATGCATACAAAGCATGGTAATTAAAAACATCTGCCAGTCATTTTCAAAATAACAAAAGGCAAACAGACTTCAAGTGCTGGTCACTCACACAAATGCAATAATCCGCATCAAACAGGTAGGTTGGTTCCTAACTGCCTTATCCAGTTATAAACAAATGAAAAAACAATTTTTCTTTTTCTGAGATGAAACTTAGACAACATGGTAATAATTTTGGGTCCCATCTATATTATTACGCATATAAACTGTTTCTTGTGTATATCTTATTTGGCACACATATTTTCTTTGTATGTTAGCTCTGAACAGCAGTCTAAAAATCTGAAATATTATAATACTGTAAACTGTTCCACACAGCAACATCTCAACATTCAAGACTGTTTGCAGTTAAGGGTAAGAAATAGCAGATAACTAAAAATTACAATCCCAGATAAACCTGTAAAGATTATCTTTAAAGTGTCATTATAGGGCGAATTTAAGATGAGTGAGCAGATTATCTGACAGGACACATTTGTGCAAATTCGCCCCATTTTCCCACTATATAACTAAATATAAAACTGTTGTTTTAACAAAGGTATGAAAGTCCCCGTATCAAATTATATTAAAATAAAATATTTAATTTAGCATTTTTTTAACTATTCTTTTCATATTTCATTTACACCCAGGTGTAGTGGGTTCAGGCGTGTTTGGCCAGTGTCATTTACATTAGGAACAAATCTGTTCAAAGTGCTGTAGTTGCCAATAGCACATTTTTGTGGAAAATGGGATTAGTTTTTCTCCAAATAAAATACAGAATATCACTGGTTTCAGTGTTTATAACATTATGGTAATGAAAAGATTCATATATTTATACATGTATATGCAGGAAATATTTTATATTTCTTATGGAAGTATCCATTTCATATATTCCCATAATGCATTTGTACCTTTGTGATCCATCTCTGACTATTTAATTTGATCAGGTCAGGGTATGTGGAAGAACTTTTGATATTTAGATGAACTTAGGTTATCTAACATTCTCGATGGCTCCTCAAGGCTCAAATCATCTTGATTTTTTGATAAAATACAGAGGACAACTGTTTGAGAAGTAGGTCGGATTGACACGCTATTCTGCAGGCAATCACACAGTCTGTGTGTAGCGCCAGACTATGACTTACCTGTGGGCAGTCTTTAATGTAGTGTCCCTTGTTGAAGCAAAGATGGCACAGGTAGTTGGGAGGGGGCTTTTTGCTTGGCTTGCGTGGCTCAGAGGAGAGGGAAAGGTCGGAGAAATGGTCCGTTAGAGAGCTCAGTCCGTCCACAATGTTGTTCAGGGAGCCATAAGGGGAGGCACTTTTATATAAGCTGTTATTCAAGGCCTGCAGAGCCCAAAGAAAACAAAGCAAAACAAAGAAAAAACTGTCAGTGTTGTGCAATATTGAATTAATTTGAGAGTAAATCAGGGAAAAGCGACCTCCAGTTAATCAAGATAGAGGCATAAACCTTTAAGTACTCAGCCCAGGAAGAGTTAAAATGTAACGCACCAACAATACCTTGGAGGACTTTTACTCTAACTGACATTCAATGGTTGTAGTAAATTTTTTCGCTCCACTGTCCAAACAAAGAAATACTTTTCTGGCATTAAAAAATGAAGTAAGCCTCAAAACGAATAGATATGAAGAGCTCTGCGGCCATCCAGAGACATGTCAAATATGGATTTATGTGGTCTAGAGCATGATATTAGAATGTCAGGGTGGTTCAATGCTCACAAGCTGAACCCAAAAAAATGGGGAGACCAACGCCAAGGGGGCTGGAAAAGTACTGAGGTCACCCGAAGGAATACTACATGCATGAACCCGACTGTCAGCAAGCATGAAAAAGGAGGAACTTTCAAGCAAGGCGCTGCCAGCAGAACACTGGAGACCATGTCCACAGCCCTGATTGATTGCCAGGATTTGTTTCTGAGTCTCCTCACGCTCGATGAATGAGGCTTTATTATACTTCTGCAGATGCCGGAGCGGACAGTGCAGATTTTGCACCACGGCAGAAACAGAGTCGCTTCTGATTCATCTGCCATTTTTTTCCCACACAATCAAGACTATTATAATATCAGCTGGGAGAGGCCAGATCCAGCATGTAGCCAAGCCTGCAGTGAGAACCTTTATTTCACTGGGCGTCAAAATAAAATGTTCCTTTGGACCCAAGTTGGATTTGGAGACCAGCTCTTTCGTTTGATTAGATTAATCCATCTCAGTTATCAGTCCTATTTACACTAATGTGTTTCCCTCCCAAAGCACCTGAAGCCCATAAACTGAAAATGCATCAAAAGTAACGGCTCCATCCCCGTGAGTCTCCAGGAGCATTCTGGGAGTCTGGCAGCACTGGTTCACTTCAGTTAAAATTACAAACAAGGTGGGAGAATAATTACATCTGGATTTCAGGTTTGTTCCCTGCCACATACTCTAATGCCCGCAGAAACACAGCTTGCATAACCCTATAACGTTCTGCACAAACATACAGTTCCTGTGCTGGTAAGTGATGTCCCCATTTTGAGCCAAGCCCTGTCAGCATTGTACGTAAGTAATGTACGATGATGTTAAAACGGTCCCATTGTCTCCGTCCCTGACTTCCTATTATGCAAAACAGCATTTGTGTAAAAAAAAAACACTTTCATTACTGGGCCCATTCCAGATCTTAAAATGTCCCACTGCGTCTACGATCGTTTCATTCATGGTGTTGACGCTGAGAAAGAAAAAAACAAAAACACTTTCCACCTCCTTCCCTCAGGAACCTACATGTTAAATTAATAGGCTGAGTTTCAGTGAAATTACACAGCATCCCAAACATTCTTTTTTCCAGCTGAAAAAGCAACCAGTCAAAGGCACAGAATCATCAACAAAGGACTGAGGCGGGAGACCATTCGCATGCCAGCAACAAAGAAGCACATTCTACCTGTAAATGCCCAACACGGCAGATGTAAACAAAACACATGTTGCCTGCTTACACTAATGGCATGACAGGAATTTACAACAGCTTAGAAATTTTCAACACAATAAATCTAGCAACGCCCTCAGAACAAAATGGATACAACAAACCCCAAAACCCTGAGTTATCTAGAGGTTTTGCAATCACTTACTTTAGCTATACAATCATTGGGGGTGGGACATTCTGCTACTCTGATACCACTTCACAGATGCTCGCTGACACCATAATGCTGACCAGAGACGCCAAACCAGTGGCCTGGATAACACACTGCTTCTCATCACAGCACATTTTCCTGAATTTATGTCATTAATTTATGACATGTGTTTGCGGCATCTAAATGTATTAAGAAGATGCCAGTGAATAATAAGTAGATCTTTACAATGCACTGGTTCATGGATAAAACTGAGCATAGATAACTTGACAAGTCTTTCGGTAATTTAAGCAATAACGTGTAAGATTCTACTTAGAATGTTTTTTTTCACGCAGTAAGTATTAACACTACGCAGAACAATTTTTTAGGGGAAAAATTTGAATTATTGCGTGTGAATACTAATGACAACATGATTCTGGGCGAATGCACAAATTAATGCCCAAAATGTTTGCAGATGAGTAGTCT
Organism: Mormyrus iriodes; assembly: GCA_011763525.2. NCBI lineage: Eukaryota > Metazoa > Chordata > Actinopteri > Osteoglossiformes > Mormyridae > Mormyrus > Mormyrus iriodes. Next base: position 8,260,058 of record JAAGVU020000041.1, on the reverse strand, counting down.
CACAAAGAGAGTGACCTCCTAAGAAGCATTCCACTATAATGAAAACAGGCCTGTAACTCCACGCTAGAGAACCTTAACTTTGGCTATAAGAGTCCCTAAGCTATAAAAAGAGCACAGGACTTGGACACGATACAGGTTAGTTATAGCAAGGGCACACTGTAAAACGTCTCCATAATCCACCAGTCATGAAGTATGGGGCGATCGTTAATGTTACAAAGACAGGCACGCAGTGTCGTGTATATGAGACGCAAAAAGCATGTGGAATCTACAAAGCACAGAGCCCAACAAACAGCAATAGACAGCAAATTATCAGCTGCTCAAAGATGAAGTTTTTTGTATTTGATGAACGAGTCCTTAAATTGTAGAGACATAACACTTGTCAACCAGCAATTTATACCAGCCTACAGGATAACATTTTTTTCTATAAGACTATATGAGAATTTATACTTAAATGGAAGCATATGAGAATCGAAGGCCTTTCGTGCAATTGTGCATTTCCACATGTATTGTGTTTTTATTTAAACCGCATCATGTGTTCTTATTTAAAACACAGCATCTATCCAAACAGCTTTTGTCTCAAACTGACTGTATTTTATTTAGTTTATTTAAAGATTTGCAACTGTCATAACTTATGTCAAACCATACCGATTCAATATGTACTTGGCTCCATAATGTTCTGTAAGTAAAAAATATGTTACTCTTGCACAATATCTGACTTATCATAAATGTGATTGAGTGGAAATGTAGGAATACAGTTGCTTTATAAAGATTTGTTTGATTAAAACATTGCACACGCGTATTGTTATGTATTTTCGAAACTGTGAAAAGGTGTTCAGTATGGAAAGACTTGAGGGTGTTGGCATCATTGACGCTACTAAACATTATTTGTGTTGCCACTGCATGACTGTTACATTAAGTACATTTCATACTGATGCTTGTTATGATTGGCGTCTGTACTCTGCCTAATTACATTCTTCCCCTAGTCCCAGCTGAGGATATTGCTTCAACGCTGAAGTATCATGCAAAAACATAAAATTACACGCTTAATTTCCTCACAGAACTTTGTCAGGGAATACTTAAAACTATAAACTGGACGAATTTGACGAATTGGCCGAATGTGGAAATGCATATTCTTTACTGCATGATTCATATATAAAGGTGTCATCCTTTTATATCGTGCCATATTGTTACATCTGAAAATCAGCTAATGAGGTGAAAGTGAACCTGAGTTTGCTAGACGTACGAGGCACTAATCCAGGCCGCACGCCGTGCTGCAACAGTCCGGTTAACCGCGGCTCTATCACAGCGCCCTCAAAAAAGGTCAATAACCAGTTATAAAATTTCCAACAATATTGTTCTGGTACGATTATTATATGTAATTATTCAATTATTATATGTGACTGAAAATAACTGCGCAGATATTGCAAAATTTTGCCTTCAACTGTCTTCAAATTAGACAACTGCACTAAATAGGATGAGACAATGTAACTCAATTTAGACAAAATGTCTCAAATGTAGAGTTAGAACCTTTTGTACAATGTAACCATGTTAAGTTCTTCATAAAACAAGAGAAAAGCATGAACCCACAGCCCTAGTCATTAGTGCATCCTGTCATTGCCTGACATTTAGGATTTGAAAATGACTATACCGTTAAGGCAGAAACGGATCATTCTCCACCAAAAATAGCTGTTATAGTTACACATTTCAAGAATTTCTTGTTAAAAAATTTAAACCAACTTCCTTGTATTTTGATTCATATATATATTTAAAAAGAAGCATCTTCGGCAAAACAGATAAGTTCTTTCTTACACTCATACAACTTTTCCGTATAAACATACACAACAATGTAGCGTTCGCGTCTAGGATAAATCATTTTACATTAAACATGCAAGCATTAGATGACCTAAATTATTTCACCTTTTTTTTTTCAAAAATTAAACTAACTTCCTTGTGTGGTATTTATCCTATATTTTTGGGCGCAAATCCAGTCGTAAAATACACGGAAGAAATGAAAATGGAGAGAAAAAGAGAAAAGCAAAATAGCAGACTCCGAAACTGTCTAACCTCATTCCTCTGGAGCTGAAAGAAGTTGTTCAGATAGTTGGAATTTAAAGAGGAGCTCAGGTCAGCAGCGGGAGGCTTGGTGTAGTTCAGTTCCGGATGGGAAGAATTAGATTCTGGTCTGAACGCATCAAATGCACTGGTCTGGTGGGTGTCTTGTAAAGAGAGATATACCCAGTTTAAAAGCTGTGCAGGTTGGTACACGTTGGCACTGGTGTCTATAGCAGACATCAAACTCATCTTTAAAACGGAAATGTAAGGTTTTTTTCGGTTCTCCGCTGTTTTAGGTAAATCACAACTTCTGATTCTAGGTCGTTAGTTCACTTTTTTCCTATTGTGTTATTTTGCTTTTCTCCGTCCGAAAGTATCCTCCTCTCTGTTTCTCCTTCTTCTTCACCCCACGGCTCCTTCTGGGATCTAAGTCCCTTAGTTCACGATTATGCAAAAGGCATAGCTTTGCGTTGTCAGTATAAAAAGTTGAAGCCGCAGGCGGAGGTCCGCTATCTTTATTTGCACTGGAGCCTCAAGGAACTCATTGCATATTCGGGGGAAACCGGAGTGCGTCATCCTACGGGCGGCGAATAGGCATCCTCTGCTCCGAGTTATTCGTCTGTCATCTGGTAATAGGACACCGTTTTGAATATTAACTCTTATCCTCCCCCCCCCCCACTTAAACGAGCATAGTCATTGGTTTCATCGATGAATATTTATGAGAACAGCTGAGCAGGACGGAACAGCAATGGCTGCGATACGGCATCTGACAGCTTTTTAATTTGGAGAGCAGTTGAAAGCTGCATATCATAGATAATGTTAATATATTAAAGGGGCTAATCCCTTGCTGCACACTAACGTATTATTCACGAGAATTTATGCTAAAGAGAATTAGATCTAAAGCGATTTTGTAAATAAATGCCACCAGTTCTCGCAATCAAATGTGGAAGATAATGTGGAATTATTGATATTTTCTAATTATTGATCATTTTGATATACGTAATAACGTCTTAAAAGTAATATTAATGTAATGTTAATGCTTACACATGGGATTGTGGAATGTGAGAGCTCATGAATTTCACTGATTAGCCTCAAGGAGAAACAAATGGCATTGTTTATTCAACAGTTCAACGGTTCCCAGGCTTCGGAGTCCTCCTAGCTTGCTACTCCGTATTCTTCCATTTCCACAAAGTTGCACCAACGATTACGAAATACGGAGTCAGTTGGGTCTTTGCCATATTAATGCAAAACTAGTTATCAGCCAAAAAAAAAAGTTCCTGCGTCTTTATTTGACGAAAGGGGGCACCGGGGATACAGTATGTGTCTTGGCAAAATTAAACAGCAGTAATGCATAATAACGACTGGACTAATCATCAAAATGCTAGATTTCACACTTTATCAAAACATATGCATAATATTAATACTGTTTATGTATATCTCCCATTAACTTGCTTCTAGATAAACACCAAACAATTCTGCAAACATCTTGTCTTAGTGTTCTAAAAATGTTTGAATTGCTTGAAACAGAGCAGACATTAATATAGTCAGTCTTTCCCAATCTTCATGGCCTCAGTTTGATCTGTAGAATTCATAGCAATGTTACCTCTTTCTTTTCCACATGACTAAATTAACCTTACCTGCCTTCCTGAGATCCTTCCCACCAATGATGGCTCACCTAGTTTCCACTGCACTACAGTGTTTTCTAATGCAACTGCATGTTACTGTTGTTATGTGCAACATCTCCCACAAGTCACATGTTTTCCAGCACCCATTGTCCAGGACTTCTTTGTCCAGTACTTTATGTCTTGTCCAACTAATTGTCGAATCCTGCGCTTCACTCTGTCTAGAACTCAGTCAGTCCTCGTCAGTACTTTGTCGCCTGGTACTGCACGTTTTGTCCAGTACCTTCTTGTTTACACTCTCACACTTCACATTAGCTCAACTATAATGCAGCACCCATACTCAGTGCAATCCTGCTTTATCTAGCATCCACTGTAATATTCTGACTCCCGCCTTCCTTAAGTCTTGAATGTACCTGTTATCTTCTGTGTAACAACTGTAATGATAGTACTGCACTTTGATATA
>JAAGVU020000041.1:8237478-8248751 GCA_011763525.2 Mormyrus iriodes | reverse complement strand
TGGTGGATACCCTCCTCAACCTGGTGCTTACCCACCTCAGGCAGGAGGCTATCCCCAACAACAAGGTCCTTATCCTCCTCAAGGGGGTGGCTTCCCTGGCCAACCTGGGGGGTACCCTGGCCAACCTGGGGGGTACCCTGGCCAACCTGGGGGGTACCCTGGCCAACCTGGGGGCTACCCTGGCCAACCTGGAGGCTTCCCTGGCCAACCTGGGGGCTACCCACAGCAACCAGGTGGTTACCCTGCTCAAGGGGGTGGCTATCCCCCAGCTGGAGGTTATCCTTCCATGCCTCCTGCAGGTGAGTTGGTAAAATTTATAAATCTGTTTTTTTGTGCATAGCACATACAACAATGAGTTTGAAGTTGTAATTCCAGAAGATATTAATTCAGGGAGGTGTTCATAAAACTAGTCAGCCAAGTAGTCTGTCAGCTCAAACATTCCACCATCAAAACTAAATAGTAAGTGTCAAGGACAGCCCACTAAAGCAATGTTCTCAAACCAGTCCTCGGGGATTCCCCAGACGGGCACCCCATGGTTTTTCTCCCTCCCAACTCCCAGGGAACTGGGAGAAAACAAAAATGTGGACCGTCTGGGAGTCCCCAAGGACTGATTTGAGAAACACTGCACTAGAGGCCTAGTCTGGTTTCGAGGCTTACATTCACATCAGGGTTTGTTTCAGTGCAAATGAGAGATTTAGATTTTTTTTAAATATCTGATTAGCTCCGGGAATATGGATAATATCCCAGAACAAAGGTTCTTGCTCTTTCTTAGTTTCCATTGTTGTTTTCTCTTTTGAAAATGTGATTTTATTTGTAGTTACTTTGCACTTTATACTTTTTGCAGGAGGTAACACTCCGTGGGGAGCTGGACCTGGCTTTGGAATGGTAATTTTGACCATAGTTAGCTATGCATTTTTAGGATACGATAAAATTTTCAAATCCTTTGTTGCTTCACTATGCTATGTCACGAATACAGGAAAATCATAAAATATTAACAGGCCCAGCTTTCCCTATATTTGTGGCCTGAATACTAAAAGAAGTTTAGGGATGGTGGTGCAATGACGTAGCTTATTTAAATGTCCTATTAGAAATCCACCCTTTTCTTGCCTTACGGTGCTGTTGTGTTTTAGGTTGTGACTTCTGAACTTGGATAGTTATTTTTAGTCGCAGTAATAAATACTTGATACCCGAAGCTTTATAGCTCATAGAGCTAATAAGGATGTCGAAGTGTAGCAATATGTTCAGGCTAGATTTTGTAAACTACATAAATGGTGAAATAACATTTTTGCAACATTCGCTGTCATGCAACAGTGTGTTTTTTTTTTTTTTATGAAGGGGAAAAAAAGTTGTTGTTTTTAGGAAACTGGAATGACATTGTTCTCTGCAAGCCATGACAATTGAAAACCATGGGCAGCGATGTTCCAGTTATTTGCTCTCCTCACTAGACAGAAATTTCCAAGACTAGGACTGGGGATTCAGGTTTTCCTTAGTAAAGTACTTGGCAGGAAAATAGCAGTCATGCATGTCCCTGAGCTGAAATTGGTGTGTTCATTTCTCCCTAGCCAGGAGGAGGCATGCCTCAGGGAATGGGATATCCAGGTGGCCCAGCCCCAGGTCAGCCCACACCGGGGTATCCAGGAGGTCCGGCTCCAAATCCGTCCATGCCAGGCTATGGGGGAGGTGTTCCAGCCGCCCCAGCCGTAAATGTGAGAACAGGACGATCAATTTAGGCTTGGTGTCACTTCCGGTGAAATGGAGTAATATTTTATCAGCAGTGTACAAATGGCATATATGCACACATGACTGTTTGCATTTACTTTCTGAAAAGGAGTGTTGTTTCACATGTCTCCTTAGAAGGGATTCCGGGGGACAATAAAAGATTTCCCCGGGGCTGATCCCCTGAAGGATGTGGAAGTGCTCCGGAAAGCAATGAAGGGTTTTGGTGAGTGATCGCATTCCATGCATGATGCAGCCTTGGGCTTATTGTTAGAATTGTCAACTGAGGTGTGTCCTACAACAGGTGCCCTGCTGGGGGGCCCCAGAGTGGGTTAGACTGGTTGGTTGTTTCACTTCCCAGTGCTCTACAGCAGGCCACATTTGAGCAAATTGCGCACACTGCAGAGCAGAAATAGTGGGTAACTGACAAAGCACGCACTGGTGGCGGTATGTGCCAGTCCTCGCCTCTTCCAAACCAGCGTGGATGTTTTGGGTTGGGCAGCGGTCCTGTTACCAGATGGCCATTCCAGATTAGAAAGAAGGGGTTTGATATTGCAAATGTACTTGAGTATCATTGAGCAAACAATTTTTTATTTTTGAAAATTAAACAGGCACAGATGAGAAGGCAATCATAGAGCTTCTTGGAAATCGATCCAGCAAGCAACGTGTGCCAATGGTTATGGCCTACAAAACAACATATGGAAAGGTACAGCGGAATTTGATATTGAACACTGGCAAGCATTAGGCAGATGCAGCTCTGGAAAAAATTAAGAGACCACAGCAAAATTTTTAGTTTCACTCATTTCTCAATTTATGGGTATGCAACTATGTAAAATATAATTTTTATTTATTTTTTGTAAACTCCAACCTGGCTCTTCTGTTTCTCATTGATGAAGGGCTTCTTCCTTGCTTTATGGTACTTCAGTCCTGCTTCTAGGAGCCTGTTATGAAGTGTCCTAGCAGTGCCCTTCACCCCTGCACTTAACGTTTCCTATTTCTTTTCAAGGTCACTTTGTCATCCTCCAATTCACGAGGCACTGTTGGATAAGTTAAGTCATCTCTGGCATTAGAAAGTTGCTTCTGCCCTCTACCTGGCTGGTTTTTGGTTATTGCCAGTGTCTCCTGATTCACCTTGTTCTTGTATACTGCTGTCTTAGAAACTTTGAGCCTGGAAGCAGCCTGCCTCGCAGTGTAGCCTTCTGCCAGCAGAGCCGGGATTAAACCAGGATTTAACAATGCAGATTCTTAAAAAAATATAGTGGTCTCTTAATTTTTTCCAGAACTGTATGTGATTGTATGGCTACAGGTCGATTTTAGCATTTCCTGAAAGCTAGTTGGGTCACAGTTTGAAATAGTCTGATTGAACTATACTTTGCTTCTTTTTGACAGGATTTGATTTCCGATTTGAAGTCCGAGCTTACGGGTAACTTTGAGAATCTTGTCCTAGCCATGATGATGTCACCCGCACGTTATGATGCGTATCAACTCAGAGAAGCCATGAAGGTAAATCTGGTCATGTGATTGACATAAGCAAAGGAAGGCTGGCCGCTGAATGCGCATTCGGGACTGAATGTAACAGCAGAGAGCTATGGGAACTGTAATTTAGTCAGATGCTGAAAGTTTCAACTGGCATGAATTGTCCAATTGTGACAGGGAGCAGGTACCGATGAAGCATGTCTGATTGAGATCCTGGCGTCTCGTTCCAATGCTGAGATTCGGGAGATTAATCAGATTTTTAAAAGCGGTAAGTTTCAACTGACGAGACAAACCTGTTTAGGCTTGTCTTTTTGAAAAAGATTTTTTGTAATTTTAATGAACAAAGGGTAAAGTCTGCTTCTGTTTGACTCGCTTTAAGCCATTGCAAAATTTCTGCTGCAAAGTTATAGACTTTTTAATTCTTTCCATTAACTATCAGTATATCTTGCAAGTTGCTGTAACACATAAATAACCGATGACCGTTTTGTCACCTAAATGAGATTAGTATTAGGGTTGTATTATGTATGTGATTTTGCTTCTAGTTATTTTTCATCCTCCTGTCATTAAGATTTGGTTGGCCATGCAAATCGCATACATCCCGCTTTTGCTGCGTGTTCATGATCTTCTCGGTTTCAGAGTATAAGAAGACCCTGGAGGAGGCTATTATAAGTGACACCTCAGGCCATTTTCGCAGACTTCTAGTCTCACTTTCACAGGTAACAGAGTTTATTTTTTTAACCCCTTATTAATGTAATAAATGTTGTAATGAATGCTGATTGGGACATAAATCGAAGGATGGTTTTTACTGGTCAATTGAACAAGAATCCAAATAGTTGAAAGTCAATTTGTCCATTACCAGTAGCGAAAAAAACACCTGGACAATAATGCAAAGCAATATCATCTGTATAAACACATTAGTTTGATGTGTATATGTACAGTGCAGTTAATATCTCGTCATGCATTTGTGGTTATTGGTTCAGAACTTTTCATTAGCTTAATTCATCCACCATGTATGTTTTTTTGTTAGGGTTTACCTAAGGCTTTATGCATGGATGGTAGGCAAGGCTACAATTTGCATGAGCAGGATCAAATTTCACAGGAGAAAAAATTTACTGGATTTTCACGTGGTATGGATGGACACAGAATCAGACTTTTTTTTTTTTTGGTGAATAGTAGGGTGAAAATAAGGATTGTTTTTCCAGGAGATGGCACCACAAAATAAGAAATGGTATACCATGATTACATAATGCTGTTTATTTTTCTTGTTTGAAGGGCAATCGTGATGAGAGGGAGACTGTGGACATATCTTTAGCCAAGCAGGATGCTCAGGTACACATGCTGGAATTACATTAAGACATAGTCAACATAAATAGAGCTTTGTATTCCAATGGCATTAAAATCTTAAGATCCACGATGGCAGTGCTTAAAGTGACGCTGCTCAAAATGGTGCTGAATATTTGTATTTGTTGAAATTTCATAAGGATTTCTTTCTAACTACTTGTTTGTGTGTTAACCCTTGTGTCCAGCCCCTCTGTTTTTGCACTTCAAGTATTGTGAAGCCCTGCCTTTGTTTACTGCCACACTGTTGTCTGGGGTAACATCATTTGTAGTATGGTACAGATGCTCCCTGGGTTACGATGGGGTTACGTTCCGATAGGTTTATCAGAAGGTGGAAATGCATTTTAATACAGCACACCTAACCTAACAGACGACACAGCCTAGCCTAGTCTACCTTAAACATGCTACACACCTACATTAGCTACAGTTGGGCAAAATCATTAACACAAAGCCTATTTCATAATAAAGTGTTGAATATCACATGTAACTTATTGAGTTATCACACCCATCGTAAAGTCGAAATATCGTAACATGGACAATCGTAACCCGGGCATTGTCTGTATACCTGTATTTGGATGATATGACAAACCTCACTAGATTTGACCTGACAAGACACGTCTAGTAATGTGTTAGAAGCAGCTGCTACTGTGCTCTCATATATTAAGGACAGAAGTGTTCTATGCTCACATCTGTGTTTGATTTGTCAGAGTCTTTATGCTGCTGGTGAAAACAAAGTGGGAACTGACGAGTCTCAGTTCAATGCCATCCTGTGCGCTAGAAGCAAACCGCACCTGAGAGCAGGTGAGCAGGAACGGAACAAAGTTCAGCACTTTGATATCTTCCTCCTGCAATTGTGCAGTCAGAGTTTTTAATAATCTGTGTCAGAATCACCATGGAAAATAAATAATAAAATATATTATTTCTTTATAATGTAAAAGTAACACTCTTTTGTTCTCACTTGTATCATAGCATTATTGATTGGCATCATACTTTTAAGCTGAGTTTAAAATAAAAATGTGAAGTGGGGAATGATAGGAACGTCCATGCTATCTAGAAGTCCCTCAGACCATGCAGTATAGTATTACCTCCGATTGAAGTATGATGATGATGAGGAAAGTGCCTTTGTAAGTACAGTGCAGGCTTTCTCAGTCTTTGGCTTCTACTTGTAGTTTTCCATGAGTACCAGCAGATGTGCGGCAGAGAAATAGAGAAGAGCATTTGCAGAGAGATGTCTGGAAATCTGGAGTCTGGCATGGTAGCTGTGGGTAAGTTGCTTCAAGCTAATTATGCTACTTAGCATCATGTTGATTGCTCCAGTGCTAGTAATTATCTTCTCCAAAACATAGCTTACAAGCATTTTGTTTGACTGTTTGATATGTGTTCAGCTTTGGCACTTACGATTATAAATAATCTTTCTTGACAATGTAACATATAGCAGCAAAAATGTTTTTTCCTAGTTTATATCTTGGCAAAATGCTTTCACTGCTTGGCGTAATGGCAGTGTTCATGTTGGATGGTCATGTTTTGCTCTTTATGAGCACTGATTTTTAAAATCGTTGTCTCCCAGTCATGAAATGTCACTGATGTTCACATTTGAAGTGTGACTAATGTTCATCATGAATAAGTCCATTTAGAAAGTAGGTATCATCTTATGCTGTAATTTTCTGGAGGTTCCATATTTATATGAAAAAATGGAGGCAAAATTTTGTTTGAAGGTACACTGCCTGTCAGGTCATCCATAGATCTTTTGTCTGTGAATGTCCATTTACCCGCACCACCATGACTCAATCCTTTGCCACAGTGTACTTCAAAATAAGGATGAACTAAAAAGTGCACAATAAACTGCTTGTACTACACTGGAGAAGCCTTTTTATGGCACTGCAGCTGCTGATTGGTGTTCCTCCTTTTCCATATATCCTTTAAACACCGAATGAGGACCGCAAGGGCAGCTAATTTTACACTGCATGATATGTTCTGTGTTTCAGTGAAATGCATTAAGAACACGGCTGCGTTCTTCGCCGAGCGGCTTCACAAGTCTATGGCGGTAACATTGCACTTGTTTTTACCTACACCTGTGATTCTTAACACAGAAAAATGACAGTCATGTAAAATCACTACCAATTGTTACTACATGTTAGGGTGGCACAGCTGCCTCACACCTCTGGGACCAGGGTCCAAGTCTCCGCCAAGGTTCCATGTGTGTGGAGTTTGCATGTTCTCAGTGTATCATTGTGGGGTTTCTTCCAGGTTCTCTAGTTTCCACCCCCCATGACCCTAATTAGGAAGGTAACAGAAAATGAATGGATGGATGTTACTGCATGATAAATAAAAATATCTTGCTTAGGGGTGCACAGCATGTATAGTAGGGATACATTATCTATGCCTCAGAATCAGTAACTATTCTTTTACACTATTCTAACTTTTTGAAAATTTGTTACAAATTAAGATACTTAATTTTCATTTCGCATTTCTCATCATTCCTGCTATTGCTCTGAAATGCAATGAGGTTTTGCGTTATGGTATGAAAATTCCTGTGGTAATCCTTAACGTTGTTGACAATACTGTTACAGTCTGTACAATCTTTTGGCGTACACCTACAGTTTATATCAGCACGATGTACCTTATTTAATCTTTTTCCAACACTAGCTACATTAAAATGAGCACTGACCTGAAGGTGGCATGTGCAGTTCGATGCATTCTTACCTGTGCTGCTTTCACAGGGGGCTGGGACAAATGACCGAACCCTGATCCGCATCATGGTGACCCGCTCCGAGGTCGACATGCTAGACATTCGTCAGGAGTATATGCGGGCCTATGGAAAATCCCTGTATACACACATCAGTGTGAGTACTACTCCTGTCCTCTTTTCCATTTTGGAGGAAAGTGCGTTTTCAACAATATTTTAAACAAAGTAAAGTGTCCTCCTTAGCTGAATGTGTACTAAACCTTCAGCGACAGTAATTTTGTATTCATGATGGTGATTTCAGCAATGTAGAAATTTTGAGAGTAGATGTGTGTATGTTCATATGAAAACTTGATGACTGAATTTTGTTTTATATCTGAACGTGGCAATAACGGAGTCAACAAACTCTAGTCAGTCTGATGAGGGGAAAATGACATTCTTTCTCTGTGTGACATGACAGGGGGATACATCTGGAGATTACCAGAAGTTGCTGTTGAAGTTGTGTGGTGCAAATGACTAAGAGTATATGGAGACATTTCCTGATTTTTCTGAATGGGGGTTTACTGCTGTTTGGATAAAGAAATGTACCCATTTACTGGTACTCAAAGTACTAGTGATGTGTAACTCTGCATGTCTTTTCACTTCACTGTGCATTTTACTGCAAAGGTATATGTTATTCATAAGTAGATAAAGGAATACACATTATTCTATATTATATATGATTAATAACTGACTCTGAACTAATCTTGAGGGTATATATATCTGAAAGGTTTTAACACTTTTTAACATTTTTTGTTTGGTCTCTGTCAGCTAAATTCTCTCTTCTTTTAGTACAACCTTGCTTTTCTGAATATCTGTGTAAGATAATATTGAGCATTACTGAATTAGATATTATCATACAACTAAGCTATGCTGTCAAAGTACAGCGTATATGCAGCTTAGGTACATACTGAATGGCAACGTAAAGGTGAGCTTCTGCCCACAAAACTGTCTTCAAAACATTTATCCGAGTTTAAAATAAATGCCAAGACATTTCTGCAGTATTTGACCTGTATGTGTTTCTCATTTTCTCAGATTGTTTTACAGTGGAATGGCTTTCACCTCAGGCACGATTATTGTCTGAGATCCACCATACATGGGGGGCGGAGGGGGGTGACAGTTTTTGTTAGATTCTAAGAGGGTTATGTCCAGTACAGCATCACGATTGGTTTGTACCGTTTGGGTGAATGTATTACTCTGAACACTGCGTGTGTGCGTGTATTTTTGCATACATGCATGTGTTATACATGCCCTGCAGGAAAGAGGGGCTCTGTCCGAGGTGTGCATATGTCTTATACCCTCTAATTCCTGTGTCACACTCTGAATGTGTAAGTAGTTAAGAAAAATGGAAGGACACATTGATGAATATATTAATGATATATTATGTCTATTACAATAATATAAAATGCAACAAGGTCTAATTTGCACTTTTTTTTCTATATTGATGCACTTCGTCTTTAATGGTCATTGCTGAAAGAGAAAAAACATGTTCTAATATACCACTTCATTATGTCATCTTTGTGAATTTCTTTGACGAACTGTGCTTAAATATAACATTTTAAACAATTCTTTAAATTGTTTTACTGCCAGTAGGGGGCAGTTTGAAACCATTTAATTGTTAACAAATACGGTTTCCATTTCTCAAGATACAGGTGGTTTAAGTTTTCGTGTATTGATTTACAAGTCACTTCTTTCAAATGGCGGAAATGCGGATAATGGAATCAATAGGGGCAATTGAGTTTATGCAGGGGTATGTGCAAACGCAGCCCTGTGTAGTAATGTTAGGCTGCTTAGAAGTACAGACGACAACAATGAAATCCATATAACATTTCTGTTTTTTAGAAATGACAAAGTTTATTTCTATCGGTTATGGGTAGCCGTAGTTACTGAGGGGGCGAGGGTGAACAGATGCCGGTGAGGGTAGATGGCGCCATTGGCAGCTTTTGAGAAGTTTGATGGTTAATATGGAGCTGCACTGCTGGCAGCCCTGCATGCCGTAAGGTGAGGACAGGTGAGACATGAATGCGTCTGGTTGCTAAGGTGTGTGGTGTGTCCTCCACCCATCATTCAATAGACGAGGAGAAAAGGTCCAACCCCATTGAAACTAGGAGTCCTGTGTATACATTCCCTATGCTGACCTATTTTGAAATTTTAGTGCATGGCTAAGGGGCGTGACACAGCCTACTGTAAGGGTGGGGCTTGGGAGCGGTCCAGCTACTCAGGTGATGAAGTCTTTTCAGAAAGAACACCAGGCAACTGTGCGTGCATGCAAGCATCTTTATGACTTGATACTTATGGGAAATGGCATCATTTTGAAACTAAAACTACACACATGCTGTCCTGCCATTTAAAATTATACCCAAGATCATCTTGATATTTAATGTTCTTTATAATTTCATTGAATTCTTTGGGTTTTTTGTCATTATAGATGAAACATAGACCTCTTAGATACATTTTAATTTATACCAAGAGGCTTGATAGAGTTTAGGCAGTTTAATGTTGAATACATGCATTAATCTGGATCGTGCACATTAATCACTGGTTGTTCGTTTCGACAAATAGTGGTTTTTTGCAGAGGAATTTTCACTAGTTATTCCTATGTTTTGAGAAATGCCAAGACGATGTCCAAAATCCAGCACTGAATAAACAAGCCATACGTACCCTTATGCAACTCAAGCGATCCCTTTCACAGCACTGTCGATATTTTCATTTCTTGTGGTAGAACAGATATAGACTGGGGAATAAACAGAAGATATACCCGTGACCTTGGACCTGAGCCAAGATATGAGTGTTTGATGCTGTCTGAGAGGAGGTCGATATATATGCATGTACGATTTTACAGCTGTGGTTAAAGTACAGATCCTTCTTATGTCCTGCCTATGTTCACACATTTCCTTTTGTTTAGGATGTGATCGTAACAGCCTGAGAGATATCTCCTCTCAACCTAACGAGAATAAAGATAGAATAATGTGCAGCAGAAAGTACACTGGTATACATCAAACGACTAATGTGGATTAAACGCCCCAGATTATTTTCACAAATGCTGTTTTGTGCTTCGTTCGATTTGCTTATTGATTTCGTGTGTCGTGTACACATGTAGGGCTGTTCAGTCCAAACCTGTGTAACAATATATCCAATTATGAACAATAAAGGGTAATGCAAATGGAAGGGGGAGTATTTTTAGCTAGCAACAGTTCTGGTACAAATTCGTTATGTTGTGTAATTTATTGCTGGATCATCAGTGTGCTAACTGCTTCGCTCTCCAAAACTAGTGCATTAGCATTGTACACAGAGAATACCCTGTCACGAGAAATCTGGGTCCTGCCACCTAAATGAGTCATCACAATGACTGTGTGTCCCTCCTAAAACACATACCAATTACTTTCCGGTTTAATCCTCTGCATTTGTAGCTGGCACTGTAAACTATAACCGTACCAATGTAGGAAATTTTGCTCTCCTGCTCATCTCAGCACACTGCACTGCAGGGATGAATTTGTGAATTTGGCATGCTGCCCTGAGATGGGCGAGCATCTTGTCCCGGGGCCTGCGCTTTCATGTCGAGCTGACTGCTGCCACAGAAATCAGGCCACGAGCCATCCTTGCTCTGACATTGCTTTGGTACCATGTCTCAATCACAGGAACGGTATAAAAGTGAAGGATGGGTTTAGTATGAGAGGTGCCACTGTCTCCATGTTGAACACTCCATTCATATCCAAGCATTTGAGCGTGTGTTTCGTAATTTTTTTTTTTTTTATGGTGCAACGCAGAAAGATCTCAGAAATCATCTGCTTTTCTCATACACTCGTTTCCTATCTTCCCAGGGTGTGGCTCTGCGGGTTAGGAATCTGTGCCCACGTGTGAAACCCTTGGCTAGCAGAGTAATCATATCACTATTGGGCCCATAAGGAAGGTCTTTATACCCCCCCCCCCCCCCCCCCCCCCACACAAACCAACCCCCCACCACCTCAAGCTCCCGCAGCACCCCGCCCCCCCCACCCCCCCCCCCCTCCCCTCTCCCTAT
>JAAGVU020000041.1:8205859-8223450 GCA_011763525.2 Mormyrus iriodes | reverse complement strand
GTGTGTGTGTGTGTGTGTGTGTGTGTGTGTGTGTGTGTGTGTGTGTGTGTGTGTGTGTGTGTGTGTGTATATCAATAGAGATGTGTATATAGAAATAATACATACATACAAACGCACACTATATTATATAATGTATGTATTACAATGCGGAGACCAAATGTCCCCACAATGTTATAAAAACCTGTTATTTTGACATTATGGGGACCATTTTGGGGATCTCCAAAGGGGAAACTCAATTTTATTAAAAAAAAAAAAAAAAAAAATCTGTAACTGCAATCAAAAGAAACTACAAAGTCTTGTATTTTGTTTGGTTACCTATGGTTTAAGGTTAGGGCCGGGTTGGGGTTAAGGTTGTCATTACTGGGATTTGGGTTTTTCCAGAAAACAAATAGATGGACGGTCCCCACAAAGATATAAATATGTGTGTGTGTACGTGTGTGTTTCAAGAGTGGATTCTTTGTCTTTTTAAATGTATATTCTGTTCTGTTCAGCAGTTTAATTACATTTAAGAACGGGTGGGATGGGAGGGAAATCTGCTGCAAGAAGTTGACTTCAGAAACTCTTAGTGTCTAGTTCAGGTCAGCATCACTCCAGGATTTATGATCGGTCTGTGCGCTGCGTTACTTTGCTTGGCTGCCTTCTGCATGCTGCTTTGTTTGCCCTCTGAGTTAATATGCAGACGTATCGTTGCTGGGGGCGTTTTGGGTGGAGAACGCCATGGTTCATTCCGGCCCAGAGGGCCCAGCGGAAGCCCCGTGACACGCCCCTGAGAACCCCGGCATCTGCTGTCCCACCGCACCTGAACCGTGAGCTACCCCCACCCCATCCCCCAACTTCAGAAGTATGGCTCTGCAACCCTACACCGGCGCATTAACCACCGGTTCATGGGAGGCCATGAAGCTGTACCGCAGTTACAGTAGTTCCGACGCTACTGGGCTAACTGGTTTCGCCACTGTGCCATGGAAAGGAGGGCCCAGGCCGCAGAAACAACGAGCTTTTTGTGTTTCGTTTTCGACCTGGTCGTTTGAATTGCGCCATCAGCGAGCGTTCAGGGAAGATGGTCAGGTTGCCAACTGCCCTGAAAGAACCGGGATCAGATAAAGCGGTGTAACAGAGAGCACCCTGAAAAAATCACTTTAATCAAGGTGCATGCTCTTATCGCGCATGACTACATCGGTGTTAAACGTGTCCACGGGCCCTTTAATTACGGAGCCTCTAAACATATGTCACCATCAACATTGCCCGGGAGATGGAGACGACCTTTTTATCTTCAGTCACCTGCATGCCTGGAGCAGTAAAATCCAGCCTCTATGAGCCCACCACAAAATTGCTATGGTTAATTTTTATTTTCCGGTCTGAAGATGCTATTTAGTGATATGTATTGTGGAAAAGGGTAATGAGTAACATTTTGGAAGAGGGTAGTAAAGCCCAGTAGAGTTGATTTAAGGATGTAATATTACGGTGTTGTTATTGCGTATAAAACCGAACATTTTCTCCTTATTCCTGTTGGGAGTTTCCTCTCCTGTGAATATGGCCGCAGTATTAGTATTAGCATTCTATTTTTGCTTTCTCTCTCCACCAAAATACAAAAGAACAAAAATACAACAGATTGTTCAATGCTTGCCCAACCTTGAAATGTGCTAGATTAGTAAGTATGGCGATGTTGTATGAGCCATTTGAAATGGATGTTTATGGAAGCAGTGTGCATGTTCTGATTTTAGTATAAAATTACACTTAAATTCTGTACACAGTTAATACTAATGTTTTTAACAGTTACCACACACAATCCAGCTCTGCTGAAACAATCCTTCCAGTTTGTAGATGTGAATATTTCAGTTACATTCTGCCTATTTTATGAGCTTTAAGGTAATCCGACTGTTTTTGTTATCCCTTTTCTGGATTATAAAACGTTAAAATGATGCACTTTCCCTTTCTGACTAAATTTAAACGTCACATTCAAATCCTCCCTTCTCTCACCGAAATTTCCCAAATTTTTTAACCCCCGTCTGTGGAGCTATGGTCCACTGATGTAACATTATGTGTATTAAATATAGTAATGATGATCAGAGTACCTTTTGATTTGTCTGTCAGAAAGGGATTTAGACTTGCCCAGTGCTTTCATTTGTTTATTTATTTTCTGTTTTCCTTGCTTACCCCTCCCCCTATCCTTCCCAGGAAGCACTGAGGGCAAAGAGCCCCCCTCCCCCAATAGATACATTTGTCAGCCAATGGCTGCTTGTCACACTGCAAAGCTACAAAGCGCAGCCCAGAAGAGCTAGTGCCTCTGGGTGAAATGGCACATCTTTTAATGCAGGCTGCCAGGACCTCAGCAGGGCCCAGCATGTTCCCGTGAGGCTCCAGTGCAGCGGTCAGCTGAGAGAGCCAGGCCACTTAAACCACTCCCACCCCCCATAAGACAGTGTTGCTTACATTCTCCTGCAGTATGCTTGGTCACATGACGTTACTCAGCCTTGTGCTGTGGCATGTGCCGTAGAACTTAATCCCTCTCTGAATTTTGACGGAGAAACAAAGTAAATGGATATGATGGACTTATTCTAAACTTTGATGTGCCTCAGGATAGTTATATTTTACGTGTCTGTATGCTAGAGCAGAGGGATTTTTCCCTTGAATGACATGTTCTGAAACCTTCCTGGATTATATTTTTGTCTGTAGACTTTAGCACATTTAAGCCAGACCATTTCTTTATCAGTCTAATTGCAGATGGAAAATCCTCAGAGGGCTGTATTAGTCTTTTTTAACTTCCTGTTTTGTTTAACATGTTTTAATTTTGTTTAATGCTTAACATTCTGATTGTTTTCTGCAAGTTAATCCTTGCAGAAGTGGGTTATTTTTAAAACAAGGCTGTAGCCTACTGAACTGTCATACAGCCCTCTATCAGTACTACTGCTGAATTTGTAGACATCTCTGGAGAAACCCAACCCCAATTATGCGTAATTACACATGATGATTACAAAAAAAATATTTAAAAAAAGAACCTAGTGTTGACATGCAGAGGAAGGCCAGTTTTCTAACTGCACCGAATGTTGGCTGTGTGCAGACTGTGTCTGCAGGGATTAGTGCAGTACAGGCTTTCTGGAAAGCTCCATGGCTGAAGGCTGTCCTGACTCAGAAGCAGAATGCTTCTCTATCAGGGATGAACGTTGCAAGTTTTACTTCATTGTGTTGTGTACCACCTCCCATATAATGAAAATTCTGAAACAACATTCAGCCAGTTTGTGGTCGTATCATCTTAAAAAATGATGTCAAGGAGAGACAAATGTGTGGCTAATTATCTTTCTGTGCATTCCTGCTGAAACACATAGGCAGAAGGAGCAGGGTATATAGCACTCTACTGTTTTTGATGGTCCTGAACTATATGGGATAGTTATACGGACGCTACTCAGGTTCGAATGGTCCGTGTTACCATATTTCGACTTTACGATGGTTAAATGTTTTTCGCTTTCAGTTCGTTATTCAAATAAATTACGAAAGATTCAGCACTTTATTATAAAATAGGCTTTGTGATAATGATTTTGCTCAACTGTAGGCTAATGTAAGTGTTCTAAGCAGGTAGACTAGGCTAGGCTATGATGTTTGGTTAGATGAATTGTATTAAAATGCACTTTCGGCTTACAATGGGGTTACGTTCTAATACACCCATTGTAACCTGGGGAGAGGCTGTACTGTTAAGAGGTGCACAACAATTCTTTTGCTTCTTTCATCATTTCCTTGTCAAATATTTTAGTAAATAGATTGGTTTTCCTGAGCATTTCCGGTCTTTCTAGTGGTAACGGTAGTAAATAATTTAAGAGAATAAATATGTCTGGGCTTTTTGTTGACTTCTAATGCACCCCCCCTCCCCCAATCTGCAGGGGAACGTTCCATGAAGCCTGCAATCTTTATAAATTTATAGATGGCAGAAGCTCAAAATTTGCATGAAAATTTTCGTTGGCCTTCAAACTGCACGTTCGTAATGTTTATTCCTAAAAAAATTTGGGATTTTTGTGGTTGGTTAATTGTGCGTTTACTTTACATTTGTCTTTGTTCAGCAGATGCTTTTGAACTTCAGAAAAATCTGTCTTAATTCTACCTAAAACTGTGTTCTTATAACATCAAATAAAATGCATGTATTCTCACTTTTTTTTTTTTTTTGACCCAATTTATTCACTTTTCAAACCTTTAACACTGACAATTTACTAATACATTTACTCACCCAATACTTTTCCCCCTCTCTCCCTCCCTCTCTCTATCTCTCTCCAGAGAAATATGCTTGGCCAGAGTGGCAAAGATGTAATACTTCATCAGATGACACAGGCAAAACATCTAACACCTATTCAGGTACTGTTCTGTGTGACGTTAACACCCCTCTCCTTATTGACAAATGACTCTCTCATCTAGAAGTTTTTTTGCCATTATGGTCAAATGTGCTAAGAAGGTGACTTAAATTCTTAAACCTGTCAAACATAAGTAACGGAATAGCAGAATATGACGTCCAAAGGTGGTTGAATACTCAGAAAAGTGATCAAGCATTTGCTGGCTAATGCTTTAGAAACCTCCACCCTCAAATGTCTTACTGTGTGCCTTAACGTTGCTGTTAGCCATGATGTCTTATCATGTGGGAAGATGTACTGAAACAGGTGTAGTGTAATGAAAATGGATTGGGGAGGAATTCAGGCAGTTTTTCTCTTAATGTGTCCAGAACCGCTCACTCCCTTATCATCAATACAGACAAATGATTATTAGATTGGCTTTTCCTCAATTCA
Source organism: Mormyrus iriodes (assembly GCA_011763525.2). NCBI lineage: Eukaryota > Metazoa > Chordata > Actinopteri > Osteoglossiformes > Mormyridae > Mormyrus > Mormyrus iriodes. Next base: position 8,218,687 of record JAAGVU020000041.1, on the reverse strand, counting down.
CCAGTCATTTACTGTCATGTTCTTGGCCATGATTCCCCAGATGGCATTTAAAATTTTTTATTTTAATAGGATGGAAATACTCTCGTTTTAAGCTGGATGTACTTCCTGGTATTATTTAACATCTGTCCTCCACGCTTGTACAAAAGTGCGCTGTCAAATAAAACTTGGGTGCGCTACAACTCACAAATAAACCACACCCTACTATAGTATTGCTTCGTGTTTCCACAACGGTGAAATACTTTGTTATAAGGTTACGTGCAAAAACGAGGTCTGGATGACAAATGGCATTTTGCAGAGAAATCAAGGTCTGTCTTGCTGGATGGCCTGAGGTGCATGTCTCTCTCCCTCTCTCTCTTTCGCTCTCTCTCTCTCTCTCTCTCTCTCTCTCTCTCTCTCTCTCTCTCTTTTTTTAAAAAATTATTTCTTGATGCACTTGGAGTCCAGAATAGTATCTCCTCAACACACGTTTGCCGTTAGCTGTTCCTGAAAGGCTGATTAGTCCATTAATCTGTGTTTAATGGGGCTCATGTTTAATTTGCTTGGAGGGTGGGAGCGGAATGAGTGTGGTGCCCAGTTCTAGGAATGACTTTAGTCATTTGATAATATGATGAAACGCAGGGTACCTAGTTTTACACATCCCTCAAATGTGATTCTTTTTCACACAGTTATTTGATATTGTGCACTTAAAGACATGCAGTTGTAACTTTAATGTCATAAATGTAATTCTGAGTGATGACTGGTTACATATGGTGTGTACACTTCTTCAGAAAGGGCTTCTATTTTTAACCATATATAATGAGCAAAGATGAGCTAATCCATCTTGAGTGCCTGTTGCCATGTTCACCAGGGGTTGATGAAAGCCATATGCAAAGTGGTGCACGAGATGGCAGCAATATAACAATGCACAGTGTGGGCCATGTTCTTTTGGTGGATGGAGGCAGATATATTCCTTTTGTGCACATTTTTTTTTTTGTTCTGTTGTTTTGTCTGTGTGTTGGTGCAGGCAATGAGGGGCCTAAACTTTGACACTCATAACAGCAAGACATGCTTGCACATGCCTCACACCCCCCCCCCCCTTAGATGTACAAACTAAGGATACCAGTTTTGCACCAGGCTGCTGACACCTGGTAACACTGGTCAAGATCTCATTCAGGGGAGTAATGTTGTTTTTAAGTGATCGACCTGCTTTGACAGCTAATGGAACTGCTGCCGCTTTGTTTTAAATTAAAAACTTTAATTATGAGGGTTTTGTGTACTAGAGGCATTTTTGTGTGGTCAGCTCTTCGTCATTGTTCTCAGCAGAAACTTTTCTCACCTGATCAGTGACTTCAGGCACATCAAGAACCAAGGTCACCATTTTTTATTTTTTTTTTAAATCCTTGACACCTTAAAAATTAGAAGAAAGCTTCTTATTGCCTTATTTTTTTAAGTGTCTCTCACTCTCCTTGCCAGTGCTGTTGCATATTTAACATATAATGATCGAGTTTTGTGGTGTGCTGAAGACAGCACTACAGAAAATGGCCACTGTTCATGTTGTGAGAACTCCACTTCCCATAAGCATGCAGGGAGTCTCCGTAACCTCACCGGTTAGCCTTTGAGAGGTTATGTGATGGAACAAAACAGGAAGAACTGCACTGCCAGGGAGCTAAATATTATCCCATGCCTTTGGCTATTAAGGATTCTGTGGCAAGGTTGAAGGGTTGCATGATGTGCCATCTCAGTTCCTCCATCTTGCTATAGACGGTTGCATTGTCTGGTGTCTGTGAATTTGGAGTTGATAGGTTAATCAGATGAAAGTATATTAAGTTCCGAATTAAGTCTTTGAACTCTCAAACTTTTTATATTTTAGGTGCGTTTCAGGTTTCTTTAACTTTTTTTTTTTTACCGTTTGACTTTTCATGCTTTGTGGCTATAATGAGTTGTGTATTATAGCGTGACATATACTTTGACATACAGCTAGGAAGCAATAGCACGCACAGTGTTTTATATCGAGAGCCCGTCGTTCCCACGGTCATTTATTTCTAGGCTCTGAAATCCATGAGAGTGTCCTGGGGTGTTTCATTTTTGAGAGAGAACCTTGCAATCGTCAATCGTCAATTTGCGTGGGATCGACGGCAGCCTTATCCTTCGCCTTAATATTTCTTAAACCTTATCTTCTTAGTTATTTTGAAAAATGTTCAATTGGATTTTAATGTAAGGTCTCCCAGCTGTGCTCTCTCATCACTATGAGAGGTACAGCAGCTTTGTATTTACAAACCTGGAATGTGGGAGATGTTGGAGCACTGGAATGTGCAAAGTAAGGGAGGAGAACTCCAAGCCCTAATAAAAACCACAGAGAAACAAAATGGGTGTCATTTAGTGCTGCAGCATCCTTAGACGACTGGTCTTCAATCATTCATTTTGTACAGTTATTGGCTGGTAGCCATGGTAGTTTCACAATAGTCATACATTGTTCTAGATTTCAGTGGATAAGTACAGTTGCACGTGTTTAGTCACTGTTTATGTGGGCGGTTCTGTTTCACCTTGGGTGGCATCTGGGATCATGATGCCCAAAAGGTTGTGTAGTGGAGAAATGGCGGCCAGAACTTGTTGGACTTCTCGAGGTAGACAATCACCAGATCGCCAGCAGACAACTGCCCATTCATGGTCCGTGCTGAAGAACCACGTACAGCATAAGATCACATGACTGCCAAGAATCGGCAAGTGGCTGATTGCTGTGAACCTTGCCCATTGTGAGAGTGTCTAGCCAAACAGACTCATGGGAAACTGCAGGCAAAGAGAACAAAGAACGCCTGATCCATGTGATGCCCCTGCTCTGCAGGCATATTACCCCCCCCCCCTTCAGTTGCCTGATGGGAAGGGGGACTTTGATTAAAACTGGCCTGAGCCTGGCTTACACACAGGAAAGGCTCCTACAGCAAGTGAGAAACTGCCAGAGTCGGTTTGATTTAGTGTCCTGAGATGTGGGTAAACAGAACAGTTTGTCAGGCTCTCTCTATATCCCGGGTACGAGGTTTTACATCAGGGATAGAGGTTGCCGACCAAAAAAAGTTGAATCAGCGATTCCACCCACAGCAGAGCAGAAACTAATTAGTGTTGAAAAGCAGAATTGTTTTTATTTATTTATTTTTTGTTGTATATGAGTGTAACAATGGCTGGGAAAACATTTGAGACAGGCTAAATCATTACAGGAACACTTTTTTATGTTGGGGCAGATCGTAGAAAAAAAAAGTGTTGATTTGTGACTGGGGAGCCTGTTCAACAAAAGAGGTTGCCGGTATCGGTACAGAGCTTTGCTGAGAAGGTAAAGCATGGTTATGGTAGGCTGGTTTGAGTCGCTTCTTCACACTTCATGGTCTCCCTGGTGGAGACAGTCAAGGTAATTTAGAAAAGCAAGAAAACAAACGTGATCTGCTTGTTTTGGAAGAACTGCCTTTACTAGCCTTAGTGGGGGGTGGTGGCGAGAATGGTCCAACATTAGCCTCCGGGACTTGTGTCCACCGTAGCTCTGTAATGGTTTTGTTCTTGCTTCTGTCCTGTGAGCTGGGTCTGTTGGTCGTTTGTTAATGGAGAAGCCCTCCTACTGTGTGTGTGTGTGTACGTGTACAGTTAGAAGAAATGATTTTCAGGGTGTCTTTTTTTTTTTTTTATACGAGCACAAATTTATGTGAATGAATGCTATACATAATACAGAGGCTGCTAAATATTTTAAGGCATATATTTGTAATGATGTATTTTCTAAGTGGGTTCTGGTGTCCAGATGTATATAGAACCACTGCAGGTTTCTGCCATCGGGTTCATTTTGGTCAGAGGGCAGGAAAAATAGCTGCAACTGTTATAGCATGAAATGTGCAAACTTCAAAGAAAAGTTACTCCCGGCAAGGCACAGTCCTCTACTGACCTAGTTATTTAGTGCTTGAAAAGCTTTTCTCATTTACTTTGTAGAGATGTCATATTTAAATATGCTGAACTGTAGTTGTGTGTGTTTATTTTTGTGTGTGTAAATGCTCGACAAATCCTATGTTTTGGATTCCTTGTTGATTTGATGTTGAACCATTGTACGATGCCTAGCATTCAAAAGAGAACGTTTTGCACCATATACCTACTAATGAAATAAGAAATTTTGGTTTCTGGTTACTACTGTTTCTTCAGTTATCACTTTAGGTCATTCCGATTTGGTTTTTTTAAGTAACTGAGGAGCAGTTGTCTGTCTGGAAAATTTCTTCAAGGTAAAAACCTAGATTCATGTGACAGTTACCCTTTTAATGTGTTTAATATGTAACTGTGTTAGAACTCCCTGTTAAAGAAAGGACAGTTCATTGCACAATTGGGGGGGAATTAAGCTAGTTTTTTAGTGAGCTGCCCATATACCAGCAGTTGCAATGAGCCATGCCTTGTGTAGTGTTAATTTATTGTCTAATGACATCTCCTTTCATAAAAAATGGCTATTGAGCCAGTCGTGACCAGGTAGAGCAAGTCCACTGAAGGGTCTCTTAATTTGAACTGTGTAAATTTTATGTAGTGGGTGCTTTTATCCATTTGAGAAAGCAGAGTCAGCCAGTCATTGGAGTAATTGGAGTTAAGGGTCTTTGTTCAAGGGCCCAACGATGACATCACGCTGTCAGCTACAGGATTTGAACCGGCGACCTTCCAGTCACGAGCACAGCGTCGTAATCCACTGAGCCACACACCACCCGTCTTCATTTTTTGTTCCGTGTGTCCTGTGCTTCTCAAGGAGGTGCGGTGTTGCTTCAGAGCTTTTTGGAAAATGACTGTGTGGAGTATTGCTAGATCAGGGGCAGATCCGCTGTCTGTCAGAGGAGATGAAAGCGCCCCCCCCCTTTCCAAGGCCTTGCTGGGTGTGTTGCAGCTGCTGCGTGGGCTTGCCTCGACAGCTTCAAGGCTTTAATGTCTCATAGTTAATTAGTCTGTGCCTTGTCACACCCCCAGGGTATCCTTTGGGTTGGAGGGATTTTGTATTTTATTTTATTTTTTTATGTGTGTATTGGGAGGGGGGTTGAAGCTGCACTGCTCACTCTGACTTGAATGAAATTTTTAAGGGTATCAGTAAGAGAATTCCTGCTGTTTGCACTTCTTTGTGTTAAAATGGTTTCAAAAGTGGTTTGCCCTTTAATTAAATGGATACATGCTTGGAAAGACAGGATGTGTTGTTTTCTTTTTGGTCAGATTAAAGGGCATTTATTGGGGATATAATATAGATAACAGTTTTCCAGAAGTACTCTCTATCTTAGATTGTCTGGCATTAACTAGCACCTGCCCCATGCTTGTCTCTTGTCATTGATATGACATTTGGCGAGCTTAAGACTTAGTTTATTTCTTTATCTTAAGAAAAGCACAAAGTCTATGATTTTTATTTTGATCATCAATCGGTGATTTTGGTCTGGATTATAAGGAAATGCACTGAAATAGGTTCATGTTTGCTGCAGTAAGAATGACCATGAAATTATGCCTGTTTTCTCTGTGCTCGTATGGAGCATGGATTGTTTTGTGCACCATATGGATCACAGTATGGTCTTGGCAGCATCTCGCCACCATTTAGACTACAGGTTTCAAAGTACCACGGATTCATGGGAAACTGAGGATTACAAATGGATGGGTAGGGAAGATCCGACAGAGCAATATAGGTGCTGTCTGTCATGCCAGAAATACTGTAAGTATTGCATCTTTGGACCTCCGGCGTGAATTGGAGGTTGGGTTTCTGGTGATACCAGGGGGTGGTGATTTAATTTTTTTTCATATAATGAATTTCAGGTGCTCTGTTTGCGGTGAATATGCTGTCATTTCTTTTTAATGCTTGCAACATCGATGGGCCATTTTAAACAGATGGAATTCTCCTGTAAGTGTGACTCTTCGCGTCATTCGGGTTCTCGTGAATATGTTGTACTCCATTAAGAAATCATAAGTGATGATTTAACTGGAACGGAAAGGGCATTTGATTGTAGAAGAACCAATTGGTTTAGCTTTGAATGGGTTTCAGCACTCAGAAGTTGGAAACCAGTGTCTTGTATGACACCTTGTTTGGACAGCTTTGGTTGGTAGACTTATCACACACAAGTTGCAAGTTCATATTCCAGTCATCCCTTTTCTGTTTGTTCCATTTTCATTTGTAAGCTTTGGGTTTTGATGGAAAGCTTGTTTGTGGTTGTGTTCTAACAGTCTCTTCCCCTTGCTCTTGTAAAGGTTCCACATACAGCGTGTTGTCCACGATGCCATCTGACTCTGAAAGCAGCAGCTCTCTCAGCAGTGTAGGTAGGTCTGGGGTTCAAGGTTCAGCTAAATGCTTCATGGGTGATGGTGTGTTTTATAGTCTAGTGTGTTTGCATTAGGGGTGTAACGGTACACAGAATATTCTCAAAACTGCACCCCTGACTGTTCAATACACATACGTGAACTGCGGTATTACGACATGCCTGTCTTCTTCCCATACGTACTGGTGCGAATATAATATATTTTTTTTTTAACCAAAAAAAAAAACATCTAAAAAAACTGCGGTAGTCTTATTTTCGAGGGCTTGAATTTAAATGTCATTATACAACAGCAGATGGCGTAAATTATCCGCCTCCTGCGTAAAGGTAGTGACGTACTTCAAACGTAATCGACATTGGTTCAGCAATACGATGACGTAGGAATGGTTATCCCACCCGCTGTCGACAATTGGCTGACAGAATATGCTGCCGTGGGGTTGGTCAGCAACCAGCATGCTTTGTACCGCACCGCGCTCATCTTTGGTGGTTAATAATTATGTATGTTCATGTATATGTTAATTGTAAATGTCATAACTGTGTAATGTTTGCCGTGGAATTGCGTGCGTTTCATTAGCGTGTAACCGTGAGTTTCATGTAAAACCATAAACATGCAAGACTGTACCGATACACCCCTAGTTTATGTGTAGTGCACCCTGAATGTGATTGTGTCCAAGTTTCTCTGTCCTGAACAAATGGGTAAGGATCCATTTTCTTGGCATTCAGTCACCAAGTAGCCGCCGTTGTCGTTGCCATTGTAGCTTTTAGAAGTACCGCATTCTTCCTGGGGAAAACACAACTACATTTTACAGTAGTAAATTGACTTTCAGACATTGCTGTCAGGAACATTTTGTAACACTGTTGTACGCTCCCCTGTATTACTTGCTAAGCAGACAGGTTATTCTGAACTGCAAGGTGCACTGAGTTTTGTAAACTTAATGCTTTGTAGTGTAGCAGATGTGAATATGGGATGGAAAGTGTTTCACAGATTTTTCATATCACAATTGCTTGTCTTGTGGTCCGGCCTTACCTGTTATGTGGAAAATGATTACCGCTTTGTCTTTGTGTGGCACTTGGGTATTTGTTAATGCTTTGGACACATACGGGAGCAAGGGTAGAAGGATTCAGCGTGCCAGTCAGCATCCTGTCCCTTGTTGTTGTATGCCTTGTCATTTTCACTGTATAGCATAGCCGTTTGCATTCCTAATGCTCCTGAATTTACGGCATTCTGCGATTCTGCAGTATGTTCAGCATATGCCGCCCTGAATTTCCAGTTTAAGTATGTATAAGTGCTAGCTAATTGTTAAAATTAAAGGTAATAACGCAGTAAATGCAAACTGTCTGTATGATCAGCTATGTCAGCATGATAATATCACTAGCTCTACAGCCCCGTCCTGCTGTAAGCTAGTAGCTGTACCTGTACGTGCCCTGGCCTGGGGCCCTGGATCACGTCCCACGCGCCACGGTCCGAGGGAACTGCTTTGCCCGCAGTCACATGCTTACCGTTGCAGGTACAACCGGTAAAGCCTCCTCCCCCCCGCCGGCGCTGTCGGACAGCAAGCAGGCCAACGACAAGCTGGAGACCGTGCTGTTCCAGCTGCGGCAGGTGACCCGTGAGCGGGATGAGCTACGCAAGCGCCTCGCCCTCTCCTCCCCCGGCACCACCTTCGACGACTGCCGGTATGCTCCAACCCCCAGGGAGGGACCCGGAGCAGCACCCAGCCTGTGTGCATCCTCTCTGCCGTGCATGAATGAGATCAGCAGCCTAAATTAAACCAGTTCCTCTGTGGCTCATTGATTTAAATTGGTTTTTATTTGTTTTAGGCTTTTGTGTGAAAGAAGTGTTTATTAAAAAATGTTTTTTGGTGAGTAGATGTAATTACTGAAGAGTCAGACGTGTAACATGAAACCAGTGTTTATTGATGCCACTATGGTTGACAGAGGTCAATGACCTGTTAGTGGCTACGTCCAGTTCAGCATAATGTTTATCCTTTCTTTTCACCCTGTTTAACTGGCGCTTTCCCACTGAAGGAACCTTTTTCAGGAACTTATGTCTTGTTCCCACCCTCCAAATCCCTCCGCCCGATTTTTTTTTTAATTTTTTTTGTCCCTCAGGGGTAGTTCCTCAACCTTTTTTTAGTGCCTGCTCCAGCATCAGTATTTTTCGCTGGACCAGGAACTACTGGGTTGGGCTTATAGCAATAAACTTTGCTAATCGGTTGACCGCACTGGTGCTAACTCGGAAGTGACATGGAAGTGTGGTGAAAAGAGATGTAGTGTAGCAAAAAATGTGAAGATGGAATTCTTAAATCTCAATTACATTAAATGCATCAACGAATACCTTTTTTGCTTGCTTCTTTATATCTCTGCATCGGAAAATTCGATCAATAACTGCTGTCTAATATTGCTGGTGCTGGCACTGAAAATTAGCAAAATGACATTACACAGTTTCTTGTTCTGTGGAAATCGAAAGATTGATCTGCTGGCCAGATTTAATAATGGATTATGAACATGTCGTGGGCTGTGTAAATATGATGTGATTTGTTCCATAGTTTCACACTGCGTGATCAATCCCTCCCAGAAACTAATGGCTAACTGTGGCAGTGCTGGGGCTGGGCATTTATTCGAATTTTAATTTCAATTATGATTTTGGCTTTCAATGATTATCAGAACAGAGAGAAAATAATTATTGTCCAACATTTCATTTTAGAATGTTTTTGTTTTGTCTTGTTATAAATCCAGCCAGCAAAGGCTTTCTCTCAGTTGGGTTATATTTAGCCTTCGAGGAAATCCACTGTTCCAGTGTATAATATTTGTAATATTTTCAAAGGTATTAAGTAATTGTGATCTTAATATAGAGCAAAATAATCGTGATTGTTTTTTGGCATCATCGAACAGCCCCAGACAGTGTAGTTTCATTTGAAATTACGTGTGAAGCTTAACATACGAGCTTTTTGCATCTCCCATCCTTATTTGGTTTAAAGGTCACAGTTCCTGTTGTGCGCTGGGGAAAGGACAAACAAAAGTGGCTAGAAGCTACATAAGTTTCTGGCTTAAACGGACCAGGAACTAGGAACCTAAACTTGGGTGGGAAAGTGCCTTGCGTGTTAATCGTTAGTGTGCAGTTTGATCCCCTTTCTGCCATTACAGTTTTCACAATGGTATGACTTGAGCTACACATGGTTTAACATTGATTACCAAAATATAGGCTGTGCCAGCTATGTTCCTATCAAAGGACTTATCCTAAAGTGCCGCGATGCTGGCATTGTAGTCTCGTGTCGTCAGCATACAGCATTATCCTACTGAGGAAAGTCCTGTCCTGCCTCTGTTTTGAAACATGCTTCCTGTCCCGCATCCCCAAGGCCCAATTCCAAGCTGAGCCACGACTACGAGCGGCTGAAGATGCAGTGCATGAAGGCAATGGCAGACCTGCAGTCACTGCAGAACCAGCACACCAAGACACTCAAGAGGTGCGAGGAGGCCGTCAAGGAAGCTGACTTCTACCAGTGAGTGCCTGCTGCATTCTCCTAAAGTCCCACCCCTGAGAGGCGTAGCGTGTTGTTGTCTCGGAAGGGGGAGTGCACTTTGATATGCCGCACAGGCACTCGGGGAGGAAGTGGTGACAAGTCAGCTGACCGAGGTGATCCTACTGCTGGATCTGCAGACACCGGGCTACAGCCAGGCTGCCCTCAGAAAACATTCACTGTTCGGTTTTAGAGCAGCGGCTTGCTATACTGACACATCACTCTGCATCATTCACAGCGCTCCAAAGAACATCAGGGTTATTTTCTTCCAGGCGGAACATGGGATGATTTCGAATTTATACACACTTCGGTCTGCTTGCTCCTCCCTGCGTTCAGTTTTCAGGTTCGACTATGAAATTCAAAGCTGTGCCTTCAGTGCGTTGGCCCTCTGTGTGCCCTGCTATGGAGAAAGTTGCACTTGGCTCAGTTTAGCTAGGAAGAACCCCACGGCCATTGAAATGTCATTTTCATCTTTGTTAATCTGCAGGTCCTTTTTTGTCGGCATTTTGGTTAATCAGCTCTAGCTTGTTACAAGTTTTCTCATAATAATTGGAGCAAGATTAAGTATTAATCTTGGAACGTGTCCTGTTAATTGGTTAATCTGTAAGTTTGTTGGGACTGTCCTGATGGGTACACTGTAATTTGAAGGCTTTCCGATTTTTGCTTTGTATTGCTGCCTGTCCTTGGTGGGTGTTAAATGGGGATAGCTGGCCCCTGGTCACCCCCTGGTACACCCTGTTACTTCTGCATACGGGTCAGGAGGAATCTAGTGAGGTCACCATGTATTAAAGTGCAGCACTAGTTTCTGATGAGCGTCAGGCCGGCTTATTCATCATGCCTGGAGGCTGGCATATGCTCGGACCGGCCCGCGTTCCCCTGACCGAGCCGCTGCCTCGCAGTGCCGTTTTGGCTTCTCACTCACCCCAGTGCTGGCAGGGGCCCTTTTTGCAGGGCTTCTGTCCATCTGTGACGTCTGATGGGGCGAAAAGCAACCGTGCATTAAAGCAACAGTATGAAAAATAACGGCGATACTTCTGCTGGAATCGTATCAGATAAACCTGTGGAGATCCTGTCTAGTGGCATCAAGCTGCAAGTTTCGTTTGGGCAGCTTTTGCATGTGAAAACGCCCTGTGACAGTTGCTGTGTATAGCCCTGAGTAGCAATAACCTCTTCAGACGAGGACTAGTCTTTAAGGGGGACAGATGTGGTGCCTTGATTCCTTTTCGCATTTCCAAGATTGTTTTTGGTTTGTGTTTTAGGACGTCTCACTCCTTTTATAAAGTAATTTTGTGCAGAAGCTCACTGGGGTTTCTGTCAGCTTGGATTGATTTGGAGCTGTAATCCTGCCCTTCTTTGGCCCGTCTGCTCAAGTTAACTCGGCACCAGGGGCACGAGGAGCTATCTTGCGTCATGGCGGCACGCTGCCCCCGTCGTCTGGCATGTCGGCAACTGGCTGGTGCGCCAAAAGCCTCTCCCCAGCCAGATGAGGGATTATGATGACAAAATTTGAAGTTTCGTCCTCGGGGCCACGTTTATATCCCTCTGTGTGCTGGGCTTCGACATGATGAATGACGCGGCTGCGGGTTTCAGTGATGTAACCATCTGGAAAGTGGCCTGAAACGCACGTCCGCCTGACACGCAACAATGTTTTGCCTCTCATGCTTCCAAAATGAAATCCATTATTTCAAGTGGCAGATTACGCTGATATGGTGTGACTTATCACGCTCCAGTATGCGGCCAATGCCGGCGCCACATCAATATTCATGCTGTTTTCCTTTCTGTCTGCATTACATCTGTTTATTTTTAGCAGATGCTTTTGTCCGAAGTTACGTACAAGCGAGGATCAGAGAGCAGAGTCGGTGTTCTTGATGCAATTGGGGTTAAGAGCCTTGCTCATGGGCCCAACAGTGGCATCACAGTGGCAGGAACGGGTTTTGAACCAGTGACCTTCTGTACGCAGTCCTAACCTACAGAGCCACGCACTGGCACCAATGTGCACAGAGATGCTCTGGCACGGTCATACACCCCACTTCATTCTACTGCCTGTGTCCTCTCACTAGATGTGCCCCACCGTTAATGACCGCCGCCCTCTCGCCCCCACAGCACCCTGCATAGTCGTCTCCTGACTGACCAATCCCAGCTGAAGGAGGAGATGGACGCCATGAAGAGGGACAGCTCGCAGCTGGTGCGGGAGCACAACCACCTCAAGCAGAACTGCGAGGAGCTGCGGCGGCTGCACGACGAGGATCAGAAGGAGGTTGCCGACATGAGGGTCCAGCAGCAGCAGGTGCGTCGCTCACATTGCTGTCCGTGCAGATGGCATAGGTGGCCTCTTCGGCTCCACCGGTCTTCCAAGGGTTCTCTGGTCAGTACCATGTGTGGCCTCTACAGGACCCCAAGTGTATGTTGCAGTACTGGAAAAGTTTTTTACTCCAGTTTTTCTGAGAAATTCAAGGGGGGGGGGTGGAGTTCAGAGTTACAGTAGTTTTTGTTGGAATAAGTTTTATCTGTCAGTCTTCCAACTGCTTATCCTGGTCAGGATCATTGGCGGCCTAGGGCCTACCGCAGGCAGCATAGTGCTTAGCCTGGGGCAGACTCTGGATGGGCTGCCAGTCCATCGCAGGACACATACATGCATGTGCTCAGTCACACACTATAGGAAATTTAGAAATGCCGTTTAGCCTAATAGCACGTCTTTGGAAACCCGTGTGACATGGGGAGGACATCTAAGCTCGACGCAGATAACATGGAGAAAATCTGAAGGTCAAACCTGGAGATGTGATTAAAGAGTGCTATGCACCATGCCGCCCCTTAATTACTCAATCGGTGAAATTCTTTTTATGTTTTGGACATGCAGCTTACTCACACTGAATTGATACCATAGAAAGTGTGCCTCACGTATTTCAATAAACGATAAATGGAATCAGAATGGAAGAGCTGCAATTTATAGCCAGTAGAGAAATCTGTTAAATATGTGGCTTAATGATTCATATTGTGATTGCTAATTGAAACAAAAGAAAAGCTTGGATTCCTGCGTTATG
>JAAGVU020000041.1:8117694-8205759 GCA_011763525.2 Mormyrus iriodes | reverse complement strand
TGTTAAATATGTGGCTTAATGATTCATATTGTGATTGCTAATTGAAACAAAAGAAAAGCTTGGATTCCTGCGTTATGTATTTAAGAAGGTCTGGGTTATATTCAAGAATCTGGACAATGGGCTACCTCCATACATACCTTGTTGATTTGTTTTAAGATGCTGAGGTATGAAATAACATTGACATTGAAATAAGCTGAAGCTATCCTAAGAATGTGAAATACTACAGAAATGTCTCGTGTGTTATCATATGTAGAATGGTTGCCGTTTGTCTGCGCGTACTTTAACGTTGTGTCATTCTGTAAATTTTGTGTCTTGTTTGGAAAATTGCATAAAAAATGTTATGGCAGATATTCTGGCGTGTTCCCAGTCCTTCTGAGGCGTGTAAGGGCATCAGACAGATATGGTTAATGGCAAACTGGATGTCATCATTTTTATTTGTTTCACTTTGCGTCAGTACACATTGTTCAGCTTGCACAGTCTCCCCATTCGTCTGCAGACGACGAATGGCCCGTTAGCTGAGGCCTTGACGATGCAAAAAGGTTACGGGAAGGTCTGAATCGCTTGTGTTCTCTTGAACCTTTTCATGCTGCCTCAGCCTCTTTATATGCCTGACAAAGGCCCTTGTTTAATTGCCTATTTAAAGTTCAGAGCAAAAAAACAGCTCCTTCGAACTGCGCGTACCCTCGGTGTTGTGACATTTCCACCGGGTATCTAGTTGAGAAGTTTCATAGGCATTCAGGTCGAGACTGAGAGGTGGTGTTCGACAGAGTTTTTGTAGTCTGTTAGGCCTTGCTGGTAACACACTGGTCAGATTTAAGGGTACGGCTTCGATCTTTGCTGTGCCATGCTGGCCATCTGTGGCAAGGAGACCCAGAGGAGAGACGCGTTGGTTTGTGTTCAGGTGGGTGAGTGAACAGGCTGGCTTGGCGTATGACACCTGGCAGATGGGCACCTGGGTAGTACTGGGTAGGTAGTGCTCCCCGAGTGTGTTATGTCGCGCATTGAAGCCTGCAGCCCTTGAAGCAAAGAGGAGGAGCAGGTGTGTGACAGCACGGACCTTGGAGGAGGCGCGCGCTGGTCTTCACTCCTCCTCCTGAGCTGGCATGGGTGATGGACTTTGAGGGGAAGACCAATGATGGGATTAATTGCCTGTTCCAGATCGGGTGAAAAAGGGTGGAAGGGGTGGGGTTGGCAGGCAAAAGCTTTTAGGACAAAGTATTTGCTCTTCTGAACTGGTGAAAAGACTCCCAATATGTTGCACTGAGTCAAACTCAGAAAAGCTTTCTGAGAAACCAACATACTTAGGAGTAAAATTTAGCTGCTTTTTTTTCTTTTTATTCATTTGGTAATTGATTTAAAGCAGTCGCCATCAATCCACTCCTCAGACGGTCCACGTTTTTGCTCCCTCCCAACTCTCTGCCAGACAGTCCGCATTTTTGCTCCCTCCCATCTCCTGGTAGGGTATTAAGGAGTCGGAACGATAATGGTTAGGTTGTGGTTGGTTGGTTGCTGCTCAAGTATTTTGTTTTTAAGCCAGTTAACTAGATATAGACTTTAATATAGATATAGACCAGGATAATACTGTACATGAACAGAATCTCATGGAGCAGGGTAACTAATTTTAGTAGTACTGCAAAGTTTCATGCATGTTGTTGAATTCATAAATTACAGATTTGTAGACCAATTCACTGAAATGAGCTCAAAGGTCTGAGATTTTTCTGTGGTATGCTGTAATAGTAAGCATAGATTATATATCATTCATTACAGTACTTTTATAGACACTGAAATACAATGAGTACAACGGGTTCTCCTTGTACAATGAGTTTGAACTCCCTGACCCTTTTGCTACTTACTGAACATGGATTTATAATACAAATGGTGATTTGCTGCCATCTGGTGGCATTGGTTCTTGTGGCAAACAGCAAATTATGATGAAGCCCCTGTTAAGGGACTGTTCCAGCCATAAATGGCAGATGGCGGCATGTGTCCTCTCCCTGCCCAGGTGCTGAGAGAGAACGGGTCGTCGGAGATCCTCAACAAGCTGTACGACACTGCCATGGACAAACTGGAAGGCGTGAAGAGAGACTATGACGCACTACGGAAACGGTACAACGAGAAGACGGCCAACCACAACACGGACCTGAGCCGGCTGGAGAAGGCGGAGGAGGAGAACCGGCGGCTGCAGAAGCAGATAGACATCCTGATGAAGCAGAGGGACTCCGCCATCCACTTCCAGCAGCAGTATTCGTCCTCCCTGAGAAGGCAAGCATGGCCTTAACATGTACATTATCATCTGACGTTTATCATCCACTGACCGATCTGCTAGATACCCTTTTTCCATCCATCAATTATCTGCCGCTTATCTGGGACCTCCCTCTCCCCAGCCACCACCTCCAGCTCCTCCAGGGGGATACCAAGGCATTCCCAGGCCAGCCGTGAGACATAACCTCTCCAATATGTCCTGGGTCTCCTCCTGGTTGGACATGCCTTAAACCTCCAGGAGGCATCTGTTTTCTGCATTGTATATTACCGCTGGACTAGCCATTTGGCAAAATGAGCAAAATTTACTGTGGGGACCCCCCCAAGTCGGTAAATGTACCGGTCAGCAAAATTTCTCATGGGGTTCCCCTCCACCCTGCTCTGTAAAATTTACTGTGGCAACCTCAAAGTTCAGGGCAAATTTTTAAAAATCCTACTATGGCAAGTTATAGGAAGATTTGCTTGAGTAGACTCCCTAAAGTCTTATTCTGACCGTGTACTCTTAAGCCCTGTGCTACATGCTCTTCCGTGTGTCATTTAACTGCCGTAGTGTCTTACCGTCCCATAGACATCTGCATGCTGTGCGTGTTATTTGGATCAACAAGCTGTCAGCTTTGCTTGTCACACAATTGTCAGCTAGAGACATGACATAATAGTGGTCCTCTTCCTGTGAACTATTATTACAAGATATGAAGGTATGAATGTGAATAATGTCTTCAATGATAAATGCTAATGATGTCCCAAGCCAATACCGAAGATCAGAATCGGGGCCTATCCAGGCATTTCTTTCATTCACTACCGCAGCCCAATTCAAACCCCAATCTATTTAATTTCCTGCTGTTTACGTCAGTTGCACAAATTGTAATGCGCTGTCATGCTGCAGTAAGCCTGAAGCACATGGCTTGAAACTCCAAACTATCAAGATGTCAGCAGTGTGGAAACTCTTTAAATTGGGTACTCGAAATAGCTTATGAGCTACCTGCAATGTTTACGAGACCATCCTTTTGAGAGAAGGTAGCAAAAGAGCGTCATTTCATACAACAAATCTAATTAGGCATCCCTAGCAAAAGCAGTACTTCACAAGCAATTATTCACATTACTATTGTATCTTGTAGCTTTTGTATGTTTGAGCAATACATATACATTTTGCCAGATCATGGATTGTTTTTGAAGCCATTTTTGGGAACCACAGAATGCATGTATGTTAATTGCCAGGTTCTTCAAATCTGGACCTCGATTCTAAATCCAGGCCTTGTTTTCAGTTCTCCTGGGTAGTTAGTTTAATAATTACTGATTCTGAACGGCCACAGAGGCTTCACACCCGGCTCACGGGTAAAGGAAGGCTGGAAAATCAGCAATGCTTGGAACTTGAGAATCGTGATTTTAATTGCCCTGGTTTAGTCGACCTGAAGTTTTATTATTTTTATTTTAAAGTTGTCTGCTTTATTTCTCATCCCTCGGTCAGGTTCGACTCAATCCAGCAGGAGCTGAACAAGACGGCGGCCCAGAACAAGGAGCTGCAGCGGGAGGTGGAGCGCTGGCAGTCAGAGGCCACGCGCTACAAGACCCTGCAGCTGAAGGCGCTGAAGGACTTGGAGAAGTATAAGGAGGAGCGTGATTCTGTCTTCAACGAGTACCGCCTGATCATGAGCGAGAGGGACCAGGTCATCAAGGAGGTGGACAAGCTGCAGTCCGGCCTGGAGGCGGCGGAAGCCAAGCTGAAGAACACCTCGTCGGAGAGGAAGGTGGCCAGCGAGGAGATGGAAGCTCTCCGCCAAGTGAGAGGCCGCATTCAGCACATTCAGAATTTAAGTGTGATAAATCATGAACTTCAAATTCAACCTTGCATTGTGTTGGCTTTCATAGCAATCAGGATGGCTGATCATGGTCTGTTTTTGGGCTTGGTTAAGGAGCTCAGCTCGGCGCTGGTGGATCGAGATCGGGCCATCTGTGAGAGGAATGAGCTGCTGGAGAAGTACTGCCATGAAGTTAAGGACAAGGCTGAGGCCCAGAAGGAGCTGAACCAGGTCTGCAAGGACATCGAGACAGTCAAGGAAGAAAGAGACGTGGCTCGGAAGGAGAGGACAGAGGCCATCATTCAGAGAGATCAGTTGCTGCGGGAGTACTACCAGGCCAGACAGGTTAGCCTGTGCCCATTGCATATTCAACCTCTCTGTATTGCTCTGGATGCACCGTTTTTTGCTTATACGACCGACAGTTATCTTCATGCTGCTTATGATGATCTTCACCTGGAAATTTCTCATTCAGTTCCTGACTAATGCAGGCTTGTGGTTGTAACGTTTTTCCTTTTCCCATTTCTCCTCATGATTTAAGGACAGCCAGTTATAGTCGGAATTCTCCCTTTTCTACTCTTATCTTCAGATGAGGGATGCGCATGTTCGTTCCAGCCTCTCCCTGGTGTACCTGTGGTGTACCAGTTTCAGTGGTTCTCAACAGAGGCTGGTTGCCACATTGAATTTTTCAGTCGTCCTTTTATAGCTTGATTAGTGAGACAGATTTGCCGCTTTGTGCTTTTGGAAGATCTGGACTTCAGAATGATGCTTACTTTGTGATGGGGGCACTGTGTGCCTCAGAGGGATAGGATGCTGTCTGATCGGAAGGTCGTAGGTTCAAATCCCAGAGGGATAGGATGCTGTCTGATCGGAAGGTCGTAGGTTCAAATCCCAGGGTCAGCAGAGTGATTTTACCGTTAGACCCGTGAGCAAGGCCTCTACCCTTCAGTTGCTCTGGGGATCGTCTGACCCCGCTTTCGCAAAAAATGTACATCACTTTGGTTGAAAGCATCTGTTAAAATGTAATGTAAAAGTGCTGTAGGTGCAAGTCACACTACTGATGTTATAAAATTAAGGAACGCCTGCCTGTTTTTGGAAAGCGTTTCGTCTGACAAGCTCAAATGGACAGCTGTACCTTTATTTAATAGTTTAGCTGATATTTATTATTCATTGCGGTTGGATATTTTGCTAGAGCATTTAACTGTCTTGCCTAAGGGAATACAGCAGGGACTTTTGGGAATTGAACCAGCAACCTTTAAGTTGCATCATTTACCATGGCATTCTCTTCTGCCTCATGGGACTTGGCGTTTGCACTAGTCACACTAAAAGTGTTTGTCATTTAAATTGTTTTTGAACTTGTGTAAATTTGCATACATTTCGGAGCCCATTGCCTTATCTGGATTTTATTCCACTTATTCCCTTTAAATTGCGGAGTGTCATGGCCTGTTGGTGGATTATCTTCTCTCCCCATCTGTCTGCCTGGCATATTCCCCTCCTAGGGGATGATCAGAGGGGAACACCTGGCAGGATGGCAGTAGTCATCCAGAATGCACCAGGTTGGCCCTCTTAGATCTCTGAAAGAGTGTATAGTACCTTCCCCTTGGGGAGAATTTCTCATCTCCCAATGAAAGTTCAAGGAAACCCTCACATGACATGCACTTCCTGCTGTCTCCTCAAACATGGAGTTCCATTTTAAATATCACTGTAAGCTCACTAGATTTCTCTGAATGTTATTTAAGGTGTATGTTCTAAATCACAATGTCTACATTTAATATTTCGATGCTGTCATTTTTTGAAACCTGGGTCATCTCTCAATGATGCCATGAATCCTGCGTTGGTTGTAAAATGCGAGTATGCTGGAAGGTTGCAGTGAATCGAACAGGCCATAAAACTGCTCTTTTTATACTTGGGAAAACCCAGAAACAAGATTCTGCTACTCTGGACATGGAGCGAGCGAATAAAGAGATCGAGATGCTGAGAAAGCAGTATGAGGCCATGTCCCAGGAGCTGAAGGAGGCCATGCAGGAGGCCGAGGTCGCCAAGTGCAGGAGGGACTGGGCCTTCCAGGAGAGGGACAAGATCGTGGCCGAGAGGGAGAGCATACGGTAACGTGTGGCGGTCGACGGACATGAAAGTTAGCCGTGCACAGAGAATGCCGGGAAAGTGGCAGGTGGGCAGCTGGGTCTCTCAAAATGTGTGTGTGTGTGTGTGTGTGTGTGTGTGTGTGTGTGTGGTGTGTTGGCCTTCAGGACTCTGTGTGATAATCTGCGGAGAGAAAGGGACAGAGCGGTGAGTGACCTGGCTGAAGCGCTGCGGAACCTGGACGACATGAGGAAGCAGAAGCACGACGCCTTGCGGGAGCTGAAGGAGTTGAAGTAGGTTTTTTTTTTTTGCTTACGTTATCTGTATTTTTCGAGGAAAATATCATCCACAGCGATGACGCTAATGGTGGCAAAATTCACTGGTATTCCGGATCGATGAGCAATCTGAAACAAAAGTTTTTGATCGCCACCTGGTGGCTGGGTGATGTATAACACCCCTTGTCCAACAGTATAGCCTACCGCCAAGCCTTTCATCCAAAACTTGGTCTTCAAGCAGCAACTACCAAACCGATGCTTCTCGTTGCGTGATAAGATGCTTGCCCCCAATTTGCTGTCGTGTCAAGCAGAAATGCCAAAAGGAAATGCATATTAATGCTCGCTTTTGCTCCGTGCCATTCCTCAGAGAGAAGATGGAAAACCAGTTGGAGAAGGAGGCTCGGTTTCGTCAGTTGATGGCGCACAACTCTCACGACTCGGCCATTGATACTGATTCGTTAGAGTGGGAGACAGAAGTGGTGGAGTTTGAGAAAGATCGGGTATGCTCACTCCCTGTCCTCTCGCACATGGGCTGAGAGAATGTTTTGCTCTTTTGAACCGTTGAAACTCTGAAGTGTATCACTGAGAGGATTGTGTGTTTTTTATGCTAATTTATCAGGAGGACATGGATTTGAAAGCACTTGGGTTTGATGTTGCTGAGGGGGTAAATGATCCATATTTGCCAGGAGACTGTGGGATATTTGTCACAAAGGTGGACAAAGGAAGCATTGCAGACGGAAGGTTAAGGTGAGGCTAGACAGCTGGCCTTTTTATTATAGTGGCAAATCCCTTAGCTGATGTTGCTCGTTAACCTAATAAGGACCTTTTTATCCTGCACTGCAGAGTGAACGATTGGTTATTGAAGATTAATGATGTGGACCTTACTAACAAGGATAGGAAGCAGGTCATCAAAGCCGTGCTCAATGGAGGAGGGGTCATCAATATGGTGGTTCGCAGGAGAAAATCGTTAGGCGGCAGAATTATAACTCCCATACATTTAAATCTTACAGGG
The DNA here is from genome assembly GCA_011763525.2 of Mormyrus iriodes. Taxonomy (NCBI): domain Eukaryota; kingdom Metazoa; phylum Chordata; class Actinopteri; order Osteoglossiformes; family Mormyridae; genus Mormyrus; species Mormyrus iriodes. The sequence continues at coordinate 8,198,338 of JAAGVU020000041.1, read as the reverse complement.
CATAAAGGTAAGTGCTGTGTTCCTGTCCCTCTTTGTGCAGAGTAGAGGTTGAGTCTGACTGGCTGTTTGCAGCAGGTGAATGTGACCCTGTTATTTGGGTACCTAACCAGCTGCTTTTGAGTGCTCAGTCAGCCCAATTTGAAGGGACGTTTGGACATCTAAAGGAGAAAAATATGAATATTACTGAAAATGCCTGAGTAGGATTTGAATCAAGCATGCTGCTAAATTCTTGTGTCCTGCAGAAGGGAAATTAAATTGAATCTTTCTGAATGGTGAAGAGCTGTCAGTTTGTAGTTGTGCAAATAGGCTGATGGCTTTATTTCGTGTTGCATGAAGGTTGCATCAAGATATTTTAATCTGTTCTTGTATGCCCTCCCCCACAGACAGTGGCATCAGCTTGGAGAGCGGGGTGTTTGTGACAGCTATAGTGCCAGGCAGCCCCGCTGCGAGGGATGGATCGCTTACCGTTGGCGACAGACTCATCGCTGTGAGTGTGCCGAGCCGGGCCGTCCCTTACCAGATTAGCATCCGACCCCTGTTATGCCTGGTATTTCACAGCCTCAGCGCAGTGTCTGATTTGCAAGCCCAACTCCCACTTTCGTTGAACTGTGTGCCAAACCTCCACTAGTAATCTGACTTCTGTAGAAGAAGGTGTGTCCTTGCCTGTAGTAGGGCTGCACGGTATCACATTGTGATTTAATTGCAATTCTATGGCACATGTGCAATAATCACCAGGGTTTTAGACAATGGGTAAAACATTTGTCCAGACACCGGCTTTCCAGTATTATATGGACGTTTACTTACGCCCACAATTTTGTAAGCAGATTAGTAGTGCGCCTAAAATATTAATGAGCGGCATATTGTGATGTCCAAAAGAGTCATTTGTATAAATTTGGTGTATCTTTGTGTTTGCACGACACCACCGACAATATCTCCTCTTTCAAAAGATGTTGCTGCTGCTGAGCTGTCCATTTCTTCACCGCCACTTCAGTGCTTATCGCTTCCATGATATACCAAAACAGTAGTATGTGGCATGCTCCACTAACTGAATTTAATGAACAAGGATACGTTGAATTCATACAGATTAATAACTTTTAGGTGTCACATTACACATCTCATTAATATTTTGGGTGTACTATTAATCTGCTTACCAAAGTGTGGGTGTAAGTAAACACAAGTAAAGCCAGCGCTTGGACAAATGTTATCTAAAGCCCTGCCGATTATTGCACATGCGAATTGCGATTAAATCGCGATGTAATACCGCGCAGCCCTAGTCTGTTTCAGCAAAACAATTTCAGTATGGCTGAACAATGGACACAGTATAATTTTATAACCACGCTTAATGCATTCCACATTATCGTAGTTTGTGTTGCTTCTGTTCCCATCATCGTGCAGCGTAGTTTGACATGCTTGCGTTTCATAATTCATTTCAAGCGTGCTTTGCCTGATAGTGGGGAAATTCTGAGAGCTCATCAAGCTTTGATCTTCTGAAGTGCTGACCTGATTTTTCTCCCTCAGATAAATGGAATTGCACTAGATAATAAATCACTGACTGAATGTGAAGCTCTGGTACGGAACTGCGGGGAATCGCTAAGTCTCTCCCTCATGAAGGTGAGTTCTGATTATGCTTTTCATATGCAGTTAATCCCGTCAGCAAATGTCGGTCAATTGAGGATTTATTAAGGCTAATTTGATGTTTAGAGTTTTGGTCACCTGTTTTTTCTGTGTTAATAAATCTGTTTGTAAATGTTGAGGTTGAGGTTTTTGTTTTATAGTTCTTCCCACAGAGTTGCTCCGGACAGAACATCTTTGAGAACCTAAGAGACACTGAGAAATCGTCAAACTGTAGGCTGCACTCTTCTGACCTACATGTACGCAACTACAAGAACTTGAAACACAACAGCTCGACCCAGACAGACATCTTCAACCCGAGCAGCGCGGAGGGGAAGAAGGATCCCACAGAGCCAGAGGAAGCACCGTTCTGCCGCCACAAGCCCTTCTCTGTGGGCTCCCTGCATGTGCACTCCCACCGGCCTGGCGAGGAACACGCCGCGAGCTCCTTCGCCGGCGATGCCTTCCAGGAGCGCTGCTACAGCCGCGTAGAGCCCGACAAGGGCCAGTTCACCTTCGAACCCGAGTGCATGATGGGAGAAGCGGCACTGGAGAAGGGACTCGTCCAGAAGCACAGCGGAGGCACGTGGCCCAAAATGATGGCTCCGGGTGTGTCGGCGACAGAAAGCGCTCAGCTCTCCATATTCAAGGTGCCAAAGTCAAGGAAGTCCATCTTTGACACAGATACCTTCAAGCGGCCTGATACGCCATCTAAGCTGGACTACCTGTCGTCATCGCAGTTACCGCCACACTCCCCCCAGCCCTCCAAGGAGGCGTCCTCCCCGGCCCCCCCGACTCCGCCCACACGCAGCGACTCCTTCAAGTTCAAGCACAAGCCGCAGACCAGCTCCGCGTCAGACTCCACGATCACCAAGGGCTCGCCTCCCAGCACCCCCTCCCCTTCCCCAGTGGGCCTGACTGTGAAGCAGGAGGCCGTCCTGGACGTACGCGACAGGAACGGCAACCATTTCTTCTTGGAGGCCGGTGTGGACTGCAAGATCCTGCCTTCCAGGAAGTCGTGCGACGAAGACGTGGGCCGCCTGAGGACGGAGGAGCAGGAAGTGAAGAGGCCCCGGCCGAAATCGGCGCCGGCGCTACGGCGAAAGATGACCCCCCTGCAGATTCCCATGCCAGCCTTTCAGGTAATGCCAGAGGTCTCCAGAAACCACGTCAAACTCTGCAAATGTTATTACTGAGTTCTTTCGTGCCAGGGAAACAGATAACAGTACCGTTGCTCTGAGCGATGCAGAGCGGGGGGTGCTGCATGATAAAATTTGTCAAGCGGGGGCAGGGTTATGAAATGTGTATGAAAGTATGTAACAAATCATATATTTTCATGGATCAATACGGGACAGTCCCCATAATATATGGGACGGGAGGCAACTCTAGCCCTAGCATTCTGTGGCCTGGGGAATTACTTGATATGGTCCCAGTTTTTTTCTAAACTCTCATTACTTGCTTAGTTTCTTGCTTTAATTGTGCAAGAAAACATTGTTGTAGTTCTGGGACCACGAAACCTCGAGTTAAGTCAATTATTGTAGGGCAGGAAATCACTGGGAAATGGGCAGCTGCGTATTGGGTTGTCCAACGTCCCTCAATTGTAGCTGGATGTCGGTTTCTAATGTTCCTTTGCGTATCTGCATGTTTGCAGGTTCAGAGTTACTCTAATGATGAACAGTCTCCAGAGCCCCACGAGATGGGCCGGTTCTCCCCCAAGCGCTCCCATCGGCACAGCGCGGGCTTCGCCCCGCCCAGCTACAACAGCGCCATGCCAGCACGTATGTCATTCTGGACGCGCTGCTCGTCGTCTTTGTCGAATGTTCACCTTATAAATTTGACGTCATCTTTCCCCTGCTTCTCTGCGCTCTTGCTTTGTTGCCGGTCTGTGTTATTCTTTAGTCTTTTAGGCTTTCGTGATCTTGACGAAATGAGCATACTGGAATGTGCATGTTAAAGCAAATACTAATGCATGCAATTTAAGGTTGTTGCAATGCTGTCTATTACTGCCACTGTTAGAAGCCTTATCAGTGGACAGAAATTGTGCATTCAAGGCCATTGCCTTCCTGGAGCTCCTGTATATATTGGACCTGTTTCTGGTGCTAGAACATCTTTTCTCATTTTACATTGCCTGTGGTGCCCTTTCTGTTCATGCAGAGTATCTAGTTCACACTCTTAAGTCATGTGACCTCTTCGCAAGGCCCACTCTGTGTGATGTTTTCTTATGTAACAAATAGTCATGCTGAATGTATTGGAGATATGAAAAGTCCATTCACAGCATGTGTGTTTGAGTCTTGTGTTTTGTTTGTAAATGTTCATTCATAGCCTCAGTGGAATAATTACCCAGAACCCGTTTAGGTTGCTCATCTGTTTTTGGCTTCTACAGTTAGTTTAGCTGTTATTGTTAGCTAGGTATACATAACTACCTTACATTAAATGCTCTACTTTTAACGACTAACATTTTACTATTTTGAATTTTAAAGTAAAACCTCAATTTGATGAGGGCGAATGTTCTGAACTGGACGAGACTGTGTTGCTGCCATCCTCTTCGGGATCTGAAGTGGTCTCGGTCTGATCTCGGCATTAAATCTCTGCCCTTACGTTTTTATTTTGTCACAGACTCTGCACACCGAGGCTTGGCTCCATGCCCTGCGGTAACGGCTGTAATGAGAAATCCAATTTACACAGCCTGGAGTCACCGGGTTCACACTAATAACTGCTCTGTCCCCAGCCAAATCTGCCATCCACATTCACACCCCAGGTACCCACGGAGACACAACCTCTGGCTGAGTCAATGTTCCTGCTCCACATCTCTCCGATCCTGACAAATGTAGCTTTTCTTTAGAATTGATCAGATCTCATAGCTTGTGTCTCTGTTCTTGTTACTGTGAAAGCGTATGCTTTTTCCCCCCCTCCTTTGTCATAATTCTGTCTGTTCCCTTCATAAGAACTCACATAAAGTCTTTTCAGTGTTGTGATTTAAAGGTTACTGAAAGGCAGTCAGAGTGGGTGTAAGTAATGCAGGGGAAGAACTTGCTTTGTAAGCCCCCTGTAAGCGTCCCAAAACGCCCAGTCTCCCTCTCCCCTCTGTACTGCTCTGAGGCTAAGAAAGTAGATGTGCCATGAATTTCCACAGATGCTCCATGCTAGGGGGTGATAAAGCAATTTTAAGCCATGGGTCTCTTCTTTTGGAACGCAGCCCCCAACACCAAGGGCGTTTGAGCTTGGACTTGAGTCACAAGCGCTCTGGCGACTTCACAGAGCCGGCCCGCAGTCGGACACCTCATGGAACTAACTCCCTGCCCTCGAGCGCTCGCCTGGGTGAGGGACACGGCCGCTAGCATCCTTGGGCTCTGTTCAGTTCTGGCCACATACAGTAGGGAAACCACTGCACTGTTAGAATGCTTCTGTCGGTCGTAAAACGACCTTGTCTTGTCTTGTGTGTGTAAAGCTATACTCTTGGAAGATCTGGGTTTTGCCTCTGGCTTTCTAGGTTCATCGGGTAATCTCCAGTATAGAACGGAGCGGATTAAAATCCCGTCCACGCCACGGTACCCTCGGTCCATGCTGAGTGCTGATAGAGGTATGTTTTCTGGTGCCAAATTGGTCTTGGCCATCCCCCATCCTTGCATTTTTAAAAGCCCAGAAACTTTTTTGTAAACCTATCATTTTTGGGTTTGAGAATTTGTGGTTTTGGTTCTATGACTTAAGAATAATAAGTAACAGTTGGATAACTGCAGCCCCCCGATTCTTGGGAACGGTGACGTGCTGTGGCAGTCCTGTACTGCTCCCTTGTGATTGGCTGGCCCTTACCTGGCAGGTTCGCTGTCTCACTCGGAGTGCAGTAGCCCCAGCCTCATCACCCCTCCCCAGTCCCCTCTCAACCTGGAGACCACCTCCTTCGCCAGCAGCCAATCGCAGAGCTCCATCTCCACGCTGCCCAGAATATCCATCAGCCCTGTTCCCATGGGAGAGCGTAGGAAGGACAGGTGAGTGCGCTGGTTGCTCTCTTTGGGCCTGATTTTCCAGTTTAGTGGTCTACATTCAATGCTTCATTAATAACTCGTTTTTTATTTGTTGTTTTTAAACCTGTAATTTAGCAGTGAAGGAGAACATTGTCCTGGTTGGAGGAACCCTCACTTCTTGCTCTAGTTTATGCAATAGTTTAGAACAGTGTTTCTCCACCCAGTCCACATTTTTGTTGCCTTCAAGCTCCCAGCACACCTGTACCAGGTATTCTTTGTTCTTGATATCTTGGTTGTTTGACTCAGGCGTGCTGGGATGGAACAAAAATGTGGACTGTATGAAGGTCTTCAAGGGCTGGGTTGAGAAACACTGCTTTAGAAGAGAAGTTTTGCTAATCCTCCATATAATAAGAATCTGACATGATACGGTGACCTTTGGGTTCTAACTTTTGTGCATCTCTTCTTGCTGTTCTTATAAACTTCACTGTGAATTCTGTCTGGTCTGTTTACATTTCTCCTCCCACAGTTCCCAGTGCTGTAAAAAGCATGTTTAAAGGCATAACATTAAGCTTCTGTGTGATCTTTCTCTCCTTCATTTATCCATCTCTTTCCTTCACCTTTACTTTTCTGAATCTTACAGATATCTGTTCCGTAACAGATCCTTTCTAAGAATCCCTGTGGCTTCTAGGCCAAGGTTCTCATCACTGAGAAGCCTGAGGTGTGTGTCTCTGCCAGTTAAGGAAAGGGGATGTCCCAAAGTGTCCATGGGTGAAAAGCTCGCTCACTCAAGATCAAGCATGATCATCACACATGCTGCAGCACTGTAAAGTGCTTCACTAGTCTTTGGTTACTTACAGGAACTGTTTGGTTATGTAAGTGACTCCTAAAGTGTGTGTCTGCTTGAAAAGCTCCTGAAATGCATCAGTTGGGTCAAAGTATAATTGAAGTTTTTCCTTGGTAAATTTGTTGGGATTAAGGGGATCATTACCCTTATTGCGGTGTTGAGATTTGTGTATATCCGCAAAGTGGGACATGCCTCTCTCTTATACTGAACACTCATTTTTCTTTTTAAAAAACAAACGGCGTTCATGTTTTGAAAATGGTGAAAATTCCATTTGGGTAATGGGAACTGAAGTCCATGCCAGGATACATCCTGAGGCTATGTACGGACCACATCACAGCTTGCCACAGGATGTTACTGTCCATGATGCTTATACTGGAGATTGCATGCCTGGTCTCTGCATCCCCTCTTTCAAGTGATTTTATTGCCTTGCATGACATCTACACCAGTGTTTCCCATTCCGATCCTTGGGGACCCCCAGACGGACCTACCGGGAGCTGGGAGGGAGCAAAACCGTGGACTGCTGGGGGTCCCCAAGGAATGGGCTGGAAAACACTGATCTACATGACCTGTGAAATTTACACCATGAAGATAGATGTTCAGAGTACCTTATATATAAGACATTTCCTAAATCCTGGTATATGGTCGATTTCGTGTGTTGTCGCCCTCCCCTCCCCTATGCTGCACCCTTCACTTCTCTTGTGTTTTATTACCCTGTGGTGTGAGGATGCTGTCTTTAACATTAAATCCATTTGCTGAAAGTTCTTGCAGAAAAAACAGACCGCATGAAGATCCTCTCCAGTGTATGTCTGTTCCACGGTGGAATGAATGAATGAATGAATGAATGAGTATGTGTGTATCCAACTGACCTGTGTTCTCTCTGTGCTTCTGCTCAATAAGGCCTTATCTGGAAGAGCCGCGCAATGTCATCGTGCACAAGGGTGCAGAACCTCTCGGCATCTCCATCGTCAGCGGGGAGAATGGCGGGATCTTTGTCTCCAAGGTGACAGGGGGCAGTATTGCTCACCAGGCCGGACTGGAGTACGGGGACCAGCTGCTGGAGGTATTTCCATCACACGCTTTTTCTCACATGGCGGTAAAGCCCACCGTTGCCCTGCCTGACTGCCCATGTCCTGTCATAGTTCAATGGCATTAACCTGCGCAACGCCACGGAGCAGCAGGCCCGGCTGATCATCGGGCAGCAGTGTGACACCATCACCATCCTGGCGCAGTACAACCCCCACATGTACCAGCTCGGCAACCACTCGCGGTCCAGGTGACTCCACGTGCATCCCACGGGAATTTCAATAAAAGGACTTGATGTCTCATTCACTCCGATCCATAGAGAAGTTCTCAGGAAAGCAATCACATGTGGTTCACACCAGTGGGCTGCCGGCATCGTGGCGTTTTTGTGTCATCCCTCACCAGCTCCCGGATGGAGCCGATGAGCAACCAGTCGACCCCCCAGGGCAGCGGCGCCACAACCCCAGACAATCACTCCACCATCGACACGCTGAGCGAGCAGGACGAAGGCACCATGACTCCCCCCTCCAAACAGACCACACCCACCACTAGCCCCCGCAGCTCAGTCAGGTGTGGCACTGAGTCACTGCCAAATGCAATCTCCTTAATTAAACGAAATGTAATGATAAAATGGGCAAAATATAAAGCAGCAACCTTTGCAATGTTTACAGAATTTTAGAGGTCAGTGAATTAAATGTGTAAGGTGTGCTGCTCATCTTCTGGCTTTTTACTTATTTTCTGGTTGTCAGAAAATATCTAAGGAAGGTTTAATGCCTGAGGTGGCAGCAAAAGGGCTGCAGTTGGTTACTCTCCTATTTTGCCTCTTTGGTCTCTGGCCACTTCACAGGATGTCTGCAGAGGCTTCCAGGAAGATTCCCGAGCCAAGGATGGTGACATTGAGGAAGACCCAGGGGGAGCTGGGCCTCCAGATCTGTGGCGGAAACCTCCATGGGGTCTTCGTAGAGAAGCTGGAGGATAACAGCCCTGCCAAAGATGCTGATGTGCTTCTGCCAGGAGACATGATACTAGAGGTTAGAGGAAAGCCCTGCTCCTTCCTGGGAAGGCCCCACAATTAGTGCCTCTTCTAAAAGCCCTAAATTCAATTTATTGTACCTCAGATATCTGGGCCATTTATTAGGAGTGTAAAAAACTCTGAAATTAGCTTTAGCTATTTTAGAAAAGAGAAATGACCATCAAAGCCAGGGCATCTGGTATATCATATGGTATTTTTCCCCCTGCAGTTAAAATTTGGTTGGACCATTCTCCTCTTCTTTTGCAGTACAATTCAGTTAGCATGAAAAATAAAACCGCTGAGGAAGCGTACCTGGAGATGTTAAAACCTGCAGAAACTGTCACGCTGAAAGTTCAGCACCGTATTGATGAGTTCAAAATGTTTAAAGACACTCCTGGAGATGCATTCTATATAAGGTACGTGAGCTGCAAGACAGGCTCTTGATCATAAGAGATTTAATATATACAACATGTCTTTTTTGATCCATGTGGTTGCCTTGCACATAGCATCAATAGTAATGTGTGGTGTCGGATATTCGTATGTGTTTATAATATCTACTAAGTTTTTGCTCACCTTTCTGAAACCACAGAATGTGGATTTGAATGGTTAGGAGATGAGGGATGTTCTGAACTGGTTTGTCTTGTGGTCCGGTTTGTGGTATCGAATATGGTGTGAGGTTGAAGATGCTGTCTTGAAGATTCCATTTAGCGGCAGACGTGGGAAACAAATTTTTATTGAGTTTCCTGCGACTTGGAGGAAATGCTGATTCCTTTTATCACACCAATGGCCGCAGGAGCTGTTAATGCAAGACAAATGTGGGCATGTAGTTGTTTTTGAAGTAAACCTCATACATCTGTCTCCAAGCAAATGTTCTGCTGTGTCAAAAAGCTGTTTATTGGCTAGACTTAACCGTGACACAGGATTCCGCTTGTAATCTTAGTGCAGTTTAGTGAATCTGATATCCTTTTGTTTATTACCTATGGAGGTTCCTTTCTGCAACGCTTCCATAAGCCATTTTTCCTGGAGTTTATTTTGAATGATAGGGGCAAGAAACAAATCTTTTTCTTGAGACATTACCCGCTGTGATCCTACATTTTTTTTATAGACCCGACATGGGGAAATGGTGCACTGTCAACTAACATATAAATGTTTTGTTAGCTGTGAGTTCACATGCTAAGAATAAAGTAATTTTTATTGAATATTTTGAGTAGTTTTGAGGACACAGCTTATAATATAGTAATGCTTTGTCGTCGTAAAATTGTACTGTAATATTGTTATCCTGTAGCATTTAGGATTGCAATGTGCTTGACTGGTTCTTAATGATTTTCTGGAACTTCCTCTATGAGCATGATGGCCGCCGGTCACTTTTCTGATGCAATTCGCTGTAAATATACAAGGACAAACGTCTTTTGCAGATTGTCATACTGACAGTAGCTATCAGCCATAATGTGTTTGATCTGCGAGGGGTTCCATTTGCTGATCTCAGCCCTGTCCCATTACAGAGCACTTTATGACAAGGCTGCTGAGATGGAGCAGGAGCTTAGTTTTAAGAAAGATGACATTTTATTCGTTGAAGACACTCTACCAAAGGGCAATTTTGGCTGCTGGATGGCTTGGCAACTTGACGAGAGTGCTCAAAGGCTGGAAAGGGGACAAATTCCCAGTAAATACATGTGAGTAATGCAGCTTTCTATATACATAGTCAATGGAAAATCAAAGTTGTCTTCCACTAAATCTGTGCATTATCCAGTGTCAATACTTAAACTATTCTTAACTGTTCGTGTGACGGCGTAACGAAGTGACATTTCGCAGCAATTTATGCAGTTGCTTCTCTTATTACCTTCAGGATGGACCAGGAGTTCTACCGGAGGTACAGCATGTCTGAGATGAAAGATGAGAACGGCTCCAGCAAAACATTGTCAGCCGCCGCCCGCAGGTCGTTCTTCCGCAGGAAAAATAAACACAAACGCAGTGGGTCAAAGGACGGGAAAGATCTGTTGGCCCTCGATGCCATAAGCACAGATTCAATTCCCTTCATGGAAGGTGAGCTGCCTGGTCCCTCATTTCTTTTAATAGATATGCAACATCTGGCCTGGAGTTGAGTGGTCATTAACAGCTGTGCTCTGTTGTTGACAGACTGTGTCAGCCTGGCCTATCAGAGGGTTCAGAAAGTGGAGTGCACCTCTCCCAGACCTGTGCTCATTCTGGGGCCTTTAGTGGATGCTGTCAAGGACATGCTGGTCAAAGAATCTCCTGGGAAGTTCTGCAGATGTGTGCTGGGTTAGTAATTTAGCCCGATTTGTCCTGATGATGTTGTTAGCCATAATTCTACCAGGTGTTGCCTTTGCCATTTTTCTTTTATTCGTTTTTATGTATTATGTTAAGGGGGGGTGTACCTTAGTATAGGTGTTGCTCTTAGCCAGTGGTGCTGCGACGCACCCTCCTCTTCCATGGTTCTGCTTAGAAAATAAAATAATACCCATTTTGTCTTTATTTTGATGTGTGGTGGTAATGGGGTATTTGCTATGGCCATGCCACCCCTTAGAGCTGTCCCTGCTCTTAGCCCCTTTATTCCCTGCTCAATGACGTTCTTTGATTGTGTGATCCGTTTATAGAGGTGATGAAGGCCTCGCAACAAGCAATAGAGCGTGGTGTGAAGGACTGCCTTTTTATCGATTACAAACGGAGAAGTGGCCATTTTGATGTGACGACAGTCGCATCAATAACAGAAATAACAGAAAAGGTTTGTACTGTGTTTTTATCTAAAATTATCTTAATTCTTAAATTCCTTATTTTATAAAATGGTGTGTCTTTTAAAAGAAGTGAAATCTGTTTTGTAATATCCCTGTAGCTGAAACTAGCATTTTGGCTAAATTAGCATCACTTTGATCTGTGTTTAAATTGATTAAAATCATCTTGCAATTATGGCTCATACAGTGCATTTTTATTGCTCATGTATATAATTGTTGTCATTTTCTTTGTAGGACTGTCACTGTTTGCTTGACATTGCACCTCACGCCATTGAAAGGCTTCACAGCGTTCACATTTACCCAATCGTCGTTTTCATTCGGTACAAAAACGCAAAACAGATAAAGTAAGCATCTGCGTTTCTACAAAGACCTTTTTCTGTAAAATGTCTTGTAAGACAGGGTGAGCTTCCCATTGCATTGAGCTTGTTTTCTCATTTTTTAATCTAGTGATTTAAATCTGGTTTCCAAAATCTGGTGACTTTTGGAAACTTTGGCAAGATCAGCTACCATTTTCTTTGACCCAGTCTGTGTCCTCCTGTTATCCTCAGTACTTTGACACTGTACACAGTGCAGATTGGTGGCTCTTTCATATGGTCTGTGCTTTACTCTGTCGGATGGGAGCAGTGCACGAGTAATGTTTCACTTTTAATTTATGAAATTGTAAAGGAGTGCTGCTTGGCAAGATTTGTAACATTATCAAAGTGCAAAAACAATTACTGTGAAAAAGAATCGTACTATATCCAGTTGGACGCTAAAATCAATCTTCCATGAAATAAAGCCATAGAGCATTTTATTTGCTCTCTTAAATTGTGGGCCGGCTTTTTGAGAGAGCTCTCTTGAGGGAGAAAAAAAAAAAAAAAACCTACGCCTATACAGTGCAACGCAATGGGAAACACTGAAAGATGTGCATCGTGCTTAGAGCCAACACCTTAACCAATGTAAAATGCCACCACAGGATGTGCTGTTCTCTAGCATGGTAGACAGATTACACAATCTAATCAAAAGCCATTCTGTTTCTGAGGTGTCAGAGAATGGCTATTCGACCCACAGTCACAGTTCATGAGTCAGCTGTCTCAGGGACATTTGTGTTCTGGGACGTTTGCAGTTTACGCTGAATGGTGAATAACCCTCTTCAGACGTCACCTAGTGGCACAGAACTAAGCCAGCTGGCTGATTCTAGGCAATGCGAACAAGATGCAGGACAGTCAGTGAGCTAATCGTCCGCCTGACCTTCACCTGGCTGATCGGCAGGAACCTAATCTGCCTTGAGCCAGCACTTGAAGCAGTCAAGTGACTTTGAGAATTCCTTTGAATTGTCACATTCCTGTGATTGTTGCAGGTGGTGTGTATGTCATAGTTTTTGTGTAGAATTATTATTTTTTTTTGTACACCATCTATTTTTTTTCTCCTACAGGGAGCAGAAGGATCCAGTGTTTCTGCGGGATAAAGTGTCTCAAAAACATTCCAAGGAGCAATTTGAGGTTGCGCAGAAGATGGAGCAGGAGTACAGCAAGTTCTTCACAGGTTTGCCTTTTGTATTATTCATTTTGTACTAGCTTTTAAAGAGTAACTCAAACCTACAAAAAGCATTGATTAGTAGATGAATAGTTCTAGAACGCAGAACAACACACTTTATTTTCATGGAATCCTCCTTAAAGGACAAACGCTGTTCTGTATTGAATTAGGATACTAAACGAAACTGAACATGACTGAAGTGCAGCTCATTTTGATTTCAGGTATTGTCCAAGGTGGGAGCCTGTCCTACATTTGCACTCAGATCACGACTATTGTTGATCAGGAGCAGAATAAAGTCCTGTGGGTTCCAGACGGCTCTCCGTAGACGTGGTGAAAGCAACTGCAGAAGCTTGCAGTCTTTGTATCTGTTTTGAAAGGAAAAAAAAACACATATACACTAAAACCTTAACTACATGAAGGGGTACAATACACTGAACAATATTTAAATAGCAAATTGTTCACATTTGTCAGCATTTTATTATTGCAATCAGTATAACCTGTAACACAGCTTAAGTCACACTTGTCTACAGGAGGAAGTTTATATATAGCACTGATTTTTTGATTTTTAAATTTTTTTTTTTTTTGTCTGTTGTTTTTGTCATACTTAAACATCTGACTTAGTGATGCTGCATTTAAAACACTCGTTTACAAAAGAAGTATTTTTATGTAACGCTTACTTGAATGTGTAGCTTTCCCTTAGTCATCCTCCCGATTCTGCTACCCCGCCTCCCGCCAGTACCCTCCTTACGTGAAACTTCCTTAACGGGGTGGAGATGATGATGCGTGCAACATGGAAGTGCCTTTTGAAAATCCATAGAGCATTCAACAGTAGGGTAATCGGGGGCTTGGCTTCCCACCCGGCGTGATGTAAAACGTGCCGGGGCAGTCCTCTAGGGGGCACACCGTGCATCGTTTTATTTGACCCTTTCTATTCTCTAAGATCTTAATGTCTAACTAGGTAAGGCACCTAGTACAGTAGCAAAGGGTAGTCCAGCTCTTAGCAGAGATTAGCACCACCCCCCCACCCATCCACCCATCTGCTTTTGTTTGTCGCTTTTAATGTATCTATTTAAAACATCCTTGTGCAATTTTGCATGATTCTTAAACCTTTTTTATTTCCCCCCTTGTTTAATCCGTATTAGTGTTGTAGATGTTTTTATTATTTAAGTGGGTTTTGTAATTCAAGTATGTGACACAGTAAATGTAGTACGGCAGTTCATTCGGTCCTCAATGCTATGTCCCCTTTCTGTATGTTGTGCCAAACTCCCCCATTTGTTCTGCTTTAGTTTTGCACTTGTAAGTCTGTGAACCCTTCAGAGTCGCATTTAGATATCCAATCATTTTTATCAAGTTCTAGGTACTATAGTTGTACTGTACAAACAAGTGTAATTTTGAGTATATCACAACAGTTCCTAACATTTCATTTGCTTGGCATGAAATTGCCTATCACACGTACATCAACTGAAGAAGGTAGACTGCTCCTAATATGAAAAAGGGATGTTTTCTTGCACATTGTAATGGAAAATCGGTCCTTTTTAAGCATTTGGGTTAATTAGGAGTCCGCAATTAGAAGTAAATTTTTGAGGTCAAACCGTTTGCTGTATTTTCCCCGTACTTTTCTCATGTGAGGGATACATTTCGGTTTCTCTGTAGACCTGGGTGGAATACAACAAAAAACACACAGGTACTCTTCTGATTGGGATTTTCTTTCTTAAAATATGATTTGTATCAAATGTTACAAAATTTAATATGAGAATAAAAATCTTTTTTTCTGCACCACTAAAATGTTGATATTTAGGTGTTCCGTTAATCAACATCTTGTGGCCGAGTCGCACAATATGTGTAAATGACATGGCTTCTAATATTTTTATGTATTTTTTTTTTTATAATTATTATTATTATTATTGTTGTTTTTTTTTTTTTTTTTTTTTAGATTTGTTTCCTAAACACATTTGCCTGAAAATTGTATTAAGATTTTAAGGACTGGGCCATTGTTAAAAAAAAGTATGCATAATGTTCAGGTTTATATACACAGTTCCTTAAAAATGAATTGATACTGTATCAAAATGTTCTGTGTGTTAAATTCTCCTGTTTAGATCATTAATCTGTGTGTTCCTGAGAAACCCCTTTCAATGCAATCCTTTAATTTCAAAACCCTGCCCCCCCCCCCCCCTTTTTAATGCAATGGTGGTAACTGATGAATGGTTAGATGGGAGCATCTGTTCCACAGATTCTGCCTGTTGCGATTGCTCAAGTCCTAACATTAACCCTGGGTCTCGTTTTTTTAATAGACTGACATGCCCGGATTATCTATGTGGTTAAAAGTAGTGGTTTTAAAATATTTTTATTTGCAGCTTTCTAATACCCTAAATATATAACTTTAAAGTGTAAAATTTAAATGATATATGGAATACCAGTGTGGGAAGTCTCTGCATTGGACCACTGAGACACTAAATCATCAGGGAAGAGCTTTGTCAGGAGACCACTAGTGGAGACCTGGGAGACTAGGCCTCAGGCTGGATTGTCTATGGAGCAGTCCCGGAGCAAGCTTTGGTCTCCTGCATCTGTGTGGGCAGTCCTGGAACAGGGCCAGACTATGCCTATAACCAAAGAACTGGTATGTAATAACCTTCAAGCAAGTTAATCTAGGATGTCGATACCACATTCCTCCATATATGACGTAGGGGCAGAGTTGTATCTGTCCCCAAAAGAGTGCTTGCTTTTTAAGAGAAAAAGGATGCTATTTCATAACTCCTCTACATGAATAACAACACCTTCATTCATCTTTCAGTGTTCCCTGAGCCATGGCTTACAGTAAAGTGGCACGGTACTGCCTTGTAAAAGCTTTTGGTGTAACGGGGGGCCCTGCCTCCACTCCAGTTTGCTGTATGAAGATTTCCTTGCTGAACCTGTCCCATCATACTCTCCCAGATATTCAACAAATCTAAAGGGCACCAGCTTACTGCCGTTAGGAAATATCTGCTTCAGAAGGTTACCTTACAGTGTTGACTGTACAGGAATAATGCACCCCACCTACTCGGGCAACTCTTTTGACCTGAGATTAGTGATATTTCATCGTATCTGTATTTGCACAGGGAAGATTGTGATTAAACACATTTTCCATCATTTTTGCAGGTACAATACGCTTTTCCTGACACAGGCTCCCATAACCACACAGGTCCACAACCTTTATTACCATGACAATGAAATATCTGTGCTGACAATGATGATGTTAACAGTATGATAAGGTTCCACATGAGGTTTAACACAATAAGTAATCTATGATAGTGCCCTAGGGAGTACAGTATCCATTGGGGAAATGCTTCTCGGCCCTGTCCTCAGGAACCACAAGGCAGTCAACATTTTTGCCCCCTCTCTGGTTGCGGCATACCTGTACCAGGTATTCAGTGCCCTTGATTGTTTGGTTCAGGTGTGTTGGGAGGAAGCAAAAATGTGGATTGCCTGGTGGCTCCTGAAGACTGAGTTGAGCAATGCTGCTTTAAAACAAGGATAGCCTAACCCTGGACTACCGGTATCCATCAGTTGATCTGCCTGAGACAAGGTCGAATAGAAAGCCTGGGTGCCGGCACTCCAGGAGCTGGGGAGCCTACTCCTAACCTAACCTGTAATGCCCTCTGCTGTCCATTAGGCACATCCTTGTCTAGATGATTAGTATTTTCAGGGAGATGAACCATTTGATGTGTATTTATTAGAGGGAAGAAGTAGCCAAGTTTGGAGCTTCCAGAGGTGATCAGTGTGTTTACATCTGAAACCTTGGGGTTGGAGATGGAGGGTCTGGATGGAATAAAGTTGAAATAAGGAAATCGGCACTGGGTGGAAGAGCGGAGGTAGTGAGGCTGCATGGAGGCCTCCATGCCTAGTGCCATTAACAGAAGGAGTAAGGAGGAACATCTCACACCCCTTTAGCCATAGAGGGCACATCACATTTTTCTTCATTTTTCTCACGCATGTCTTTGTCTTGTGCTCACCACCACTATAATCACTGTGCAGGCAGCGGTGTTGTCACCTAACTCGAGGCAACTGACTGAATCTGTTAGGTTAAAGTACAAACAAAAAGGACCTGGTGAAGTGGGTGTCATACCTATACAATCAAAGCATTTGTATGCATCTAGTATCAGTGTTTTGTATGTGTGTGTGTGCGCGTGCGTGGCATGTCTGTTGGTCACATGCAACCTGATATTGTGGTGGTTCAGACCTGCGTCTCTTCAAACTCCCGTGACTCACTCGCATCTTCTGGTGGAGCAGTTTAATTGCTCTGAACACTGTTGATGGTTGTGATGTGCTCTGAAATAAAGGTGAGAAATACTGCTTATATACTTTAATTGCAACATTTTACACATTTTGGAAAAAGACTATTTTCTGTATGCTGGTTATTTTTATCAAATATAAACTGTAATAAATGTGTGTAGTTTTTTTAACAATCTCCATGTTTGCTGTGCTTCTCAAATGATTGTCAATCAAGAAAACAGATTGGTGACACAAGGTATTGTTTGACAAAGGCATATATACACAATACACGTTCAATGGGTGATATCTTGTCATTTTAAAACATAGCCAAGCTGCTACTATAACCGCCCCAATTCTATAATTAGCATAAGTATATACAGAACTGCCCTGTAAAACTGGGTAGTATAGGTCTAGGCTTTAGAATTACCTGTAATGGAAAGCCTATTGGGACAATTCTTTCCGCAATAAACTTATAATGGAGACTTTCAACTGAAATACGCTTCATAAAAAAAAGGTATAGATAGAATTGGAAGACTTCAAGCAACACACAAATCCACTCTCCTGTTCACCTGATTTTCCCCAAATTATAACTGGCAACTTAAAATAGCACATTTTAATGGGAAGTACAGGATTTGTCGAAATCAGTTACGGTAATGTTGATTAACTGGAGGATGGTGTCTGCTAATGTAACATTAAAGTTGTGAAATATACTAAATATATAAGTATATAGTCAAACTTTTTTTCTCCTACAGGCTGATACCCCCTCCCCCTATGCAGCTCACCCCACTGTCCAAACCGTACTGCCTTCAGTTCTATGGCACACAACAGCTTCTGGGTGTCCGACTGCTGTAATATTACACAGGACCTTTATCTGTCCAATAGAATCTTGTCTGCATCCCTTGCGGCCCATTCGCAGATGGGTGTAATAAAGCGAATCTTGGATTGCAAACAGTCACAATGACGATGAGCTACTGTTGATCTTTCATCATTTTCATGAGGCCACCAGGCATGACATTGTCTTGCGTAGTTACAGGTGCAAAGGTGAATTCTTAGCAATGGGGACAGGAAATGGACTGGCTGAAATGACTTTGCTAAGTCATAGACATTAACTGTGAAATTATATGAGGATTACACTAGGTGCAACTTAATTGGGGGGTGGGTGGTATTAAGAATAATACTGCATAAGCATGATGAGCCAGTGCTCGGTTTATTCAGCTGATTTAGTAACTATCAAGTTAATTACATTAACCTACAAACTATGAAGCCAGTATGTTTTACCACTATGTCTGAGAATAATGGTTTAAAAATGATTTCAAGAAGTGTTTTGCTTTATTATTTTAAACTTTAAATTTGCATACACAATAAGACTTTTTAGTGATTGCTTACTACAGCCTGATGTCCCTGTACCTATGGTTTTAAATACTGACCAGCTGTAGTTTTGCCCCAGACTCACCCTGGGATATCTTGGTCTCAGTCGCTACTCCACTGTAGAGGCAATTTGTGCTTCCCCTCCCCCCAGAAAAAATATTACACTGCAGAGTAGCTTTGACATCCAATAACTGCACTACGGTCGTCATGGTAAGTAGACCCAGCAGTACAAATCTTAAAGAAGGAAATGGGAGGAGGAAGGAAATGAAAACAGTAACCAGAACACCTTATGTTCCAGTCCTAATTGCAGCCAGAACCAAAGCAACGGAAACTACCTGCCAGCAAAACCTACCACTGAATTTCTAATGCATCATGCTTAGATAGAAACCCTCAGACCTGGTAATGCTTCACATATCTTCATTTCTCTGCTCCCTTGCAGACAAAAGTATCCTCATATGGAAATAAATGTGCATATATATATATATATATATATATACACACACACACACACAGTATGTATGTGTGTGTAAGGAAAATATTATAAATATATAGCTATGTAAAAAATTAAGAAACCATTGTATATTTTTAAAATATTCCGAATTTTAAAATCCAGGTTCTGCTGGTAGAAGGCTACACTGAGCAGCAGGCTGCTTCCAGGGGAACGAGCAGAAACCTGCCAGGTAAAGGGTTTGTAATCCCAGAGACTGTCAACTTATCTGAGAGTTTCTCATGAATCGTAGGATGACATCAAGTGACCTTCAAAAGGAACGGGAAACATTTAAGTGTGTATCACGCTCCTAGAAGCAGGACTGAAGCCCCATAAAGCAAGGAAGAAGCCCTTCATTAATGAGAAACAGATGAACCAGCCTGGAGTTTGCAACAAATATATGAATATTCACAGACGCACACCCATAAATTGAGGAATGAGTGGAACAAAAAATTGTA
Source organism: Mormyrus iriodes (assembly GCA_011763525.2). NCBI lineage: Eukaryota > Metazoa > Chordata > Actinopteri > Osteoglossiformes > Mormyridae > Mormyrus > Mormyrus iriodes. The sequence goes on along the minus strand of JAAGVU020000041.1, from coordinate 8,179,063 downwards.
CTGTGGTCTCAATTTTTTTTCAGAGATGTCTGTGACACTACATACTATGTATACACACACAGAAAGAGTGATTGTAACAGGTCACGGAGTGTTACAGCATGCAGCATCCATGTCTTAAAGTATAAAGCGACACCTGTTAGCTTGTAGCTTAGCTCTTCTCACAGACGACATTATGAGTCAGCGGGGCAGTAAACATTACATCATCAGATGTTCAGCGGTTTTTCCCATGGTTCCCGCTGCCCCTGGCCTATAACTCTTCACTTATTTTTATGACGCTGCCTCTAGTGTGACTCAAAAACACACCCCATTGCCCTGAAGTGGCCCTCAGTGTGTGGAGGGTCCCAAGTTTCCCAGCCAAAAACAACTGTTTTACACTGAAATTTAAAAAGGCTGCTCTTCTTTGATGCTCATCGTTCAGTGTTTGTCATCTTTTTTTCTGTCCCACGTTCTACATGGTTTTGCCTCAGGTTGTTTGACATGCTTATATTCTAGATCTTTAATGGGCCAAAGCCTGATGTCCTATTTTTGAATGAGGCACCTCCCCAGTTTCTCCGGGGGGATACAGGCATCCATTTGGACATGGCTTGCCACTGTGACAGCTGAAAATGTTTTCATGTATAAGTATGAAAGACTAGTTAGACAGAAATGTCACTAATGTTTTAATTTATCTGTTTTTATTTTCTCCACGATCCTCTACTGGATAAATGGTTATGGAAGATGGGTGTTTTTATTTTGCTTTGCTTTAATGCACCGAGAAAAGCGTAAATGCTGAACTCTATGTTGTGTCCGGCACTTGCACATAATTGTGAAAGAGAGCCATCTGCCTTTGTGTTGTGGAAGAAAAAAAATGATCTCCGAGGAACTCCCCTTTTACCTTAACTCCAGACAGGAAAAATAAGTCCATCACTCAAAATTGGTAAGGCAAGATCTTCATCATTAGTGAGATGATGCAAATTAGCCTGACGAAGTGCTCCACATACCCCCCCCCCTTACAAGATCATCTTCAAGATGATTGATTACTATATAGCGTGTCCAATCTTGGATTTCCTGTCATCTCTTGACCTCCAATCTTGCTTATTATGTGTGTATATTATGATTATATGATTGATTAAGTGCCTATTTTTCTATTGTTACATGTTGTTCATACTGACTGTTTATGCAAGTGTAGCTGTGATATCCTATTTTTACCTTAAGAATTTATACTTATAGCTCAAACTATCACCAACAGGATTCTCCCCTCCCAGCTTCTCATGCGCCGTTTGCCTTTACCACGCTAACCTTCCCTCACAAACCCCGACTTTCCCTTAGGTAGCTACCAGATGCATCCTATCTTCTCAATTACGCCAATCCCCCAACTCGTGCTAGGTCAGCATGCTCCACAGCATGTTCCCTCCAGCATGCTTCCTCTCACGAGTCCACAAGAACAACAACACATTCTGACCCAAAGCCCCAGAATATAACAACATCTTCTTGCCTAAGGTCTAAGACAGAACATTGACCCCGTAATTCCCCCTGCCCTGTTACCATGTAATCATTCTTCCACATCCTTCCCTTTTGAACGCGTGGGCGATCCGCACTGTTCACCAAACATCAAACTAAAGAGTCCATCCCCAGATTTACCCCCTCCCCCTCGAGAAAATCACGTCCATCGATGAATTCATACAGAGAGAAGGGGGATCATTGGTCCTCTGTCACACCATTGATCTCACTGACAGTGACCTGGAGATTGGGGGACATCATCACTCCAGGATGAGTGGTTCTTCCACCGTGAGTCAGACTGGACAAGGGGAATCTCCTGACAGCATAACTCTTCGCTTGCGAGGCTATAATGACTAAATAACACTTCAGAAAAAAAACAGAATCACAGAAACTGCAAACAGAAACTATAATAAACCAAGAACCAAAGGCTTAAACACAGCAGATAGTCCCAGAATTACTGAAGAAAACCAGCTGTCCCAACTGTACCCCAACAGGCCCCTATGCTCTCTATGAATTTCAGACATCTGCTTATGGAACACATCTTGCAGGTCCTGTACATCTTGGAATAAGTAAGGAATGTAGGTACAACATTCTTTCCCTACTACAGTGAAAACGCCCCCTTTCTCAGCCAATAGGGGGTCTAGTGCCATGCAATTTTGCAAAGCCACCTGTTTCACTGCAGACAGTTCACCTTTAACAGCCTTCACAGTAACAACTGTCCGGTTGGCCACTTTATCCATGGAAGTCTGTAAGGCCGCGACCTCAGTCTCAGTCAAATGGGAAACCCCCAGGGCAGGGATAAAAACACTGAACCACTGCTCAGTTTTACTAATAGTCTGTTTATCTCTGAGGTGACCCCTTACCGTCAAAGTCATCTGAGTTTTGGGTACCACCCGCATAGGAGACACAAGGTGGGCCAAATAATAATACTGATCCCCTTCCGCTCCAGACACAGAGAGAACTGTATATCTTCTTGCCCTACCCCGATCCCCGCAGACAAATGCCGAGCAGGGAAGGGCCAACAGGGGAATTGGGCTACAAACATTAACATTAGCCACACAATGAGAGGGCCTAGGAAAAAATAGTGGGGGTTCACTCAAATTTGAACACTCTGAAACACACAACTTTATCGGCAGGAATGACAGCCAGGCCTCCCTCAGGTTGAGTTTTATCCCCCCACGAGGACTGACAGGGACGTGTGAATACGTAGATTTGTTGGGGCTCCGCTTCCAGTGTGCAGCAGTATGAGACTGACACCCCCACATTTGACCATCAGGATCCAACAAAACTACCACTTGGACCGAGCAGCGCTACCACCCCCCCAGTTTAATTCATCCCTATGAGAAAACGGACAGTAGTAACAGGTCCAGTGGAGGACTTCTCTGCTTGGACAGGGAGGAAAAAAAGATCCTCAGAACCGTACATCTGTTTAAGTTCAATCAATGCCACGTCACGAGCTAACCTCTTTGCCAGTTTGTCAATTTTAGATCTTACCGTACTACTGATGGGAGGCGGTAAAGATGCCCCCCCTTGATCCCTCCACCTAAAGGGCCAACAAAACAGCCAACTGTGCGAGAGGTCCAGTAAAGGACTCTCCAAGCGCAGCGAGGTCATGATAAGTAAAAGGAACGCCTCAGAAGGGCCACGCAGCCAACGCATGCGGCATGTAATGACAAACCAAACAGTCAGAAACAGTTCAGTGGTTACTGCTCAGGCCAGGAGTTCTACTGCATTTGAATCACTGGGTCTGACCTCCCTCTTCCCATGGCTATTGAGTGATTTGAACTGGCCGTCTGGGGAACACTGGGGCATATACTGCTTTTCAGCATTAATATAGGTTACTGCCTCTCGGCATTAACAAAGAGAATAAAACACACAATAACAGGAGAGACAAAAAAAGCAATCCTCATTGTTAATAATTCATTTCAGATGGGTTATGACAGTCCCACTAAGGCTGAAGATGGGGCACCAGTGGAAAAGGTGGACCCAGGCGTCGATACCCTCCACCTTCACGGCATGGGGGGTTCTCATCATAACTTGGTGGGGTCCCCTCCATTTTTGGTCATCGACCAAAACATCGCCCCCATAACTCCCCCTACTCTATGACCATATAATCTCTCCCCCACAGTGTGTATCTATTGCATACTCCCAGACACATACAAATAAAGAGAGAACACTCGTGGCTGTGTATTGACGTCACATTCTATGGTTTTATAATTTATTGCTGTAGGGGAACAAACCAAGACCCTCTGTAATAAAATGATTTTGTCCCCGATATCACAGATTTACATTCTTTTCTCACGTACGCATAACAATTTCTAAATAATTGCACCGTTTCTAAAGAAAGAGCAGTACTGTAATATTAAGTATTTGAGTTATTACTGAAACTATACAAATAACAGCCACCAGGAGGAGCACCTGCCTACCTTAATTGCCAACTTGTGCACGTTAATAGTGGTAGAAGATCAGAAGCCATATCTTTTTTCTTTCAACAGTTTTCTGTTGATGGAAATTAAATCAACACATTAACACACCAACATACTAGTGCGGCACTAGTACATTTAAAACGTGATCTATTACATATCCAATGTAATGATCATGAACGCATTAGCATTTAGTATAACAAGTTGGGAGGAGAGAATGAATGTGTTATAAATGCCTGTGTGATTCCTCTTAAGAGAACCACATTAATAGATAATTCATACACAGTGGCATCATTTTACAGAATCGGATTAATATCGTCTAGACTGCGACTTATCGGCGGTCTAGTTAATTACACGAACTGGTGTGTGTGTGTGTACATATATATGTGTATATATATATCTAGTTGATTGACTACACCACATTTTTTGTTTCATGTGTATTTAAGAGAACTCATTTAATGATGCGCCTATTTCATGACCGCTCCTCTAAATATTGTATGTAGGTTGCGCAGTGCTATCGTGGCGTCTCCGCTCTGCGCATTTTGAGCCTAATAGCCGTCAGCAGCGCTCAACAGGTTTCCGATCGACGCTGCCATTGCAGCTTCCTTTGCTGGGTGGAGTGGCGACAGCGTGTTTTCCTGAAATGTTATGCTTTCCCCGAGAAATTACTTAGTAATATCCTCTGTATAAAAAGCAAGGAGGAACCCCCCCGGCCGTTTCTCTTGACAATAGTGAAAGGAACATTTCCTGTCTACATAAATGCAAATGTGTAATTTATACAAAAACACTTATTAGTTTAGACCTTATATCCGTTATTGCTTATTTGTAGTTTCTGGAAACATAAAAAAATACTTTTTCATTCGGTCGCTGACGTTGTCTGTAAGGTCAGTTGGACCTTTGAATTGAAAATTCATGTGTATATACTAAAACTTTAGCTGTGGTTAATATCATCATGTGAAACTGATTAAATGTCATATCAATTGCAAAACTGTAAATTAAATTATATGGAAACAAAAGGCGGACGGATGACCCGCGGCTCAGCGGAATAAACACCATGTCCATCTTTATTATTTGCGCTTGGCTCCGCCTTCCTACCTGTAAATCTCCTCTTGCTATTTTTTGAGGAGATCTGACAGCCTGTATCAGTTGGCCATAGTGGGGAAGCCAGAAGGGAGTGAATAAAGAAGAGGCGACAAAAAGGGGGCGATCAGCGTGTTTTCTTTTTTCCTCAAATAAAAGCAGCACGCCGCTGTTTGATGTCGGCACACTCGCAGATCGCCGAAAACGCATGAAAAGCTTCACCCGGCTGAGATCCATCTAACCGTGCGGACCAAGGTGGAGTTTCTGGACGGGAAACTGAGCGGCGGTGTTGCGCGACGCTCCCCGTACATCGGGAGACAGCCGCGCCGCAGAAGCCCATTTCCCCAGCGCCGCCGACTCATTACAGCGCCCATAAAGAAGCACTTCACGGCTGCAAAATGAATAGATCTTTGACATGGATTTGCACCTGAAGGTTTGCAAAATGCCCGATCTGACTTAAAAAAAAAGACAAATTGAAATCCAGCCGGTGTCGTTGTGGGTGAGTTTTCATGCGTTTTGCCGAGAGAGAAATAGACTCCCTACAGGGACTTTGCATTCAAGATCGTCTGTGCGTCACAGACTTCAGGATTATCGATTTGCATTGAAATAAAAACTGGTTAAAATATTGGAAGGGGAAGCTATTTCTGAAGCAATATGGCTGATGAGTGGGTTAGGGGGCGCTGCCTGGAGCTCACCAACGCTTCTCGATGCTAGCGAGAACAGATGGCAACGCTTCCGAAGGCATCGGCAACAAGATAATGGGTAATAATATAAAACCGGACTCGTCCCCTTACGTCATTCCCTTCACGGCAGACGTGCCCTGTGACAGCAATGGCCAGCGCATGTGGTGGGCTTTTCTTGCCTCTTCCATGGTTACTTTCTTTGGGGGGCTCTTCATCATTCTCCTCTGGAGAACCCTCAGATATCTGTGGACTGTGTGCTGCCATTGCAACATCAAAAACCAGGTAAGATGTCACTTTTTCATCTCACCCCTAACTTTTAGAAATAATACATGTGAGTTGTATATATGTGTCCATCGATGTTGGATCTGTGGGACGAAGCTTGTTGAATTGTTGAATAAAAAAAAACAACATAGACATCTAAAATAGATTATGTAGATGACTTAAAGTCAACACGCAGGCCATCCAGACACTGATAATCATTATACTTAAATAAATCGATTTTACGTGCATTATTAGTTGTGGTTGGTGATTTCTGTGCATTGAAATTCGTTGTTATATAGCCAATAATAATGTTTTTAGTAATTTAGCACTGTAGGTTTGGCCACCACACTAAGGCTGTTTGTCATGATATGCATGGGAAAAAAATGTGGATAACCGGTTGAATTTGGGTTTAATTTGAGGTAAATCCCTCAACCTGTTGAAGATTGTCTGTTACCTCCCCTGGAAGACGCCCTCAAGCCGTTTTCCCCGTTGTACTGTGGCCTGTATATTTGGACATTTTGTGCCACCTTCGGTCCCACTGTTTACAAGTATAGTCAGTAATACATTTGACAACATTACCGTATTTTAGAAATGTTATTTGTAACTGCAGTGATTTTTTTTTCTAATCGCAAGTAATACACCTTTACATCCTTATATCTATACGGGTCAATAAAGGCCATGATTCAGCTCTAGTAACGATTTTATTTTTAATGGGATATTAATTTTGATTGTTTTCAAAATAATATGCATCATTATTTATTCTGACAAGCTCATAACATTTGGAAGTAGACTTGAATAGCAACTTGATCCCACTAGAGTTTTATTGTCAAGCGGAACCAGACACCCAGTCTGTAGCGGGAATTAATTACAATGTCGGCATCAGACACTGTTTCCAGTTTTCACACAACCTTTTGACTACAAATAGTTTGAACTCATGTTTCTGAAAATATATTGCAAAAAGTGTAAACTGGGAGGCGAAATTTCACAAACGTTACCAAACCTGACTCTGCAAATTGTTTTTGTTTTCCTTTGGATTGTCTTTGCTTTATTTAAAACACGTACGATAAGTTTCCATTATCTTTTAATTGTCCCAGTTGTGCGACCTGTATGCTAACGAAATCATTCCTGCTGAGCATAACATGCCATGTAGTGGTGCCCGCTAATTTTCATGAGACTTTGCTACAGGCAGGTCGATTTGTTCCTAAAAGTTGATAAATAATATTGTGATGTCATTGCGTAAAATGACGCAAAAGTGCGTCATTACATAGAATACTCAGTGACGTTGCTCTAATTGGCCATCAATTTAGAAATCTGAAATATATTAGTTTAGATTTGTTTATTATCACATTTGTGAAAGTAATATAAACATATTGTAATGATTCAATATTCTTATTTTTAAACATAAAACATTATTGAATGGTTGCACACTACACATTATCTTACAATTACATTTTATTTTCTCATTAACTAGTAAAACTATACATTCTGAACAATTATAGTTGTAATCAGTCTATTAGTTAACATGCTACCTAACTGATCAACAGTTATAGAAATCTAAAAGAGTGCTGATGAGTTTCTTTCAGAAAACAGGTGAACCTAAAGGATTAAACAGTAAAAAAAACTTTGTTGTAGCAATGTAAGCTAGCATGCTAACAAGTGATTAGCTAGTTAGCAGTGATTCATAATAACAAAGCAGACAGACTGTGTGTTGTGACTGAGTGTGTGACAGAGAAAAAAGTTTTTTTTACTATTTGGAGAGAAAATACGTAGATTTTAGGGTTTGAGTGACTCATCAAAAGTTTGTAAAAGTAGCTAAATTTGTTGCTAGTTGCTTTATGAATAAAAGTTGCCAGTGTAGTCTGAAAAGTTGCTAAATCTAGCAACAGAATTGCTAAGTTGGAAACACTGAGGCCAGGACAGGATTGGCGTCTTTGCTTGTTCCCGTGGTGTTCCAGCAATCACAATTAAAAAGCATGTTACAGATCTTCCTCTTATTTTCATATGATTTCTGTGCATCACAACACTGAAATGGCAATCAGTCCAGCTTCTGTTAAATGTTATTGTTCGTTTGGTTTAACCAACATTGTGCTTTAAGGTGATATGAATGGTGTATGTGCAGCATTCACAGTGTTCTGATTAATAATTTTTCTAGTATGCCATTTTATTTCATTGTGTTGTATAGAAAAACTGTACTATAAATAAATGTAAAACTCCTTTCCAAAAGTGTATAGGTTTATTTACAGACGATTTATTGATTTTGCATTAAGATTCGTGATATCTACATAACAGTTTGGGGTTGTTGCTTGTTAATACATATTGGTCTTTTGTCCTTCCCATCTGCGGATGACTCTCCGTTTGAGCTGAAGTTTCTTTGCCATTTCTAGTATGCATGTGTCTCCCAAAACTTTGGAGCAGTTTCACAGTTGTTGGTATCTGTTGTATTTGCTAACAGATGTTGTGGGCATGGCTTACAGAGAATATCATAATACAACACATTTTGCACTTTATCAATGTGATATAGTTCTCAAAAGGTGTTTTAATGTGATTTCTGTAAAGTAGTGTACACTGATGGTCCGTCCGTCCATCCATCCATCCATACATCCATCCATGTTCTGCAGCTTATCCAGGGCTGCCCAGACCTCCCTCTCCCCAGCCACCCCCTCCAGCTCCTCCAGGGGAATACCAAGGTATTCCCAGGCTAGCTGAGAGATATAATCTCTCCAGTGTGTCCTGGGTTTGCCGTAGGGTCTCCTCCCAGTTGTACATACCTGAAACACCTCCCCAGGGAGGCGTCCAGGAGGCATCCTAGATAGATGCCGATATCACCTCAACTGGCTTCTTTTGATGCAGAGGAGCAGTAGTCTTCGCCTTCAGGCTCAGCTCCTTCTGTACTACGACACGACGGTACATGGTCCACATACCTGCTCATGATGCACTGATCTACCTGTTAATCTCCCGCTTCTTTCTTCCCTCAATCATGAACAAGACCCCAAGATACTTAAACTCCTCTTAGTAACTTTTCCCTAACCTGGAGGGGCAATCCACCGTTTTCCAGTTGAGAATCATGACCTCAGACTTGGAGGTGTTGATCCGCATCCCAGTCACCTCACACTCAGCTGCAAACCTCCCCAACGCATTCTGCAGGTTACAGCCCAATGAAGCCAGCAGGACCACATGATCTGCAAAAAGTAATGTCACAATCCTGAGGTCACCGAACTGGGTCCCCTCTGCCCCTTGTCTGCATCTAGAAATTCTGTCCATAAAGATTATGAACAGAATGGGTGACAAAGGGCAGCCCTTGTGGAGTCCAGCACCCACTGGGAATGAGCCTGACTTGCTGCCAGCAATGCAAATAAAACTTTCACCTCGGTTATACAGGGACCTAATGGGCCATAATAATGAACCTTGCCCCCTGTACTCCTGAAGCACCCCACGAGGGACACGGTCATATGCCTTTTCCCTGTCCGCAAAATGTATGTAGACTGGTCAGGCAAACTCTTAAATGCCCTCTAATATCCTTGTGAGGGAGAAGAGCTGGTCCTCTGTTCCGTGACCGGAACAGAATCCGCATTGTTCCTCCTGGATCCGAGGATCAATCAATGGTTAGACCCTCCTCTCCAGTACCCTGACATAGATCTTCCCAGAAGACTGATGAGTGTGATCCCCCTGAAGTTAGAGTATACCCACCTGTTCCCTTTCTTAAAGATTGGGACCACCACCCCAGTCTACCAATTCAGAGGCACTATCCCCAACCTCTACACAATGTTGAAGAGACGTTTTAGTTAAGACAGCCGAACAACATCGAGTTTTCAGGACCTCAGGGTGAATGTCATCCACCCCTGGAGCCTTAGCATTGAAGATTTTTATTTTTTTTTGACTTTTCAGTGACCTCAACCCTAGCGGTGGGTCTTCCTCTGAGTCTTTTGACTTTGATTCCTTCAAGGAAGGCATGTCAGTGGCATTCAGGAGGTCATCAAATTACTCCTTCCTCCTCCTGACTGACTGCATCTCCATTTGAGGTCAACATCACTCCATCCCTGCTGTAAACAGCATTGGTGAAGCCTTGCTTCCCACTCCTGTGTCGCTTGACAATTTGAGGCTGATTTAAATGTAATTTTTTATGACCTCACTAAACTCCTCCAACACCCAAATTTTTGCTTTCGCAACTGCCATGCTTGGCCTACCCGTATTGACAGCTGCTTCAGGAGTTCCGCAAGCTTACCAAGCTCAAAATACCTCAGTCTTCAGCCTGACAGCTCCCTTGACTGCTGGTGTCCACCACTGGATTCTGGGATTGCCACCGCAACCAATAACCTTATGACCCCAGCTCCACACAGCCTCCTCAGCAACGGAGGCTTGGAACACCATCCATTCAAGCTCAATGTCTTCAGCCTTCCTTAGGATGCAAGAGAAGTTCTGCTGGTGGTGCAAGTTGCAGATCTCCTGGACAGCAGCCTCTGCCAGACGCTACGTCTACCAGGCGTAGCAGGCATTTTTCCCTGCTGTCTCATCCAATGCACCACCAGGTGGAGATCAGTTGTCAGCTCAGCTTCTCTTTTCACTCGAGTGTCCAAGACATGTGGTCATAGATATGATGATATGATTAGAAAATCGATCATAGGACTGTGGCCTAGGGTGCTCTGGTGTCATGCACACTTATGAACATCTAGTGTTTGTTATAGACAGACTGTGGTTAGCACAGAAGTCCAATAACAGAGCCTCACTCAGGTTCGGATCAGGCAGGCTATTCCTCCCAATCACACCCTTTTAGATTTCACTGTCGTTACCCACGTGAACGTTAAAGTTCCGCAGTAGAACAATGAAGTCCCCAGAGGGGGCACCTTCTAGCACCCAATCCAAGGTCTCCAAGACGGCTGGATGCTCCAAACTTGTGTTCAGAGCTCATCCCCCGACTCAAAGTCAAATGGAGGCAACCCTCTTGTTCACTGAGGTGAACTTCAATGTACTAGTGCCAAGCTGGGGAACTATGAGTAGAACCACACCTGCCTAGCATTGCTCACCAAGGGCAACTCCAGAGTGGAATAGAGCCCCTCTCCAGAAGTTTGGTTCCAGTGTCCGAGTCGTGTGTTATGGTGAGCCCGACTGTATCTAGTCAGTATCTCTATCCCTCCCGCACCAGCTCAGGCCCCTTTCCCACCAAAGAGGTTATACTCCATGTCCCTAAAGCGAGATTTCTACCAAGGACCCTGCCCTTGACTGCCATCTGATATACATTGAACCCAACTCCCATGGCCCCTCCCACAGGTAGAGAATCCACAGCAGGGTGGACCTATGTAATTCTTTTGGACCCTGCCAGCTGTGCCCCATTGGTAGAAACCCAGCCACCAGGCAATTGCCTATGAGCTCCCCACCAGGCGAGGCTCTTAATCTACATGGTCCTTACTGTTTCTCTTACTGTTTCTCTTCATAGGGGTCTTTCTGTATTGCATGTTGTCAAGTTACTTATCTAGGAACAATTTCCTTGGGAGATCCTACCGGGGCAATTGCACCCTACAGCATAGCTCCTAGGGTCAAAGAGGCACACAAACCCCTCCACCATGATGAGGTGGCGATTCATGGAGAGACAGACTGAAGTTGAATTCTTCGAGGAATTCAGACTCAAGGTGAATTCTTTAAAAATTATGCACTACTGCCCTTGAACTATGAAGTCTATATAAAATGCATGGCAAAACTCAGAAGCAATGGCTTATATGCGTTTATTTAACAATTTCAGCTACCCTGCCTGCGGTCTGTGCTTGTTAAACTAAGTGCAAGGTACACAAATCACTTTTTTCCCCCATGGACCTTACTATGAATCAGCTTGTCCATTGTGCCTATGTATCTGCAGATGTTGTGATTTATGAAAAATACATACCTTTGCAGCTAAATAAAAACTATTTAAAATATGTAGTATATGAAATATGAATGTTTCAGTTCCAAAAAACCCCAGAAACACGTTATTAATAGTGCCATTATAAATCTTACACCCATATTCATATTGTTCAAAGATGACTACGTACATAGTGCATCGTACATTAGCCAGATGTTGATGGCATCTTACTGTATTCTCTGTAGGTCTTCAGTGGATCGAGCAAATAAATTTTTATCCAGTTATTTTCCTTCTCTTTTCAGCATAGATGACTGTATTTACTGTCTGAAAAGACATTTTCCTCTATTCAGCTTGGTTTTTCACTTGGTCTTTAAGCTGAATGCTAAGACGTTATTAACGCATGTTTATTGTATTTACACAATGCCTAAAAATACCTTTGTGTAGAACAATGTGCAAAAAAAAAAACAAGCCAAATGTAGCCATTGTGTATTCCGATATGAATCTGTTAGCCTTGTCATATAAACACTGACGATCTGCTGTTGTTATATGAACCACCTAAGTTTCTGCTTAATTTTTATTTTCAGTATTCTCTGGGATTTCTTTCAAAAATATTGGGACCGGGGTGGGGGGATAGGGTTATTTGCTGAATTCTTTATCTACACAGTGCGCCAAGCAAGTTTGCTGTCTGATAGCACGTTCACAAAATGCCATTACAGAAATATGGATAAGTGAGTGACATTGAACTTCAATTAAATGAGAGAACTATATTCAGTGTGCACAGCCAGGGTAAGTCATGCCCTGATGTTTCCTAATATTGCTGGGCTGTAGTCCAGAATAGCTAGACACAGCATACACACCATCAGATCAGCTGTTGCGCTCATGAACTGCGCCCAGTAACACACTTGCATGATATTCCCAGCTTGTGCTGTATCTCTCTTCCTTAGTACACATGCTTTGATCACCTCCATGCAAATAGCTCATACTTACCGGGCTTTTTGGTTTTTATACATATACAAACCAAAGACTTACTTTAATAAATCTAGCTTAGTGTCAAGGCTTCATTTAGTTGTCATTCTGTGGCCACACTACATATTTTAAGTATCAATAGGGGCAGAATTTCTTTTTGAATTTCGTTGCTGAAAGTACATCTATCAGAATGCTCGCCCTTTTTGAACACCGATATTTGTTTTTAACTAAATGAGGGCATTTCTGTTGGTTCTGTGCCCTGTTCAGAAATCATGTCATTTTGTGTTTTTCAACCTCTTCTTCCACCAAATAAAGTAATAGCATAGACATCAATAGCAGACAAACTTAAAATGCGAACTTAACATAGCTTCAACACAGCGTACATTAACAATTGGCATATTGAACTTATGCAACTATCTGTACGACAGAAACTGTATAAGGGTTAACGAAATAGTTGAATTGTAAAGAACAACAGTAAACAAAAAAAATCCTGGTCGTGCCCCTTTAACTTGAACCTTTTTTTTATTTTGGGTAATGAGCTAGTCTTGTTTTTCCATGGTACAGCTCTTTCTTCTCCCTAAAAGTTCAGTCTGCAGTTGGTTGATTTTGCTCATGTTGCTGGAATTACCAGCTACACCCACTTATATGCGACAAAAGCTTTGTGCTTTGTTTTTTTTGTGTCTGAGAAGTGTGTTTGTGACTAATTATAATTCTGCGATTATCATCTAGTAGTGACTAATCGGGAATCGTTGAGCGTTGATCTCAGCTCAGTAGTACATCATTGCTAAATCGTTTACATATTTTTATGGTCTGAAGTTTTAAAGCCAATACCTAGGTTATGTAAATGGATTGCATAAGCAATGCTTGCATTTCATGTAGAAGCATATAGCTGATAACACAACCAAGCTCAGCTGAATGAGTCTCAGAAGTGTCCTGTAGGTGTTGGCATAGGTATTGTGAATGTGAGAAGCTCTGTTTTATGAAGTGTGCAGTGAGACATGTAAGGGTGTGAGATTAATGGGAACTGCACTGCAGTCTGTGATCTTCATAGCTCAAGAAGTGATTAGGCGTTGTAATTACTCAGGCCTACTTGCAGGTTAAGATATAACCTTGACACATAGGGTCCAGCAATATCTCCCATCAGCACAAAATTTGGTGTGTGACTCTGCAGGTTAGGACTATCTGTGATCGGGAAGGTCGTCGGTTCAAATCCCATGGTTGGCAGAATGATGTCATCATCATGGGCCCTTGAGCAAAGTCCTTAACCCCCAATTGCTCCAGGGACTGGCTGACCCTGCTTTCTCAAAAATGTACATCGCTTTGGATAACAGCATCTGCTGAATAAATTAAATAATAAGCCGTAAAATAGAATGTAAAGGATATGTGGGTTTTCATAAATGACTGTGTGATGAGGTAGAACTTGCAGAAGTGAAAGGTATTTATATTTGTTGATAAACTCAATTTAGTGGACGTTTTAATTTATTGTGCTGCTCCCACATATTAAGATTCAATGTCGATTTGCCCCAGTGATTCTGCTGACTTACCTGCAGATCGTGCCGCAAGAACGCAAGCGTGTAGTGTCACGGAGAGCTGCATCGTAATCAGGAGCTTTCTGTGTAATGGTCCGGTCTTGGGAACAAATGTTACTTCTCTTTTGCATCGGTACTGCTGGGAACCTGTGCATAGGTGCATGACGGCCCCTCCTTCGTTTACGGTGCGAATGTTCAGAAATACAGAGCTCACAGATTGCTTTCTCCTACTCTTATTTTCCCCACATTATGCATTGCCAGACCTCTCCCATATCGGTTGTGCCCTCTAGGAGACAGTTTATTAATTTAGATCAATACAGTGCCTGCCTGTCCGAAATAAAAAGAAAATACAGCACTGTGCTCACAAAATGGGAGAATTAAAAGCATGTGAACGGTTCCGTCTCGTGGGACGAAGAAGAACTTGATCTTTTGTCGATAGTGGAGGTGTTTTGACTGAGGTGTTATTCCAGTGTGTGGCTGGCTACACAGGCTGTGTGAAATGTCATGCTTATCTGCAGGTCTAGAGCCTATTGTGGGTCTGTGTCGATAATTTGGATATCAGCTCCGTAGGCAGCCTTTAAGATCAGAACGTTGCCCCAATTGTAATGCTCTACTTAATATTCCAGCTTATACATGTCTGGTTTTAGGTGCAGCTCTTACTTATTCATGTTTCTGCCAAAACATGCATGAGGATTTGTAATGGACTTCTTATGTATTTTAACTGCACTACATTTGGTTGGAAGAGGAAATAAAGTTGGCATTTGGGGCCAAGTGCTGCTGCTTTTAACTTTGCTGACAATCATGTTCCCTGTCTTGCGTTGTAACAAAGACAGTTTTGTTTAGATCTCATCTTGGTGTCTGTAGATGGTGACGCTTTACATTAACTGCACCTTCATAATGCCTTTATAATGCATTCATAGAACATTCTGTGCACCTTTACAATGCATTCATAGAACATTAATAAGCAGTGTGTAAGCATACCTTAACATCGTACCTTAAAAGCTTTAATATACATTAATATCAGACATTATATGATGATACCAAACATAATTGTATAATCATATAATGTTTGTTATTAATGCATATGAAAGCTTTTAAGGTATGTTAGGATGTTGAGGTAATCTTACATGCTGCAGGGTTGCCAACTCACGCATCTGGTGTGATGCTCACGCTTTCTGAGTCTCACGGTCATGCAAGAAATCTTACGACAAATCTATATTATTCTATTATAAGCCTAAAATTGGCTGCATCAAAAGCCTTGGGGTAGTTTGCAAATGTTACAGACTATTTACAAGGTAATGAAATTGTTTACATATATGTAAATGTGTGTGCAGACTTGTCTTAAATTGAAAATCTCACACCAGCCAGCTGACTAAAGTTAACAACACTGATGCTGCTTATGTATGTTCTATGAATGCATTATAAAGGTGCACTGAATGTTCTATGAATGCATTATAAAGGTGCACTGAATGTTCTATGAATGCATTATAAAGGTGCAGTTAACATAAAGTGTTACCCTGTAGATTGGATATCAGTGGATGGGGTGCGGTGCAGAGGTGATGGAGTGATACGAGTTTTATTTTTCCAGCAGGGCACCCTTCCTGTTTTGGCTGTGGAAGCTAATAGGATTTGAAGGTGCATGCAGGCATGGAATCAAAGATATGATCGAGCCGGGGGCCGCGGACCTGCTGCATCGCTCAGGGGGTGCAGTCTCAACAAATGACTTTGTATGCAAAATGAACAAAGATGTGAATCTGTGAAAAGGACAAGTGGATGTAATAAAGGAAGATCCCAGGCCTTGTGTGATTTTAATGCTTTGAGAATTTAAGAATTGTGATAATGCTCTTCTTTTTCAGTAATCACTCTCTTTTAAAGCTTGCGTAAGGCAGTTGTTAAATGGATTTTTTTAATGAGTGTGTTAATAGGTTGGGAATGCACGGTGGACGGCCTTGGTACAGTGAAACGCATAATGAAAGCTGCTCCTTTTTGCACTGCCTCAGATGAGCGAGTGCTGCTCAAGAAGAAAACAATGGCTTGTCTTTCTGCTGCGTCTCTCTCCACTGGTTGCTCCCAGACCTTCAAAAATCCTTCAGAGTCACCCAGTCTGCTGTGAGGTGACAACAGCGCCCCCCTAGATCAGGATTAATATTTAAGCGATCTTTAGCTTCCTCATCTTTTCCCATTTTAGGAACTTATGTGCCACCATTATCCAGAAATGGGAATACATGGAGACAGATGCAGGGTAATGGATATTTTTGACCATTGACACCTTTGTGACATGGGGTGAGAGTTCAGAGATCGTTCTGACCTCAGGAGAAATTAGCTGTGCGTTCTCAGATGGCAACATTCAGACTGTTTGGTTTTATGTTTCCATTTAAAGAATTACTAAATATATCAGCACTCTCATATGCTACTTTTTATTGTATTATATCTTTAATAAAGGCTGCAGCTTAATTCCTTATTAAATCACTCCTTATTAAACCAGAATGAACTGCTGCTCTCTAGAGCACATAAACAGATATACATACAAAAAATGATCTGAGAGAGTGGTAGCTGAACTCATAACTCTTATCTATTCCTGCTAAAGGAAACTATGCTAAAAGTGTCTGAAAGAGAAAATATAATTATGTGTAGTAATCATAGTATGGCTATTTATATTTCATAATAATGTATGAAGTATTCTGCAGGTTCAGTAGCATCTATCACACTGAAGAGAGTTTTGAGTTTTAATGAAAATTTCAGTTCAGCTGTTTACTCTTTTGTTTGAATTCTGTAGCAGATCGATTCATTTTAAGAAATTGTCACATGCAAAAACCTTTCATGTTTTATTTCAGTTTCTGTATATTTATATATTTATATAATTTGTTTGGGGTGTGTGTGTGGGGGGGGGGGGGTAAAGATTCACATGCCGAGAAATCACACAGCTTACTTCTGCTCTGAGTTGAGGGAGGTATTATGTTCTAAAGGATTTTTGGGGCAAAGCTTCCAGAAAGGTTGATTCTACAACAAAAATTATGATTTACTTTAGTTTGTATTTCACAGACCTTTTAAAAATTTGACATGTAAATGCAGGACATTAAGGTTGTTAAACTATTTATTTTGGCTTTAAGCCTTAATTTCTCATAACCTTTTGTGATTAGACATTTTTTTTCTTCTTATTCTGACCCATATCCTTGTCAAGCACACAGCATGATAAAGCTGGGTTTTTTTCCTTGGTGCTTTTTAAATCTAGAATTGTGCTGCTGCATATTGATTAGTCAGTGGTGTCCTTTTTTTTTTCGTGTGGTAACTTTATGCTGTTGACTTTAACGTGTTGAAGTCCTACCTCTGGTTGAGTAATGGCAAACCTGCCTGTGCTGGTTGTTTTTCATCAAGCCGGCACATTCTAGGAAGAACACTGCTAAGAGTGCTAATTCCTGGGCTTGGGGACGTTATTCTGGAACATTCAATACTTGAGCCCTGGGAGGCAGAACCCCAACACGGACTGTTAATGCTGTGTGAAGACGAGAGCCACCTTTAACTTTGAGACAGAAGCCCTACATCCCTCCCTACCACAGCTTACTGAACAGGTGGTCTTTTGCTTTCAGCTAGCAGTTAATTACGGAAATAGATGGATAGATCTCACACAGAAAGATGGGTGAACGTGTATATGTTTCTCACATATGAAACGTCTGCTTCCAGAAAGCTTGTCTGAAATATGGTTTGTTTAGTTTCACTACAGGACTCTGTCAAAGAAAAGACAGCATGATTTTCTGTGTGTCTTCTGTCTTGTTTGATAAGTCGGTTCACTATTGTTTTGTATTGGCTATACCGTCCTATACTTGATTCTACAAGGGAAATGGAAAATGTCTAACCTCCATTCTGAGTGTGTATAATAGTATAGTATTGTAGTATGGTAATGTATATTCTGCGTGTTGTTATGCTTTTTATTAACCAAAAGTATTCATAATAAAGATGATATGTGAGTATTACATGTACTTTTTATTTTACATTGAATAGAAGATCACAAAGGAAAAGCAGGAAGGAATGGGGCTTATTAACCTTTGTCAAAACAACAACTCATTTAATAACATCTATAGTGCACCAACGTATCGCATGTAGCTTAGGTTATAAACATTCGCAGTTGATGTGTTTTGAAGGATGATGTGGAGCTGCAGGGCTTGGAGCACCTGTCAGTCCTAACACTTCCTGTATGATGTGATGGCATTGCTTTGGCAATAAGGGGCTTTTCCAGTCACCTGTGGGAACACTTGCCGTCTGGTTTCACAAACTAACAGGCCACACTTAAGCTGTTAAGCCTTTTATACCCATTTTTACTCTGCCGTCTGGGATGTTTAATAATTTATCGCACTTTAAGCTTTGAGGCACAAACCCCAAAATCAATAACATCACATTTTCCTGTTATAGCACATATTCATAAGCAACTTAACATGGATTGATGGTATTCCCTAATTTCTGTAATGTGGGCCATTGAGTAATACATTTGTAAATTGCATCTATAAAAAATACCTATATTGTAATTTTATTTAAAATATTAAAGTACATAGAAGGTGATATGTTCAGTGAACAAATGTACTTCTGTGTAGATGATTGCAGTATCTGTGTTACAAACTGATATTTATGTCTTTAAATGTTTGTATATGCAATATAATATGTTAACAAATTTGTGAATTTTTTGAGAAACATTTCAGCATTATTGCGTGTGCACAGAGCAAGGTGCAGGGAAGTAGAGGTGACTCTTAAATGTTCTGTTTTTTTCTGCTTCCAAAATAATGTAAGCTATGTGTGCTTAACAAATCAGAACAATCAGCTGATATGGTAGCATTGCTCAGAGGCCAGGCCCCATGGTATTGCCACGCATGCAACTCTGTGCCCTCGATGGTAAGAAGGCTCTGGAAAGGGTGCTAAATTAATCCAGCCCGCACCCATCCTTGCTCGGTGTAATTGGAAACCCAGCGTTGTGTAGTTGAGTGACAGCAATTAGTGACAAAAGTCTCCTAACGACTGACATGTTTCTTTATACTTGGCGTGCTGGGTGAGTGTCGTGGGATTCAGGGCCTTAGTTACGTGATTCCTGTTTACGAATTTCTCTCAGGCACTCTGGGGCATTGTTATCCGCACTTCATCCAAATGTTTTGAAGCAGTTCGTTTAGCTTCAGGGGAGGGTCAGCAGCCACTGAAGGCCCTCCGCGTCGTTTGCATAAAGCCACAGGCTGAGTTTCTCATTTTTGTGTTGCGGTTAGCCCGCTGGCCCTGTTTTGTGGCTAGCTGTAAAAGCTGCGCTACACTCAGCTGAAAAAGATGTAAGAGGAAGCGAAGAGCAAGGCAAAAAGATGCCCTGCTGTGATTTGTGGTTGGGGGGGGGGAAGGTCATGTGACTGGACTCTGGGCTGAGGAATGAAGTGTCCAACCTCTCATACAGTTCTCCACCACACTGCAGTGTCTGGTTACTTATTCTCTCGTGATGTTTTTTCAGGCATGCCAGAGCCCTCTTGCGCTGTCGGGTCATTTCTTTGTCACTTTTTAAATAGACAGGGGAGCCTTCTATCCCATGCATAGAAAGTAGCACTGTTGTCATTCAATTATTGCTTGTACCATTTGTTTTAGGGGAATCTTGATGTAACGGCTCACAGATCTCATTAGGGATGGAAAGCAAAGGAAGGGGCAATTCGATTTTGTGTTGAATGTACCAGTCTTCAGATGCACGTACTGTGTTTGGCAACCTCTTCTATGGTGGTTCTATGGTGATTCATGTTTTATGAGCAATGAAAGAAAAAGTCCTAAATAGGGCTGCAACGATTCGTCTAGTAACTCGAATAACTCAATTACAAAAAATCCTTGATGCAAATTCTTTGCTTGGTCTAAACCACACGACTATGTACCGCACAGTGATCACCGTGTTTCACACGGAGGATTATCACTGTCACACATAGTATGCTTACGTTGCATTACGTGTAAAAAACAGAGTGGCGATGCTCCTATAGGGACCTGCCACTACCGAAATTGTTACAGCTACCGAAAATGTAACTTCCACTACTACGCATGCGCATGCTTGCGTACCACATGTTACTTTTTACGACTTTGGTGAGGAGGCGTGCCATTTTTACGGCACATTAACAGCCTCATTAACAACAGCCACTAAAACGCGCCCACAGATACAATTACAATCGGCAAGGCAAAATGGGTTAAGTAGTTTAGCAAGTCATCGCTAAATTAAAAAACACAAAAATTCAGGAAAACAGTGATATCTGAACTACAAATATAAATGTTTTTTTTTCTCAAACTTTATCCTTTTACTTTAGAAGTTTAGAATTAGACTTTAGAAGTTTTATACAGACATACATGGCATGGTACAATTTCAAACAGATTCGAGCAGGTGTACCAGGCATTGCACAAGCAACTGGAAGTGATTACATATACAACAGTAAAGAATGGGGAATATATTCAAGTAACAAAAATGTGTACATATTGAATGAACATAAATAAGAGGTGGAGTCCTCGGGGCTCTTATTAAGCTTGACTTCATTCAATTGAATATATTTTTATTATATATATATATATAGCCAGCCAACTGAGCCAGTGCTGGACATGAATAATATAATATATGTACTATATATATATATATATATATATATATATATATATATATATATATATGCATTAAAAGGGTTTAGTTCTTTTGACAGATATTGTATGCAGTTCAACCATTAAAAATGTTACATTTTAAGAAACCTGTCTTTTTCCTTTTTTGAAAAGTTACTATTGCTCTTTAATAAGACAAAAGCATTTCTTATCTTATTGCTCAATTAATCGATGGAATAATCGACAGAATACTCGATTGCTAAAATAATTGATAGCTGCAGCCCTTTTTTTTTTTTAAAGCAATAGGGGTTTCACCATTTCGTCTATGGTATACCTTGTAAAGTTTATATGTAAAAGGGGTGGGTGCATTGGAAACAGGTTAAAGCAAGTTTTATGTTCTAGAGCTACTGACCGTTTTAAATGTATATGGTGTGGTCATAATAGGAGCTTTTGCGTTATCTTCTTGAGTCTTTACACATTTGGCATTGCACAAGATACTTGTCACTTGATACTAGTACTGGTACTGTTGTGTAGAACAGCTGTGTTTATATGCATTGCACATATATTTTGTGTGTGACTCTTTTTGCCTTACTCTATACATTTTTAATATGGGTTGGAGCTTTGATATATTATTAATACCTGTTCCCGGTATTTATGTTGTCAGCTAATGAGTTGCTGGCTAATTGGTCAGGTAACACGGTGGCCTTCTTGCACGAGGAGTGTTCAGAAGCGGCATTCCTGTTGTTCTATTTCAAATTTAGCAAGTAGTGTAAGTTTCACTGTTAAGATGTATGAAAGCAATATTTTTCAGAAATTAGGTCGCACTGCTGTGGTATTAATATGACTACATTTACTCCAATAGCTGAATAAATACAAGGGCTGCACTTATTTTAGAGTTGCTGGTAATATTCTGTTTATAGTACACATTTTTACTTGCTATATGTGACTAAGAGGGACTGAAAAATAAATAGGGTAGCTAATAATTCAGCACATTGTATGACAGACAGACAGACAGACAGACAGATGTCTTACTCACAAGAGCTCTCTCTAGACCCCTGAATGCCCTTGACAACAGGTAACCATTGCAAATAAGATTTCTGAACTCCCAGTTATCGAGACCATCTGGAATAAAGTTTAACAGGGTTATGATTTTATAACATAAAATGTGAGATTCTCACCCAGATTGAAAATGCTTTTGTGTATTTTTTTTTCAGAATCACATTTTTTTGTGCCATGATCTCTGTAAAAGAGAGTGGCAGAGAGATTTTATTGCTCTGTGGAAGCACTTGTCCGGTACACAGAGCAAGAACTAACATTGCCATCGTTTTTCTTATTGTAATACTTTGAACTTATTTTAATCAGTCCTATAAAAGCAAAGTGTATAAAAGGCCTGTCAAACAAAAGCACTGGTTATATTTCATACAGTTCTGTGTGTTCCTTACTTGAAGACATTAAGTCAGGGCTACCCAACCCTGCTCCTGGAGATCTACCATAGTCGTCTATGTTTCAACTAAGCTGGCTGTAATTCTGAGATGCTACTGAAGGGCTTAATTATTTGTATCAGGTGTGTTAAATTAGGGCGGCACCTAAGCTCTGTAGCAGGGTAGGCCCTGGGTGTTCTGGTGCCCTAGGCGAGATTCTGCTGAGCTCCCCCATCCTCCAACCCCCAGAGCAGCAAAAAGCAGTTGTTGTCAAATAATTTATATTAAAAATATTTCAGTAGCACAGGGTATCTGGCAGCTTACTAATGAATGTGTGTCTGTTTTGCAAGAAAATCAGTGAAATATTAAAACTAGGGTAAATGACTGTAATGTCAAGGAATGCAACCAGAAGTATTTCTTCTAATATTTTTCACTCACTCTTTTGCACCCCCTAATCGAATGGCACCTCTGGGGCAGGCTGGCCCTGCTCTGCAGGGTGATAGATCTCTAGGAGTAGGGTTGGGCAGCCCTGTTTTAATATATCATTGGCTAACTAAGAAAACCTCACATCTGCAAAATCATTGTTTTTTAAGAGATACAAAAAAACTATTTCCCCCCCACTTCATTGTTGTAGTTAATGACTTAAGAGAAGAAACAGAACATAAAGAAGTTAGATTCATATATAAACATAGGCACACTGTAAAGAACTTTGGGTGTCCTGAAGAGTGCTATATGTAACTAACATTCATTCATTCATTAGGTGAACATGGAGTGGCGAACACAACTCATAAAATTCTACTTCAATCTTTGAATATCTTACAAAGACATCCTTGTTACACTGCGATAAAGTTAGCCTCATATTTGATTTGCAGCTCCTACTGGTAGCTAGGAGGGAGCAAAAACGTGGACTGTTTGTGGGTCCCTGAGGACTGGGTTGGAAAACACCGCTCTAGGGGACAACAGTTATCAGCCAGGCCGATTATCAGATCCGATATTCAATATTTTTATGATTATCAGAATCGTTTTTTGTTATCTGATTGCCGATAAAATAAATAGATTTAAAAATTTGCTGCTTTGGCTCTGGTGCAGCCACTTATCTCTGTCTGTAGACACCACTCTGTGGTCTCAAGCCCTGTCCTGCCCACAGCACTGATTGGCTATTACTCATGACTTGTAACCAATCAGGTTACAAGTCATGAGTAATAGCCTATCAGCACTGAAGGCACTGTGCCACTGACAGGCGCAGAGGAATGGATCTGCAGACTTCGGTGAGTGAGTGGAGCTGTGCTGAAGTTGCAAAAACACCAGGATTTCATGGTCTATTTCTGTGATGACATGCATGCCCAGTATCCCAATTAAACTGAAAATGCCCGAATAATACACTTTGTTGCATTGATATTCGGTTAACTATAACGAGATAATATAGTTTATTTGTGAAGCAATAGCAGTTTCAGTGCAAATGGAACTTATTTTAGCGACCATATTGCCAGCATATATGTAAAGGTATATATGTAACAAGTTGGCGTTTTTACATGTTATAGGCAACCAATGGTTACAACGTAAGCGAATGTTGAGTCTCATAGCGCTAACTTGAATGTGGTAGTGAATGTCAGCTAGTTCTTTAGTTGATCCATAATTCAGCCGGCTGACTAGCAAAATAATTGATAGGCTGTAACTTTATTTATTGCATGTCAATTTATGCCTAATGTTGGGTTACCAGAAAATCCATGTCAGGGGGGACACTATCAGCTACTTCAGGTTTTACGAACTACTTTAAAATGGAAAGGCTCCTGTACTTGGCTAAATAGTTCAGTTCTTCTTGTGCTTTTACTGGTTTGTTTCCTTGATTGAAAGACTCATCCAGCTGTTTCACATTAACATTAGTGACACATGCATGATTATAGGAGACTGACCAATCAGCACACAGTAACATCTCAGTGCTTAAGTGAAATCCAGGTCCCTTTAATTGAAATGGTAGTTTAGAAATCCTGCCCCAGCTCAAAGTGTCCTTCCTGACATGGATTATCTGGTAACACTTATGATATAAACAAATGAGACTATTGATGGTGTTTTTTTTGATTATTTTAACATTTAGTTATATATGACCTGTGCAAAGGTATTGATTACCACGTGTTTTGCTGAATGGTGTATTATTGAGTAAGATAATTGTGAAAACACCCCATGGTGACATCATATCAATTAAGCTCAAAATGAGGACTTGATCTTTTATCTGGTCAGAGCACGTTTGGCAAACAACTTACATTATTTATTGGTTTTTAATATATAATGCAACACCACAAATAAAACGATTACCCTAATACTTTAGCTCTGTTGTGATGTTTCACTGCAAAATGTAATTAAGCCTTACTATCAGATATGACTTAGTCCACTGAATGTAATTGTGCAATGAAATTGATCTCTGTGCAGGTCAGTATGCAGAGCAAAGTGCTTTTGTTTCTTTGCCCCCCCCCTTTAATGTTACCTAGAATCTAACCCTGGCACACATACAGCCATATTGATATACTATACACAAATTGGGTCTATGTTGCTAAGCGACCAGCAAGGTATTTCTTTTTAGGAGAAAATATCCATTATGCAATTGTCTAGGCGCTGGCAGACACTGCATGAAATCCCCCTGGTCTGTGTATGTGATTAGTGTCATGAAACGGGTTTACATTTTTCATAGATTGATGACAATAATCTCCTGGATTGTCACTTCAGTTTGTTTGCAGGTGTAACCTTTCTGCCAGTGTAACCTGGATTCTAACATGACTCTGCTCAACAATCACACTTGTTTCCATTTCCTGTTTGGTAAAAGTCTAAGGTTTTTGGGCTTCCTTCATTCCTTCCTTCCTTCCTTCCTTCCTTCCTTCCATCCATCCATCCACCCTTTGTAATGCTTTTCCCCATACACAGTATATGTGATCCTGGACGGGATGTCAGTCCATTTCAGGGTACCTTGGGCTCCCACTGCTTTCAGTTTTCCAATGATGGCAGCTTGCCATGAAAGAAAATGTTTCCTTCAAACCTTGATATCTCATATGATATTGAAGTGTCGTGATTAATAGCCCATGTTCTGTTAAATATTCCGTGGTAGCTGCAGCCCAGTAACTGAGCACAGTAGGTACGGACCTTCACTGACTCCCAGCCAGTGAGCCAGCGCTGGACGTTACCAAGAAGGTTTCTTCTCTAATGCTCTTTGTAAGCATTTCTGCTTATAGGAAATTTTACTTATTAATTACAGTTCATTGATTAGGTATTGCCTGTAAAACCTTGTATAGACTTTTTAGGTTTAAATGCACTGTAGTCTGTAAACTAAATTACTTGCAGTAGATGCTTATTAGATTTGTGTCGTATCAACGGCTTATGAGGCAAGTAATGAGGTATTGATACTCTTTTAATATCACAGAGGTGGTTTAGGGTAGCTGAACTTTCATCTCTCCATCAGCTAATCTAACTGATCATTCCACAGTTTTTCTTATGCATATCCCAAACCACTTATGTAGGTGAGGGTTGCACTATGTTTTAAGTTATATAAAAAGCATTCATGCATTGTGTGCCATTTTTAATGTGGTATTTTTACCTTTCACTTTAATGATATTTGCTTACTTTGCTAATGTTAATTAAAAGAAACATGCAGTTGTATTTAAGGTGAACTGTAAAAGCTTTTAGTAATATTTATGGAAATTGACCTTGACTTTCTGTCATGCCATATTTCCTCTTCGGTTTTTACGCTGTAGACTTTCTTTATTGCCCTGTGTATATTCTCGTGACTTTCTAAATCACAGAGAGTGTCTGGAACCTGGAATTTTGGTACTGTGTTTGCTTAAGAATAAATATGAGGGCTAGCTTTGCAACTAATAAATAATAAGAAATCGAACATGCTCTTGCACTTAGCTTTAGTTGGTTGCTAAATTAACTTTGGTACGACTTGCTAGGGTGTTTTAGCATTATCTTTGTTTAGTTAAGCGATTGTGGATTGTATAAATTTGTTCTATTTGTTAGAAGCGTATCAAACCGCTAAGGACTGTAATGACCCTGGCTGGGGTTACACAGTGGTTGTGGTCATTTAAATGGCAAAATGTATTATTGTATTATATGATTTTGTTACCTTAGAATACATATGACATAAACAGCAGAGCTGAAATGGTTTTCTTTGTGGTTTTTAATCTAAATTCCCAAACAGACCGTTTCATTATTTAGTTTGGTAACCTGGTTTAGTTTTGGTGCTTTTTCAAAAATAATGCAGATTAAGAAACCTCCCATCCAGTATCTTATTTTTTTTATCACAACACCACGTTCCTTGCCTCCCCAGCCAACAGTAGTTGGAAAAATATCAAATTGTTAACTGTGAGGTTTTCCTCATAAATTACCATACTTATGCTCTCATATGAAGTGGTGCGAATTACTCCTTACATTATGAATCATCATGTGGAACGCGCAAAATCAACGGCCTTGGAAGGCGAGCAGGACTTGCGAAAGCCAAGAGCACAGAAGAGAGTTTTGGTGATTGGTGGCATACAGGAAGTGAACATTTTGAAAAATGTTTTCCTTAGTTATACTGGCTTTTGAATACATTTTAATTTTGACCCAAAATAAGAATGAGCTGCTCAGCAAATTACTCTTTTTCATGTATTCTGGTTTACTGTTGACCT
The DNA here is from genome assembly GCA_011763525.2 of Mormyrus iriodes. Classification (NCBI taxonomy): domain Eukaryota; kingdom Metazoa; phylum Chordata; class Actinopteri; order Osteoglossiformes; family Mormyridae; genus Mormyrus; species Mormyrus iriodes. Next base: position 8,152,154 of record JAAGVU020000041.1, on the reverse strand, counting down.
CTACAATTGTCATGTGTGCATTTTTATAGATATGCATGGTTTTATGCAACAGTAGAAGACCATTGCTTATTACATTAGCCTGCCAGTTCTGACATCATTTTAACCCATTTTAATTGCTATAAACCATGCAATAAAATAAAACAGTCTGTCACTAGACCTATGAGGAAAATATATTCTTATTGGCATACAGATGGACAGAAATGCTAGCTGAGAATCTTTTTAAATACTGTAACTCCTGACAGTTAATACGGGCTTATTTTAACCTGTGTGAAGGTTATGAGTTTCTTTGGCTTTTTTTTTTTATTTCTTCTACTCCCGTCTGTCTAAACTAGGTTGCCTGCGTGGAGCTGTCTGATGAGCCAGGAATCGATGGAAATATCATTGAGCGTGATTTGAGGATTAAGGTGTCCTGGTGTGCAGGAACACCTGGTGCCAGGCCATAGAGAAATGTTATTTTGGGTGGGAAATTTACATTTGGATTGGAATGCATCGTGAAGCGGCATGGTTGCTCAGCGGGTCACACTGCAGCCTCACACTCCCAAGGTTTGGGGGGTTTGAAACATACCTCCGTTCTGTGTGTGTGAGTTTTGCATGTTTTTCATATGCTGATTTCTCCAGTGTCCTCCTGCAGTCCAAAGACATGCAGTTAGATTAAATGGTGTCTCTGAACTTCGTACAGTGTGTAATTCTGTGAGTATGTACCCTGTGTCACCTGGGATGTCCTCTAGGTGACCTTGAGCAGGCTAAACGGTTAGAAGATGGATTGATTGATGAAAAAAAATCATTGTAAGCATCTCACTGGAAACAGTCGATGAGCAGGAAATGGTCCTCACCTCCCATTTGATTTCCTCAGTTTTAGCAAAACTACAGAGAACATGTTTAGTATAAATGACATTTGGCATTATTAAACGAGACATAAAAGGAAAAAAATTATTAGCTGTGTTCTGTGTGTTAGATGAAAGAGATGCACAGTTTACTCTGGTGCTAATTTGGTCCCAAACAAATCCACGCTACACGCCTTGGTTGCTCTGATAATAACAGATGGCTTTATATGGAAAGGCGAGTTGTCGAGCTGGAGGGATCTTTCCATGTGCTCTGTAAACCTCATAAGTGCTGCTGGCATGATATCTCAGAGTAGCTTGGTTGACTTGGAGCACAAGAAGTGCTGTTACAAAACAATAAAAAAAGTCACCATGTTATCCCCTGAGAGCAGAGACATTCTTTAAACAATGCTGCTAATTAGCAGATTTTTAAACCAGCATAATGAAAATTGACATTTGTGTATGTGTGTATTTATATGTGCAGACACGCGTTTTGTGCTGTGGAACTCTGTTAATATTTATGAGTTAAATAATGCTTAACTGTGCTAAAATGCACTGTTAAATAGCCTCCTTCTGTTTAATGCCTGTTGCTCTGTTATGATCAAAGGAATGTCAGCGATGGCTGTACTCTGTATTCCTTATAATTATGGAATTCGCTAGTCAGTTACTGATGTGATGTTATTCATCTTCTAACTCTGCAGTAGTTGGAGTACCGGTGAGACATTTAACTTTACATCAAACTTTTATTCACACATCATTTGCTGCACTGTGTTGCCACAATAAAAGAATGTCAGCTTGTCTGCATTCACAATTAAAGTATCCCTTACCTGAAATATTCTTTCTTGTGCTGATGTTAGTCCGTCTTTTAAGAAAGAGAGTCGTCAAACCCTTGTTTTTTCCATTGCTGAGCTGTGGTTGGACTGTAATTGTATTGGCAAGATTCAACTCATGATGGCTCAGTGGGACAAGCCTCTATGCATGTTATTTGAAGGTTTGAAATCCTGTCCTCAGTGGTATATTCACATCTCCGATGGGCCAGATCTAAATGGATGGACTCAAACCCCAAGTTTTGCTTTCAAGTGTATACATCTCAAAAAGGAGAGAAGATGGTACAGTCATGCATTGCTTAATGACTGGGATACATTCTAAAATGCAACGTTTGGTGATTTCATCATTGTGCGAACATCGTAGAATAGGGGTAGGCAACCCTGATCCTGGAGTGCCAGTATCCGGTTTTCTGTCCTACCTGATGAGTTACTATCTGCCTGAAATCAGGTGAGCTTCATCAGAGACCAGGTTGGATAGAAAACCTGCTGGATTCTGGCACTCTAGGATCAGGGTTGCCTACTGCTATCCCAGAGTGTACTTACACAAACCTAGATGGTATAGCCTACTACACACCAAAGCTATATGGTATAGCCTAAACAACGATGATAAGTACAGTATAGTAAATGCATAAACCAGTAACATAGTTGTTTATCATAATCGAGTATTGCATACTGTAGATAATTGAATGTGCTATACTTTTATACGATTGACAGCACAGTAGGTTTGTTTACACCAGCATCACCACAAACACGTTTGTAATGCGTTGCGCTATGACATCACGACGTCGCTAAGTAATAGGAATTCTTCAGCTCCTTATGAGAGCACCGAAGTACATGTGGTACGTCAGTGATCCAAATGTTATGTGGTGCATGACTGCATATGTAAAAAGAACTCACACTTAAGCAAACGGCAAATTTGTTCTTCAACGCAGGATCTTCATTTTTTTATGGTGTGGTGTGTCGGGGGAGGGGTGGGCTTGGGTACATTTTGGCTAACAATCCACCCGTTTATGGTTCAGCTTGCTGTTAAAAATGAATGTGTTGGGTAGTACAGGGATGATAAAAATGGATATGATTTTTAGGCATAAATTTAGATTTCTCTTATGAGAAGGCGACCTAAAGAGCATGTTACATTTTGGTGGATTTATTTACGTGCACGGCAGTTTGGCAAAGGAGTGTAGGTTACTTACCTGGACAAAGAGGTGTTATGTGAACTACCATGGGATTAGCTAACAGCTGACAATGGGAGGATTACCCTTAGCCCTGTGTAGCTCTGTGCTTCAGAGCACTAGTGTAGCCTCCAGTTAGGCCTGCTGTTGAGCAGCGAGGAGAAACTGACACTGGAGTAGGCAGATTTTTTTTTTTAAATGGGGGCTATAAGAGGGGCCATAATTCATACAGAGGATTCACCTTCACCATTAGCCAGTGATATGTTTTGAATTAGCAAGTGACAGCAGAGGGAGAACTCCGGGGGCCAATCAGCTTTCACCTGGGGCCAATAGCTCTGTGGCCCCGCCCCTGTGTAGACCCCTGGGAGTAAGAGTCTGAATGAACTTGGAATCTTGGATTGCAGTGGTGTGTTGGTGGTGGGGGGGTGGGGTGGGTTACAGAGCACCATACACGGGCAACAGCCAGGGGGGCATCTACGCTATGATAATTACAGCAAGAGCACTACATAATCCAGGCTGCCGTGCCTTAAAGTGCAACCACAAATACATTTCCCAGACACGGTTTTATGGAAATAGGCAGGATTTGCCTGTACATTCAAAAATAACTGCAAAGGTTTTTGGTGGATTATTTGTAGGCTGGATTTGGATTTGGAGTAAGCATGTTAACAGACTGTATAGGTGCCTTGTGCATGCCAATGGTATTTGTATATACACAATATTTTGCGTTTGGATTTGGTCACTTGGTGCAGGTACAGCATTATAATTAAATTCACATTTATTTGTTTTTTTGTTTGATTGTTTGTTTAAATGGACAAGTGTGCAATATAGGATGTACTGTGGTCTCTTGTTGAGTGATTCATGGGGTAGGTCTCAGATAAACACATCCATAACTGGGTATGTAATTCAAATGGATGCACTGATGTTAATGATGATATGTAGGGTGTGTAACTTTCTGGTCTGGAAATTGGTCATTTAGTCTGCATAAATAATCCAGAACAAAATCTGCCAAAGAGGAGAACTAATTAGTGTTTTTAAGTTAATAACAATGCTATTAATTACCATAATAAATAATCCTGTCCTGAATTAAGTAGAAGTATTGTATCTGAAAGCTATTTAATCTCAGATGGTTCACCATTCTTTAAATTAAAAATTAATATGGCGAAGGTGTTAAGACTTCATTTTTAGGGCTGATGATTAACTACTAACGGACAGCAGTGGGGAGCCAATTACCTGTGGCTCTAGACTGTCCCTATAACTCCGTTTGTCTCCGTCCTTGTTAAGGTAATGAGGGTCAGGCTGCTCACAGCCACAGCTCTGTTCAGTGTGTACGGCACTTTTAGCTTCTGCATGCCTATGCGGTTTCCCTTATTGTAAGATAGGTAGTTTAAGCTATAGCGTAAAATAGGATGTCCGCATATTTGGAAGCGTTTCTGATCTTGGGAGTGCCCACCTCTCCCTTAAGTTTTCGGGAGTCTCCGGGAAATTTACAGCAGCACAAAATATGGTTTGTCAAGACCACATAAATCCCGTACTAAATGTGCTTACTTATATCCAAGGAGAACCCTGCAGGAAGGAAGTCACTAATGCGGGAAATAAATGACCTGTAGAGGTAAACATTAATATGTAAAGGATGTGGGAGAAAACATTCCATTAAGCTGTACAATATTTTCATTGTGATTATTAAACGGTTACGGAGTAAAAACTAGTTCAATTTCATTCTGAGAAATCCTATACTTATTATACAATTTTTACTTTTATTTACTAGACCTATACTATATCTATTTTTTTATAATAGGGTTGCAAATTTTTGTCATCTGGCTGGTATGAAATTTTCAATTCGAGACAAATCTGCACACGCATTTATAGGTATGTAACTGTTTTATTACCTTTTAAATAGTCGGCAGGGTTTGCGAACTACCCCAACGCTTTTGATGTAGCTAATATTAGCTTTATAATGCAATAATATAGATTTGCCGTAAGATTTCTCGCAACCGCGAGTCTCACGCTATATGCGTGAGAGTTGACAACCCTGCATGTCTATTTTGTGATATTATGCGTATTGCTTTTCCAGAAAGGCAGCTTTGGCTTGTGCATGGCACTGAAGTTACCGGGATTTTGACTGTCGTACCAGGGTCAAGCATAAGAGAACAAGGACGGCTCAGCGCTGGTCTCCCCCCCCCGGCCCGCGCCTGACTGCCATGCCGCGTTAGCGCTGCGTGTCACGCTCAGTGGAGGAAAGAGGTGTGCTTGTGCCGGCCCTGGAAGCGTGCCCGGCGAGAGGCTGCCCACAGATGGGCCTGACGGAGACGCCGCGTCCGTGACGGCATGACCAAGTGCCGCTACTCCGATCTCGCCTAAGGGATGCCCTTCACGTTTCCCTCGCACCCGCGGCACCGCTCGATGTGTCACGGCGCAGCCAGCATGTTACACCGAGCGCACACTTTAATATTTTCAAACGAATAACGGGGTTGCCAACTGTCACGGTTCTGCCGTGACACTCACGCTTTCAGACGGCCGCGCTCGAGCAAGAAATCTTACGGCAAATCTATATTATTGCATTATAAACCTAAAATTAGCTGCATCAAAAGCGTTGGGGTAGTTGGCAAAACCTACGGACCATTTACAAGGTAATACAACTCTTACATACATGTAAATATGTGTGCAGACTTGTCTCGAATTGAAAATCTCACGCCCGGCAACTGACCAAAATTGGCAACCCTGGAATAAACATTTCGTCACGTGCCAGAGTATCCTGTTGATAGCTCAGGTTTATGATAGCTAAGATTCACAATAATTATATATATATGTATTTTCCTGTATTTCACATTTGGTGCACATGGTATTCAAACACACTGCTAATATGACCTCGTGTGTGGAGGGGGAAGATGCAGCAGAAGGTAAACAAAGGGCAGTGGTAAGTGGTATTCCCCGCTGCGCAGCTACATATCTGACCTCCAGCGTGTTTGCCGACGTGGTAATTAAAGGGATCGCGCGACGCTTTAAGGCGCCCCTCTGAATCATCTGAGTCTGATTCATGGGTACGGTAACGAAACCTGACACGGGCTTTTCCTGAAAGGAATGGAAATCGGCCGTACCCTAATGGCGCACATTTGTTTGGCCCTGTCCACGAATGACTATTAATGGCTTAAAATGGGATCCTTCATTTGAGGGCTTTTTATAAGGGAGGGAAACCTCCTGATGTCACCTGGTATCTAAGGAACACAAGGCAGTGACCTTGCTGTATTCTTGCCAGTCCCCTTCAAATTGTCAGATGCTACGGTTTATTGACCGTATTATTAAATAAAAATTCACAAAAAATGGCAATGACATATTCAAGGCACGGGCGTATGGCTGTATTTTAAAAACCAATGTCTGCATTTGTGATATTTTGTGCTGAATACATTTTTTTTATAAAACCCTTGACCCCACTGAAGAATCTGAAATTAAGACCCTCTCTTTAACGATATAATTTTATTTGCCTGAAAATAGAATTTTACCTTGCATTCATGTTTACTTTGTCTTGTTTTCAATTTAATTTCATCTTTGTCTTCTAAGATTTACTGAGCATTTAACAAATGTTAAAATGAATCAGGAGGTGGACAGCTTAATTATGGCTGTTCCGTATTAAAGTGTCTCCGTGGTGTCTGTCCGCCAGGGTGACAGGTGGCAGTTCTCTGCTTTACACATTAACTAGCGTGTCTCCTTGAATCCTACAGACCTTGGCTTTGATTGATGTGATATAATAGTTATATGACCTTAATACCAGCAGGTGCAGTATCAGAACATGTGACATTACTTTGGGAGTATATATACACACACACACATACACACACATGTATATCTGTGCTACTCCACGTGCCTTTTTAAATTGCCCCTTGGGGATAAATAAAGTGATTTGAATTGAATTGAATTGAATTGAATATGTGTGCGTGTATGTGTGTAAATCGATCATTTAAATTTTGCAGTTTTGATCTGCATTAACTTAGCAGACCAGGTTTCATATATTGTTATAGGTAGTTCGCCATAAATCACTTACCATAAATCGCTGTTGTTGTGACCACAATATTATGAATGAGGTGAGACTGCATAGAAACTTCACAGTCTCTTCTACTGTAGGCCTTCTGCATGTTTTACTGTCTGTGGATTTTCTACAAAAGCAGGCTCATGGTCATTGTAAAGGTCAATGAGTTTTTAAACGATGGCCTGTTGATAACTTAGTATCTATTGTGGTGTTTTGGGCTTGTAAAACTGTCTCTGAGTTTGTCAGATGACGTCCACCGTGTTCCCTATACACAAATCGTCTAATCCTTTTCAGACTAGCAGCCCTCAAAATAGTTCTGTAGTCAAGAAGCTGAAGCTAATGTGATTTTTGAAATGACCTTTCAATGACATTGACTGCCTAGCATACACTAGTGACACCTTTATATGTCTGGAACCGCCTGAAACCAGCTCATAGCTTGTCAATTTTCAGTTGATGATTGAGTGCGGAGATGACAATGTAGTGCACTGTCTTTGATCTCTTCATATCTGATTAACAATATTTTTGTTGGTAAATCCCGAAAAAATTCTATGTCAGCTGTGCAGAGAGCTATCTGCTATTCCAGGCTGCCTTTTAAAAAATCTCTGATTAAGATCAGGTTTCTTACCTGGGAACCCAAACTGAACTGCTACAGCTAATCATATAATCCGAGAACAACTTTTTATGGAGTTCTCCGTATCAGCTAATGTTTATTTTGATGAATACCTCGCAGGTAGTCCGATGGTTAAGCTAGCGGCCTTGTGAACGACTGGCCGACTCTGAACATAAACATTCAGTTGTAAACAAAACTGTAAATTGAAATTCTAAGCACTGCATATCTACCACTCCCTCTGAGGGACAATTTCTTGTATTAATGCCTCTAATAAATAAATCCTCTTCATTCCATCTTCATTCTTTGCACTGTTGTTTGCCCAGACAAAAGACAAGCATTTATCAATGCTGGTGGGAGTAGTGAAACAAAATTGATGAAAGTATTGTTTTTTTTTGTAGAACTGAATAACGTTGTGCTTCTGGTAATGCCCGTTGTGGGTAGATTGTTATATGTGGAATCTATTTTCTACTTCATATATTTCATAGTCTGGCTGACAGTTAAATGTATTGTGGGGTTTTTACGGAAACTCTAATGTATTGCCGCTTACAGTGTTATATGATTACGTTTTGTATAGATGCAATAGAAAATAGAAAAGCTATAGAAAACTGAAAAGTTTTTCTGTGCGTTATGTAAATGTTAGCCACCTTGCAGTTACAGAAATAATCACATTGCAAAATATTCTTATTCTGTATAGAGAGCATGGCTAATCACTTTTCCATGTCTTATAAGTTCTGAAGTAATGCTCATAATAATGATCAAATTATCTTATGGTCCCTATACTCATGCCGACCATATAAAAATGTTGTCTATTGGCAGTTTGTATGTTGTTTTTTAAATACAAATTTGAGAATGTGACATACAGTGCGAAAACCGAGGTTGCCGGTGTGTTCTGAACTGTTATTAGACTCGCTTCTTGTCTCCCAGGCAGCGATTAAAAAAAGATGCAATAGAAAAGTCAGAGTAACAGCTGCAGTAAAGCCAAGTAGTCCTTGCTCATTCGAGTCACGTTGGTTTCTCCGTGCCATTCATTGTTATAGGATTTACCTATTGGCACTTTAATAATGATTGTGTGGAACAGAGCTGTCATTACTCTATACAGATCGACGGATTGTTCATTATGACCAATTTACATATAATCCCACGTGTAACATTTATCCATTCATCTGTTTGTCCATACTTCCCAGTGAAGGTCATGTTGTAAAATGTTTATGATAAAATTATTTATTTAAAAATTAGCTGTCATTTAGTGGCCTGGGCTGATGCTGACTTATAGTTTACGTTGCAGAAAAAATATGTACATGCAGTACAGTTTATTTAATTTATATTTGAACGGTTTGAATTGGAGTATTTTGAAAATCGCAAAAACTTTGGTACGTTAAGTGAGAGTCTAATCCTAGCAGGAAATCTGTATGCTTTCTCCTGTTTTGGTCAAGAACAATTAAGTCGGTTTCTTTTCACTAAGTGTGTCTAGCTAATAAGGTCTCTTAGCATGCAGTATGTCTATCTGTAGTGAGTGTAAAACTTTCCAAGGAAAGCCCCAGAAAGTATATCCAAAAAAAGTGTACTATATTTTTATGTATTACTTTATAGGTCAAGTTGTGGCACAGGCAGGAGAAATTTGATTTTAAACTACAACAAAACCACTCCTCCATGAAGAAAAGTGAAAAAAAATAGAGCTCTTTGTATAAAGGGGGCTGCATGAAAAACATCAGATTTAAGACCGTTAGGGTGAAAATGGATATGGAGTTTGACTGCACAAATCCCTATGTCACTATAATGGTCCCAAGTGTGCAGAGTGGCGGTAACACCCCCCCCCCCTACCCCGAGATACGTGAACATTACTTTGTCTTCTATGCGCTTGGATTGTAATATGGGACGTATCTGCCAAATGCCTGTGTTGAAACCTCAATCTAGCTTTGACATCACTGGTGTAAAAATAGCGGACGGAGTATCCCGTGGCATGCTGCATTGCCTCAGTTTGCCGCAGGAGAACATACTCCATGGTGTGCTCCCAAATGGGGTACAATTTATTCTTGTTTACATTGTCCTCTTGGATCTGTTCAGTCATCCGTTTCAGTCTCAACAAATAACTCATGCTGTGTTCCTCTGCATCTTCCTCTTACCTAAGGCAGGATTACGTCCTTTTTTCCCTCCAAAATGTTTTTTTTTATTACTGTTTTTCATCACAGCTGATTTTTAATAATACTAGCAGGTGCAGGCACTCTGAATTTACCGATAATGGTTAAAGGGGTAGAAATGTCTGTGCTGTGCAGTGTTTCCATCTGTGTGAAATAGCTTAATTAGGGTTGTACCCTTTTTTAAATGGAGGGCTTTTGCATAATTTCAAGCAGGAAGTATAATTTAGCCAGCCAGAATAGGCCAGCCATTCAGGTGTTCTTTTTCAGCCCGTTTATCGTTGTGAAGATAGCGGTTGCCACAGGCTGTATGAAACGCTCAAAGATTCTCCTTCCATATCCTCCTGGGGAATTTCTCAATAGCCTCAGCCCGAGTGGGAGATTCTGTTTGCTCATTTTGCCTTAGGTTGGCCCTCTGGGTCTTCTGTCCGATTTTTCCAAGTTGAATGCCGACTTCCCTAAAGCCCCCTTTATTTGATGTTTCAAGAAGCTCTGGGCGTTCCCCTCAAAGGCCATTTTAGGCTGCCTTTGTAAGCGTGGTCAGCCAGCATGCTGATAAAATTTTTAACCTGCAGTCAGTCTATCATAGCACTCGTCTTATCACAAAGTAGGGTAGACGAGGGCTGCCAAGAGAGCGGTTTCCTGTCGCTTAGACAGGTGCTGGTCCTCTTTCCTGTACTGGTGGCAAGAATCTTCTGGTTGACCTCCTAATGACCCTTGCCTTCATTTCGCCTGAGGTGCTCCTCTAAGGAAAGGCGCCACCACCTCTGATTTAGCGCTGCAGATTATCTTTTGAACGAGGTCATAGTCTAATGAGACAAAGGCGTCACATCATCTGCAGATAACAAAGATGCGACGTATACATAAAAAATTTGATATCCTTGGTGCATCTCGCCTTTATGTCCCGTCTCCATAACTCACAAACAGGAAAACAGAAGATTCATCCTTGCACATCTCACCCTGAATGACTCAGACTCTAAGGAGAATATGGCCTCAACTTCTCTGTTTAAATAAAGATGGCAGAAGTGACATCATCTGTTGCAAAGACAGAAAAAAAAATTGAAGACTACCCAATGTGTGGTTGTAGGCCTTTGCTACAGCCGCAAAAGCAAAACACGATAGATGAACAAATCCCCATGACTCCAAGAAACAGCCTTCCCATTTTCAGCATCCCAGGCAGAATCTGCACTGTTCTATCTGACTTTAATGTTGACAGAAAGATGAAACCCTCCCACCTTTTTTTGCGTAGGTATTTCTGAAGGCTGCGAAGTCCTTTGAGAATAGTTCTGTGGTTTCCATAACGTGGAAATCATGGACAGAATTACTCCAAACTTTAAAACTGAATCTCAATAAATCATGGAAATTGAGAGTGATTTTTCATGTGTGCAGACTAATTTTTTGTTTCAAATGTCTGTCTTTTTCATTAATTGTAACTGATATGGCAGCTTTAAAAGCATAATTCACGTGTTATTTTTATGCGATACATGTCTATGGTTTTTAACTGGAAAATTACAAAACCGCAATATTTCAAAATCTTCAAAACCTAAATATCAAGCCAAAATTAAAAGGCCACATTTCCAGGTCTTCTGTTGTACTTTATTTATTTATTTTTTTCCAAATAAAAGGGTGCTAACTGTAACTTGGAGGTGCGGTACACTGCAGGAAAATTTCTTCAGGTCTTGCATCCACGGGGGCTGCAATAGCAGAATATCTCAAACCACTGGGAGGCTCTGGCATTGTCTACTGCACAGCAGGGGTGACTATGGTGGATGTTTCACAGAAGTGCTACCATTTCTTTGATTATCTGCTTCAGAGTGCTCAGCACTCTCCAAATTTTGCAGCTGACTTGGATGCTGATCTTGGCTGATACATACACATGGAATATCAGAACCTTTTGGCTTAGCCAAGGATTTTTCTCATAGCACAGCATCTAGAGAAAAGTTCAGTAACCTATTGATTTATAATATTTATTCATTTTATGCTCTAATTTAATTAGAGGGGGTGTGCAGTTATCTGTCACTGTCATTTCTGTTTTTGCTATTATCTGGAATCTCATTTTGTGTGCATGCCAACATCATGAGTGTGTACAAGTGCTCTTGCTTTGCCTGCAGTCGATGATTTTACAGTAAGCTCATTTTTTCCCCCTCTCTCTCTGTTACCATGCCTTCCGTGTTTGAGACTATTTTCACTCACGGCTGCGTTATGTGGGAGCTGCTCAAGATTTATTTTCAAGCTGACCAAAAGCATATGCGACATTGTTACATGCCAGAAGGTCTTAGAAGCGGTATATCTAATAAGAATGTAATATGATCTTTCTGTACATGCCACATAGGATAATGTTGGTCAACAACCGTGTTTGACATGCAAAGGCTTATAGGTGGGGCAGTGGAAACGCTGGAAGGGTTAGACCATCCTGGGTAAAGTCTTGAGCCGTGCAGTTGTAGTGTTTGGTATAAACAATGCATTCTACGCTCGCTGCCCTAAGAGAAAAAAACAACCGACAATCATTCTTAAATAGTAAAACGTCATCTTTGCTTCTTGCGGGAATAACACCTGCCTGCATTAAACCATTTTTATCCAAAAATTATTTCTCTCTTTCGAGTTGGTGTAAAGTTTCTTGCTGCAGTGTCGACTGATAGGAGGTTGTCTGATAGAACTTTTTTTCTGAAAGTTTATGTAACTTGAAGGTAGCTCCTTTCCAGCACAGCAGAATGCTCTGAAACAGGCACTTTCTTTGAGTGCTGAATTCATGGTATTTCAAGAAGGGTAAAAATGGCTTTTGTCAGTAGAGCTATTATATTTAAAGTAGCGAGCTGAAAATATTAATGCATTTAAATTGAATTCCATTTTTATTTGAAAATATTTTCATTCCAGTCCTTGAATTTGCATAGTGCATTATTTCTTTCTTATGGCTGGATTTGTTACATTGTGATTAAGACTTGCCAATCTGATGTGCAAAAATGCCAACCCCCATTTAGTAATCTCCAGTTTTCTTTAGTAATCAACATGCAATCTCTCAGCTACAGAAGCTACATAAATAATTAGTCAGATGACTGTTCTGTCATTTTTTTAAGGTAGCCCGTGGTGTATCATCAAAATGTAGTTCCATGGCAAAAAAGAAAAAAACGCTCCCCTCTGTCATACACTTGACAGAGGAGAGGTTAGTAATGGGTGGGTGGCTGTATTTGGATGTCATCTTTATTCCCTGAGCTATGAATCATGTGCTTCCTAGCTGACGGCCTACACATGGATGGCAGAAGATTCACTGGTGCACCAGGAAGTCTCAGGCTACCATGGAAATATTAGTGGAAATGTATTTCACAAAACAGGTTCTGTGATCACTCTGATTTCTCTGTATTTGTATTTTGCTTGGGGGGGGGGGTCCTAATGTGTGACTCACAGCTATTAGAATATATGAGTCAGATCTAACATGATGGACTACTGTACAGTACTAGAGAGTCGCTTTTGAAAGTCAGTCTTGGACATTATCTGTGACACTCTGCTCCCCTCCATTGCAGGATGCACAGAAGGTTAATACTTCTTCAGATAATCAAAGCGAAGGGATCAACAAGAGCATTGACGAGAAGGAGCAGGACGCCAGTGAAGTAGGCTGGATGACCTCTGTCAAGGACTGGGCCGGGGTCATGATCTCAGCACAAACCTTAACTGGTAGAGTCTTGGTGAGTACCTGTTTGATGGTTCCCTTGCAGTACCCTTTAGAAGGTTCCCCTGTAGATCCTCATAGATTGTTCCCTTGTAGGTCACTTTAGATGATTCTCCCACCATACCCTTTACATGGTTCCCCTGCAGTACCCTTCAGATGGTTCCCCTGCATAACCCCTGAAATGGTTTTCATGTACTCTTTATGCGTACTCTTCAGTACTCTTTATGCGGTTCCTCTGCAGTAGCTTTCAGATGGTTCTCCTGCAGTACCCTTTATATGGTTCCTCATCAGAACCCTGAAGATGGTTCACCTGAAGTAACCTTCAGACGGTTCTCTTGCAGTACCCTTCAGATGGTTTTCCTGCAGGACCCTTTATATGGTTCCTTGGCAGTATGCTTTAGATGGTCCTTCAGCAGTACCTTTTAGATGGTTCACCTGCAATACCCTTTATATGGTTTCTCTGCAGAACCCTTTAGATGGATCTCCTGCAGTACCCTTTACAAGGTTCCCCTGCAGTACCTGGGTTTAACTGTCATTTGGAGAAACCCTTTTATAGCACAATGTCTCTGTAGAAGTAGCTGGAGCTATTCGTCAGTAAGGGAACCACAATGGCTGCCCTTGACTCAGTATTGTGAGGGGGAGGGGTTGGGTTTAGCGTTCACAACTTCTGGCAGCCTCCGTCAAAATGTTTTTGTCACCCGAGCCACAAGATTCAAGCAGCCTCGTTTTTCAGGCACGGTCATGCCTGCACATCTCCCCCGAAATGAGAGATTTGCTCGGTGAGGTACAAGCACGGCGTGCTCCTACGCTGCTACTGTTGGCCTGGTTTCGCTTACGTGCGCATTGGGGGAGGTAGCGTGCTTCCTGCACGTGCTGCGTATGTCGTCGCTGAGCCAGGACCTGTAAAATTAGGCAGGCCAGCGTATATCAGAGCCCTTCCCCTTTGCAAACATCAGCCCTCAACGCTTGGCCTTTCACTGAATGCAATATGTCATTGTTTCATTCATAATGCGATAAACTCAGAGTCTTCTGAATGCTTAATGCTAACGCTAAATATGAACTGCCATTGTGTCTAATGATGTATCATTTTTATATTGTACCGCAGTGGTTGCATGTTTATAGGTACGTTTTGTGCTGCACATGGCCACTGTCAAGGTGCATGTCTGTGCTAGTATAGTCATAAAGTATTAAGCAAAGGCCTTTTTGACTTCGCCTGCTATAGGTGTGGCATTCACGCTGAATGAAGGATGTTTTCTAGGTAAATTTTGGATTTCATAAGATCTGTAGGCTCATCTGTGTATTCGCGGGTGGGATTTGTGCAAATGATTTAATTTGGCTTCATCGATCTGTTTTGTTCATCCCCTGGCTGTCTGCTATTATTTCATGCTGAACTGATGCAAGTGGATTGGTGTAAGCAGGAGTCTACTTCCTGTGCTATGGCCATCATCGCTGAGCAGGGTGTGAATTTTTGTTTTATAGGGTGGTTTGGGAAAGCTCATATATATTCCTGAGAGAGGCACTACCTGATTGGCTAGTGAATGCCTTAGGCAGACTTCACCGGCCAATTAGGTAGCGTCTCTCATGAATATTAATGAGTCTCCTCAAACCACCCAGAAAATACAGGCATCACATAGCGATGGGAACATGTTCACTGGCCAATCAGGTAGTTTCTGTCATGAATATTAATGAGTTTTCCCAAACCACTGTGTAAAATGAAAATTTGTGGGCTGGGCTGCTCTTGAACACTCCTGTTCAGTTCATAGCATCGCTTTCATTTCATGTGGGTCTGGGTTAGTAGATTACCTGGTGTTCTGTGCTGCTTA
The DNA here is from genome assembly GCA_011763525.2 of Mormyrus iriodes. NCBI lineage: Eukaryota > Metazoa > Chordata > Actinopteri > Osteoglossiformes > Mormyridae > Mormyrus > Mormyrus iriodes. Next base: position 8,137,084 of record JAAGVU020000041.1, on the reverse strand, counting down.
GTCCTACTTGTTCCAAGATCAAGAACAAGATCTGTATAACAAAAGGGGAAAATCTGAAATGGAAAAATGTTCTTCTTGACACTTTTGTGGCTAACCTGCAGCTATTTGGAGCCACCTTAAATGAAGTATGACATCATACCAAACACAGACTATAGATACAAGGCCTGTATGGAGGCATTTCCTTTGGCCCTATAAACTGCTGTGCTGAATTTTTTGGAAAATCATAAACACTAGATAATTATGTGTTATGCATTCAATTTGTAAATGACATAAAGAGAGGAAAAGGTGCTTCCATTTCCAACTTGAAGACATTTTCTATTTTAAAAATTGTTTTTTAAACTTTTTATTTAAAAAATCCACACAGTTGAATTTGAAATAAGTTTGCGGATTAATCATATGGTCATCTTTACATGATAGAATGCATCTGTTTGATGTATATCCTTAGCCATACCGACATGTACAATGAAACATTTTCACAATGCATCTGAGCTGGGAACATATTGAGTTTTACAAGGATGTACCGGGACTTTATATCTGACTGTCTTCCATTACTCCATTTTCAGTTAACTTATGCCAGAAATTTAATTTTTTTCTGTTGTCTGAAAACTTTCCGTGAAAGCTGAAGTGCACATTACTTGTGATGCAGGTACCTTACAGAACATTCAAACAAATGCATTAAAGGCACAAAAAGGTTATAATAAGTTGGGAGTCACCTTATCATGAGGCAAAACTGAAAGTAAAATACTGGAAACAATTACAGAGCTGAGAAGCCTGACCTTTGACCTTTGTCTGTGTGCTTATTCCATGAACACATGTGGATGATAGATAGCTAGGTTCTCTGCTTTTTTGAAATAGGGAAAAACTGAACTTTGATTTGTTTGAAAGCCAAACAACCACTGCTGTACTGTTTACGTATTTTACTGCCAAACAAAATACTTGTTTATACTTCAGTGTAATTAGTAATAAGTGTAATAGGCCCAAGCGGTAGTTTTTATATAGCTCTTATTTAGAAGAGTGTAAACTTAATAAAATATTCTTATGTGGGGATGCAAAATAAAATGTTTTAGAAATAGTCTAGCATATGATATATATTTGTGTACTTTGCTTGATGGGGTGCTTGAAAAATTGCCGATGTTAGGAAAACAAGATTTATGGAAGGCTTCTGACAGATTTCACCTGCGTTTGAGACACCAGTCATCAGTGTTCAATAAATGTGCTTGAATTATTCACCTGTTCATGTGTTTTTGCTTCTTGCATCACTCCCCCCATTGGAGATTTCAAAGCACCCAGCAGGTATCGCCTGGCAACTTTTGCTAATTAATTTTCTTATCGCATATTTCTCCCTGGAGAGAGGTCCGTTTGTTTGCGGATGCTACAACTAGTTCCTTTAAAAATGAGATGGAGAAATGGCACATTGAGGATTGGTATATTTATGCTGTTTACATCTGATTGATTTTTCTTGTGTATGAGTATACATTTGCAAATTGACGAGGTGTTTGCATCCCAGAGATTAGTACTGCAATCAATATGCTGCTGGCCAAAGGGTTAATGTGGTGATGATGGATGTCTGTGTGTGCGCGTGCATGCTTTTGCGTGCGTGCATGTGTGTGTGTGTGTGTGTGTGTGTGTGTGTGTGGGTAGGACTTCTGGACTCTTTTAGGGTTTCTCTCTAGCTTAACAACAATGGCCCAGTGCACCAGTGTTGAGTGAGTGTGGCCTGTAACCATAGCAACAGCAGCCTACCTAAGTACAGCAGATGTGTGTTCCCTGTCAGCTCGTTCACATCCTCGGGGGCAAATTAAAACCTATTTCTATCTCGTCCGAAAGCAATTCTGGCCGTCGGTTAATTGGAATGAGAAAATAAAATAAATAATAATTAAGGAAAAGGCATGTCCTCAAATCCATCTATCCATCTATTTCATAACTGCTTTTCCCAGCCAGAATAGGGTGTCCCAAACATGAAAATGGAAAACTGTAATGTACACACAACCTGCCGTGAGACTGGAACAGATGCCCCCAGGCTGGTCATAGTCTTTGATTTTCGTTGCCAGGTGACTTTGCAGGTTCAGAAGGATCAAGTGTGGCCTGCTGGTTATTTTATTATAAAATACTTCCGAAAGAGTCACACGTACTGAGCACATCTCCACTACATGAGAAGATATGCTCCCTTTATCTGGATAATGTGCCACTTCATCTGCCTTTCTATAAATGGTAACAGAGACCCTTTTAGGATGTTGGGAGTAAATGATGTGGTATTTCATTATAGCAGACCTCCTTGTCTTCGTTCAATGGCTGTCCTTGAACCTAAGGATGCAATGTCAGTCGATAGCCTTTCAGAAATCATGTTTCTGTTTTTTTTAATAGCTATAAAAACGTTTCGGAAAAGTATGGTTGTATTTTTACACGTGCGTTTCTTGAAATGGTTATATATTATGCCTTTAATTATAGAAAAAGGTGATACATTATTTGCCTCCCTCTCCTGTATCTCTCTCCACGTGGAAAATGGAAAGTCCAAATTGCAGTGGGAGTTCTCCTTCCCCTGGTGTGTTGTGCGGCACAGGGAAGACTTTTTTTCTCCATGTAAAATGGAATTTTACCTGAACTCATGACGTCTGTTCCACTGTTTTCCACTTCAGTCCGTTTTTTCTGAGAGTGACGACTCCGATGTTAATTCTTGAGAATTTACTGTCAAGTTTTTAATCAGCTTGATGGTCTATGCACACTGCTGCAACCCAACCCTGTACTACAGTAGTAAATTATTGGGTTTTATTTCAAGAAAAAACCTTCTACTCCGGATTAATTAAAACAAATTTGAGTGAAACTTAAGCTAAATGTTCTCTTTCTAAGTCAACACTAAATGGCTTGGCTGTTCATATTTTCACTATTAAAAGTAGTTTCTTCCATTTAAGTTTGATCTGAACATAACATATCACAATGATTATTCCTGTAGATCAGGGCCCCCCAGTTCCAGTCCTGGAGGGCCAGTCTGCATCACAGTTTGCAGATTTCCCTGCTTAAACACACCTTATTCAGCGCACCAGCCAATTGCCAGGTTTAGTAGGTGTATCTGAGCAGGGAAATCTGCAACTGTGTTGCAGACTGGCCCTCCATGACCTGAATTCTGGAAGCCTGCTACAGACCGTAAGGCCAGGCCTGTAGCCAGAAATGAATTGGGGGGGAGGGGGCATTAGGGTCCAGCAACCCTACTGATAGGTCAAACTCAGTAGATTTTGCTGATTGAGGAGCTGTAGCATATTTTGGTGGGGGTTCATGCACGTAATTTTATTACCAAGTCACATGCCTGGTTGAGAGCAAACAATTTTTTTTTGGGGTGGGGGGGGGTGATGATTGTGAAATTCACTATTGTGGGATGATACAAAGTTTCTCCTTGAGTTATGGAACTAGCAGATTAAATTGGCAATTTTAAGGTACTTAAGGGGAGGAACAAGCCGGTATAGATACATGTTTTGAACTTGGATTGCAAGCACTTTCCTACAACAATATCAAACACACGTCAATATTTTTAATTAGTTGTAAACATCCCTCTTCACTATGCCATAGACATGCTAACGTTCGCTAATGTGTGACATCCTTAAACTTTCAAACCAATAATATAACGGTGCATTGAATTTAGAAATCTGCACTCATATCAACAGAGATGGCGCTTCTTTCATGTTGGCTAAAATCATGCTTTTGAGGTAAAAATTCAATCTAATACCAGCCCCACCCACCCCTTGCATCTTAAGCTTGCTCGAAAAGATCAAAGTTTAGTGATTCCCTGCAAACGATTCATAAAAAAAAAAAAAATCAGAACATACACACAACAGTTCTTTATATAGTGTGTGTGGGTGAACGGGGACTTAAATGAATGCTGAGTCTTTGTTTATATGTGATAGTTGTAATACTAATTTGTGGTGCTTAAGATCAGCTACATACATAGTAGCATAACATGGTCTGCATTGTTGGGTTTCCCCTTGGAAAACGCCGTGCTGATCTACATACTGACTCAGCCATGCAACACAGTGACCACACATGCACTTTGCTGTCACTCGTACCCAGGAGGATTCTGGGAACGGTCGACATGCACACAGCAGAGCATGAAAAGGGCTGGCGTCAAGCAGAAGGAGGCCCGTCACCCCTGTGCAGCAGTATGCCGGGAGTATGTGCCTGTTTCACACCATGTAAACACCATTAAGAGGAGGTCCGCTCCTATTGGAGAATGTCTGTCAGTGATGGGTTGCTGTTACCAGGCATGACCGAATGGAGATAGACACAAGTTTTAAGGTGTCAGTAAACATGCTGTTATCGTTTCCAGACTGAGTGTCAGGTGGCCTGTATGAAGCTGAAATTCTCATATGCTGCCTATGTACTGAGCACGTTCACTGTCTCACTTTATTAATACAGGCAATGTTCTTGAGACAGTCAGCTGTATAGTGCATGTATGCTGTAAAACAAGGTCTAACAATAGTGTCGGAGTCCAGCCAAGCATTTGAATGTAAGCCCCGTGGTCAATAAAGTGAAGCAGTCGGAATACTGAGAGTGCCGCGGTCCGCGTCCACTTCCTGTGTCCTACCCGATGTCCTTATGAGGATGTAGCCCCCCCACCTGCAAGCGTGTGCGTCCTTTTCTGCGTGAGCCGCAGGCTGGGCAGTGTCCCTGGCAGATCCCCCATCTCCTCGCCGCCCCCGGGTCGGCCGCCGTCTGTTGGCGGAGGGACGGAACGTGGGCTGGGCCATGTGCCACCTGTGGCCCGCGGCGGGTTTCTGGGTGGCGGGTGACATTCACCGCGGTCGGGGTAAACACAGGGTGCCCTCGCCGCCTGCTTATGTCAGTGTGGCAGCGGCTGCTTGTCTGGCTTTCTTGAGCGCATGGGCGGACGGGGGCTTGTCCAGGCATCTTGTGTGTGACTGAAATGTTTCAACATCTATCTACCTATCTATCTATCTGTCTATCTGTCTGTCTGTCTGTCTGTGTCTGTCAGTCATTTTACAGTGGCATACAAATAACTTCTCTAAGTACATAAATCTCTATAAATGAATATTATTGCAGAATATTAAATCTGTGTGCTATCTTTATAGAATAGTGAGACTTTATTGATCCCTGTGGGAAAATTCTCTCTTCTGTGTGTTTAATAAAACACACAGACAGGTAAGAACAAGTTTAGGGGTCATGGCACACAGTCGGCTAGCGTGCAGCATCAGCATCGTTTGCACCAGTCTGCCTGCCAGGGGATTTGAACCGGCAACCTTCTAATCTCAAGCACAGTGTCCCAACCCAACGAGCTACACACCACCCCATATTATTTGTTGCAATTCAGTTTCTCACTCGATAGTTTTATGATTTCGCTTGTGCTTCCTCACCCTCAGACGTAAATGATTTTGCCAAACTTTATTTTACATGCACCTTTACAAACACAAGTAGTCATTATTGTAATTAGATTCTGCTGGGTTATTGTAATTGCGTACTGTGTAATGGTTATGTATATCGTAATTGCATGTTATGGCCACATAATTGTATGTTATGGTAATGAAGCGGTCTTGTGCTATTGCTAAGCTAGCAAATCCTTTTCTGGTGTTGGCGGGAGGCTTCCCTTTTTGTCCAGGTTTGGGAGACCGCAGTTGCCACAGGCATTACTGTAGTCCACAGCGCACTTTGTGAAATGTCAGCTCCAGCACTGGCTTGGCATCCAGATGCTCACAGTTAGCATATTCTTAACGTTTGTACCCAGGAGCCCCTGGACGACTATAAGAATGCTTCCACGAGATGTTTTTAGATGTTTTCCCCCCCCAAATTCTAAGATCATTATGAATATATAGCCATAACTGGAGAGAATTGTTTACACTTTTCTAGAAAGGTGAATCGCCTGTTAAATTTTACTCTGACATTTAAAAATAAAAGTCCTAAACTTTATTAGATCAGCAGTTATCCTCCTATGATTTAAAAATAAAAGTCCTACACTTTATTAGATCAGCAGTTATCCTCCTATGAAATTGCAGCTTTTTTGTGAATTTAAGATTGCGTTGCACCTCGTCCTGGGTTATTCCCGCCTTGTGCCTGTATCTTCTGGGATAGGCTCCGGATCCCCACGACCCTGCACAGGACAAGTGAGTAGAGAAAATGGATAGATGGATGGTTGGTTATATCTTTTTTCGTGAATTTATTTAAACCGGAAATTTAGTTTAACTCATTAACAATTGACGTGAAGATCTGATTGAGGGCCCCCGGATGTTTACAAAGACATTGGAGATAGCAGTTGGGTTACGCTCTGCTGTAGTTTCACCTTGTAGGTCACACAATGGCCTATGCAGGCACACAAGGGCAAAAATTTCTCAAATTTCGTTCACGAGTCTTTATGTCCTTGGGCGAAGAAAGAGCTGAAAAACTAACAGGTCTAGGGGGTTTCAGCTGGTCCGTCAGCTCGGGGACCCACGAAGCCCAGTCTCCACGTGTAGGGTAGACTGCCGTGCTGTGCCTGTAATCATCAAGAGTCCCCATCGGGCGCGTTTCTGATTTGAAATTAATAATTCTATTAACGGAAGCAAATTAACAGGGATTCCTCTGTCGCAAATCTGAACTGGGAAGGGAAAATTAAAAGTCTGCGGCTGAGATGTGTTGCGTGAAAAGCAGCCTTACGGCATGCATATTTCTAGAATTAACCAGCGTGTCTGCCGTACAGTACGTAGACCTCATTCTTGCGTTGCTTATTACATTACAGCATCACACATCGTGTCCTAATGACTTTTAAAGCTCACTGTGTTTCCTTATAGAGACAGCAAAACAATCCTCACTGTTTTAGAATGGTACTTTATTTTCTGTAACTGCATTCAAGAAAAAAGCTGTTAAATACCGTGAAAAATGATGACCGTTCGATCCCGTTGTCAGCCATTTTATTGGGCTGATGGCACTGATACTAGATTACTGCTGCAAAGACAGATGATATCAGGCTGTTCCTGGTGCTCCATCTTCCCTCAGTGACGGCTCCGTAGGGAACCTGACACAACAAGCTTGTGGTAGAAAGAAAGCATCTGGAATTAATATTGACCTGTAAAACAAACTTTGGAATTTAATCTCTGAATTGAATTTATATTGAGTTTTATCAATGCCAATAAAATTAGGAATTCATGCTTCACCAAAAGACTGAAATTTCATCTGCAAGGGAGAGAAAATGCACTGAAGCCACTACTGCTTAAGCTCAGACTGTTTGTGATGTGTGAGGTTGTCATAGTTGTACATATGTTGCAATTATGGAAGGTTGAAATGTTTCTTGAAGCACGAATGATTTGAATTTGCATAGAATGTGACCTTATGTCCTTGATTTGTAATACCTCTTTTTGCAAATATTGTTTTTTTTTTTTTACTCTGGTCAGTAGTGATCTGTTCATTGGTTCCTCTGTTTGTTGTTGATGTTTATGGATGACTTAACTTAGCCTTCTTCAGCAATGGTAAACTAGAATTTAACAGAGTGGGAATACCCAGTTAAGACGTATATCCTTCTTTGGGCTTAGGTAGCTGTTTACATTGTAAGAGGTGTATTGATTGTGCAAAATGTTGTTAAGAGTACAGCAGCACTTTAGTACTTTCCTGGTGGGACTTGGCCATCAGCACAAAGGCAATGCAAAGGGTTGAGAGTAGTAAACTAGGTGAAGGGTAGTGGGATGGGGGGGGGAAACATCATTTTGGCTTAATATTCTCCGCAACACTGAGAAGAACACTTTTGCTGTTCAAGCACATACAGCTAATTTCATTCAATCACCCCTTGAGAAGTTCACTTCAATCTGTCTGGTTGAGTAAGTGAAAGGTTTTTTTTGTGTACCAGTGCAAGCTTGAGTCTGTGTGTGGACAAAGTAACTGAAACTCTAATTGAAAAGGACTAAATCACTGTTACAAATGCTGATACCAAGGCGAGTCATTTCAGGTTGAATTCCAGTTAGCACTGCACGCGTCAGCTGTAAAAGAGAACTAACAGACAGCCTTTTCTGTGACTTTTCAAACGAAAACAAGGCAGCTAATAGTTCCAAAGAGTTCACAGAAACTGGAAAATTATTTAATGTGTCAAGGGGAAAAGTGTCAAAAATCAAAACAGGGTATGCCAAACATGGAGAAACTGCCTCAGCAAAGAGGAACAGTGGTGGTGAGGCAGACAGACACTTAACAGGGTAGCTGCTAAACGCCACTAAAGTATGACCTCAATAACCATCATAGAACTGAATCTGTGCCTCTGTCACCCAGACTCAAAAAACCCTGTATATCAAGAGCAGGAATTTATGGTGGGGCTTTCTTTTGGAAATCATTTGTGTCTGAGGCCACTCTCTGTCTGCGTATGTACAGTACAGTGCAAAAGTCTTTGGCAGTCAAAGAAAATGATGTTTAAATGATCTTAATGTTGGTGTAAAACTATGATTATGTCTGTCAAAGCATATAAGCTTAGTCATTTCAAAACCTCTCCTAAAATCACCCCAGTGTTTGTAGCAACTGTCCAATACACCCATGTATTTTTTGACTCAACCACTACCCAACCTTGTTTGGCTAATCAGTACGTCCTTGAGTTGTTTAACTAATTAAGTCAATTCATTATTTGAGCTGGTGGTGGGATTTAAGCAGTATATGGAATGGCTGAGGTGCCCCTGAGGAGAGGTTTGCGATCTGAAGCGGTGTTCATCTAGCCATCTAACAAGATATCAGTAACTTTTGCAGAGCTCAAGAAATTCCTGTTTATTTTTTGTGTTGGTGTTAATAGGCAAATGTTCTAATGTTAATTTGTTAGCAAATATACACATGCTTCCCAGATAAACATTAAACATTTTCTTTGCCTGGCTAAGACTTTAGCACAGTACTGTATGCACCGTCAGTGGTACACCTGCCCAGGATCCTATTTTTCCTACAGTAGGCTTGGAAACTGTTTAGAACCGAACTCCAGGAAATTTTTGCAGTGGTAGTCTTCCAGTTGGCTTTAATGAGTCTGGCCATTCCCTTTGGACCTCTCTCATTAACAAGGTGTTTTCACCCCCAGAGCTGCTACAGCCTGGATCGCACCATCCTCTGTAAACTGCAGACACTGTGCTGCATGGGAATTTCAGGGTCCTGGCTGTTTCTGAAATTCTGAAAACATCATGCTCAAAATCGCTTAGATTACGGCTTCTCAACACCTTGATGACCACACACTGACTTATGTTGTGTGAACATTTCACAAACCTGCAAAACCTGGCCCCTGGTTGGGAACCTCTGCCTTTGATTATATTGTCTTGTCCATTCGAATGCTCTGTTGACAACCTCTTGACCCTGTGTTTTTACCTTATGTGTACAGTTGAAGGCATATGATTTCGCCTATCCCTGCTCTCTGACAGGTTAGAAGAGCATACATACCACGCACTGTGTGTCATGACACATTACTTCCATGGTCGTCATCAAAATTATCTGCCATTTGTGCTGCAGTAGCCCTTCTGCTGGTTCATACCAGACGGGATAGCTTTCATTCGCATCTCAAATTGATGAGTCTTGGCCGACAAATACCCTGTTGGCGGTTTGTGGTTCTTCCCTCCTCAGACCGCTCTCAGTCGGTACTCATCATGGCTGGCCGTGAGCACCCCACAAGCCTTGCAGTTTCGGAGATGCTCTGATGCAATCTTCTGGTCATAATGATTTGGCCTCTGTCAAAGTCATTCAGATCTTTATCCTTGCCCATTTCTTCTGCATTCAACATGTCGAATAAGAGTACCGAACGTTAACTTATCATCTAATGTATCCCAGACCTTGACACGCACCATTTTTATTAGAAAGTGAACAATATTCACTTCACATGGGGGTACTCGTAATGTTTTGGCTCGTTGGTGCTAATAATGTTTTCACCATGTATTAAAATGGAGCTTTTCATGTGTTTGTGGTTTCCCTGCTTGCTGTACATTCCAGTCTAGCTGGATATAAATATATATGGGATTTTCTTTTTCGAACCTGCTGGCTATGAATCTTTTCTTGGGCAAAACGACTAAGGGCACATCTTCACCACACATTCACACGTGACCGTTAGCAGATTCTAAATCTGATTGTGCCTCTTCTGTATCCAGGCCTCGTAGAGAGGGAACAAGGTACCCCAAGCTGCTGGACTAATTCTGTTTCAGATTATTCCCATTAAGACCTTGAATTTGATTTTTCTATTATAATCTTTATTACGTTTATAAAGAGCTGTGACAGATCCATTGCCATAGTACTGCAGGTTCCGGAATTGTATTTTTGTAGTAAATCACTCTGCAGAAGAACACTTCTTGATGAATAAATGTAATTTCAATGTAACTATCACCTGCAGGCTATTTTTATGAAGCAACATTGCTTAAGAAGAAAGTATTTTAATTGCACCTTTTCTGTTTATTTTTATCCAGCATTTATTGCTGATCCATTTACTCTATGCTGCCAAGGAAGTTTGTCCTTTCCTCTCATACATCTCAAAACATTGTTTGTTTAAGTAATCTAAGCTCTCCGGAGGAGAGGAGATCATTAAAAGTTTCCTTCTTCAATTTTGTACCGTTCCATTACGAGCTTGCTGTATTTAGATATTAAACAGTTGGACGATCTATTGAGCCAAGGATTTGTTTGAAATATGTTCAGGGTGTAGCTCACTGAGATCTTGTTCCCTTTGTTGGGTTTTTATGATACTTGTTGTTCTTGCAGATTATTCTGCTGCTTGCAGTAGTACAGTTTCAGTTGCCTTTAAATTTATGTTGTATGATACAGCATCTGCCTGAGAAAAGTTACATAATTGTTTCAGGAAATTATATATGGTTTGTGGACACAAAACGGAAGCAGTTGTAATACTTGGGACAGAGAGTCAACATAATACTCTGGGACTTGGGCAAATCTAGGAGTTGACCCTTAGGGGGGCTCAGCCCCCAGATGAAATATGGGTATCGCCCCGATATGATTAAATTTGCCGAGAGAAGGGGGGAACCCCATGATAAAGTTTGCTAGGTACTATGAAATGTATAAAAAAATATTATTAGGGGGGCTGAGGAAAAAAATAGGGTGGCTGAAGCCCCACTAAATAGGGTCTAGAACCACCGGTGGTATGTTATGAGTCGCTTAAAAGTATCTCTAAATTTGTAGTCTGTATAACTATAGTATTTATACTCAGTGCTCTTCTGTGGCCAGTTTATAAAATGCTTAAAAGACTTTGTCATATGTTACAAAACCTGGCAGTATTTGATGAAGACATGCATGCGTATTCAGTCTTGTTATGCTGGATCTATATTCAATCACCAGATTAAAATTTTTTCCTGTTAAATTGTATAATTTAGGTGCACATTTTGAAAATTTACACTGAAAATGCAATATCAAGCCATGGACATATAATCCAACATTGAATTCTCTCCACAAATAAAAGAATCAGTAATGCCCTTCAGAGCCTTTGGCAGCTGGGAATGTTCTGGAAGTGATGTCACTGTGCAGCAGGTTGCAGCCTCTGATGATATTCCCGAGTCTGTGATGGCTAATTAGCCATTCTGACTGCAGCCAAACCAGCCGGCTCTGACCTATTGACCTGCACTCATTTTTCCCCCACTTTTTTGTTGCTACCAGTCCAGCAAGTTAAAAATAAATAATTGAATGAATGAAATAATAAATAAATAAGTAAAAAAAAAGAACAGTCTTGGCCACAGATTGCTATAGAGGTTCACACTTCAGAAATGCACTGGAGTGCAATATTCTTATACACTTGTCTCTCTTGGGAATGAGATCATGAATGAATAATGTGATGTTGTGTGTAAAAAAACCCATTTTACATATTTATCTATTCCTGCACTGTTACCTCATAGTCATTTGGAGGTTGTCTTGAACATCTCACTGGGTACCACATGGGTGTCCCTCTTGTCCTCCTTAGGATACTTGATAAGGGGGATAACTAGTCACCAGTTTCACATAAACCTAATATCTGTAGTGGAAGACTATGGGAAGGAACCTACAACCACAGAACTGAGCGAACCGCCCCACACCACTCATTCACACTTTAAAAGTAACCAATAATATAAATTCAAATATGTAATCATACCAAAAATGCATAGAACAGTGATCCATATGTACGGTTTATCGTGAAACAGTAATAAAAATGGCCAATCAGATACTCATATTCTTCTATATGTATTATATATATGTATGTGTGTATATATATGTGTGTGTGTGTATGTATACGCACACACACACACAACCATGAAAAAAAATTAAGAGACCACTCTGTAATTTTAAAGAAATATGCATTTTTAAATCCTGGTTTAATCGTGGTTCTGCTGGCAGAAGGCTACACCGAGCAGCAGGCTGCTTCTAGGAAAAAAAAAATTTCTAAGACAGCAGTACACAAGAATGAGGTGAAGCAGGAGACACTGGGAATGACCAGAAACCAGCCAGGTAAAGGGCGGAAGCGACTTTTTAATGCCAGACGTTATCGTGTCAGACCGATATCTGACAGTTTCTCATGAATCAGAGGATGCCATCAAGCGACCTTCAAAGGGAATGGGAAACATTAATTGCAGGTGTGAAGTGCACTGCTAGGACAGTTCATAGCAGGCTCCTACAAGCAGGACTGAAGACCCATAAAGCAAGGAAGAAGACCTTCATCAGTGAGAAAAAGGGAAGAACCAGACTGCAGTTTGCAAAAAAATATATATATTATTCAAAGACGCAGACCCATAAATTGAGAAATGAGTGAAACAAAATATTGTACTGTGTAATTATTTCTTAATTGTGTGAGTGGCTCAGCAGGCTAAGTCTCTCTGCCTGTGATTGGAAGATTGCTGGCAGGACAGTCACATGACCATAGGCCCTTGAGCAAGGCAGTTAACCCCCCAGCTCCAGGGGCGCCACATGTTGGCTGACCCTGTGCTGTGACCCCCAAGCTATGGATAGCAAGATGGGGTAGGCAAAGAGAAGCATTCCAATGTAACTGTACTTGTGCCAATGGAAAAATAAAGGATTTATCATTCCATCCCAGTTTATCTTTCTACTGAAGAGCATCTTCAATGCGCACACAGCTGTTTCCCTTTGATGCTATATGTAAATGTTCACAAAGAAGCTTGTTGATTGGACGTTCATCGTGTGTCTGACATCTGAGTACCTACTGATGTCCTTAAAATAGTGCAGTGGATTTTGTGGGGATTTTACGTCATATCTATAGACCAGTTTGAATAAGATAAGAGTGTGGATGCCTCGTAGCATCCTAGACTTACGCCGGTGGTGTGTTCGGTGAAGCCCTGGACAATCACAATTGCTGTAGAGCCGTAGAACTATTCGGCAACTTGACGTCTTCACTGACGCGCACTTGTTGTCAACCAAAAATCACAAGGTGTCGTAGATCAGAATTTCAGATTTTCGAGGGGGTCAGGATATTATAATTTGCATGTAAAATGAAAGATTCCAAAATTGCTGATGGGGCCATTCACTCGCAAACTGTACTGTTCTCCAGAAATAACTGCCGTAGCGGACTGTAGGAGGATCAGTCGCTAGAGTCAGTTAGGGTTGAGAACAGTCAAAAGTAGTAGATAAAAGTAAATAATTGAAAGGGCAGGTGTTTTTTGAACAGTGATGTTTCTGGTCATGAACTTAAGCTGAATAACACTTTTGAAAATAGATGAATTGACATTTATGGACTGTGAAATTTTCTGATAAATTCAAGTTGAGTAATTTTAAAAAGTTTATATCTAAGTCATTGTAAATGTACCGTGAAGTGAAGTTTGCAGATTGGAATATGTACTGTACAGTATATTGTGTATATATATTATAATTCCATTTAATCATGCACGTTTATGTAATTTGAATCAATGTTTGCTTGTATTACTTTTATATGTAAGCAGTACTTTAAGATTTTATATTACATTGAATAATAGATTTACAAAACATTGTGAGTAAAAATAAGCATTTTATTCTTCATTATATTGTTTTTCTCGACCACCATACGTTTGGTGAAATAAATTACCATGTTTTTATGTTGTTGCCTATGCAGGTCTCTTTACCTATTATTTTTTATGCTTATCTACTGTAAGTAAGCTTAATACTGGAACAATTTGAGCAGAAATGTCCATGGAGTACAAAAATACTACAGCGAATCCTTTGAGGGGTAGCCTATATATAACTGTATGGCCCATTGGCTTACTTTTAATTCTCAGCACCACACTGAGGATTGTGTGGTTCCTGCTGTGTGGCTTGTGAGCATTGTGCCATGATGCTGTTTTGCATGCCTTTGTCACTCACAACTTGGATTTTTGGGCTGCTCGGGATCTTCGTAGAACCTGCATGCTGTCAGAAATGCCCTTATTGATTCGTTTCTGAGGAAAATTTTATACAGAACTTTGCATAAATTGCATCTCCTTGGAAACCGTGTTAAAATGTTGTTAATACCAGTACAATATTGGTATGTGGTGCAACTAGAGTTGTTTACTGTATGAAAAATCAAAGTCCCATTGTTAATTAGCCATTTGAGGTGAGCCTCAGAAGCCAGACTGTGACTGTAATTAAGTAATTCGTTTAGCTGCCTGGTCAGATCTAAACCTGGGTGACTGTCATCCTCAAAGCTGCAAAGGCATCAAAGGCTGTGCTGACCAGGCCTTAAATCACAGCTGCCTGACACACCCATTTCACATCGCGGGCCCTGATTCATGCACAGTTCAGCAGAAACGTCTCTCGACTATGCTAATGTGTTTCTGCAGTGTGCGTCATGCTTGAGTTGAGTCAGGATGGGAGAAGTTTTACATAGTTCAGAAGAAGGGCTTGCAGACTTTACGTGGGGCCTGGGGGCTCCTTAATTTCTGTAAATTTTTTTACTTTAAAAAATTGGCATGGTGACTCGGTGGGTAGCACTGTGGCCTCATACCTCTAGCGATAGAGTTCTAAATCTTTATTCTGCTCTGCGTATGCAGAGTTTGCATATTCTGTCTGTTGAGTTTCCTCTCATGATCCAAAGACATGTCAGCCTAGTGTTACCATATTTGGTGAGACAAAAAAGAGGTCATGTCTGGAGATCAGAATAGTTTTCACGTTCATTAACCAATGAGGTAGTGCCTCTCTCATGAATATTAATGAGGTTTTCCATTCATCAGTCAATCAGGTAGTGCTTCCATCATGAATATTAATTCTTTTTCCTAACCGCCCTATAAAAGGAAAATTTGTGTCTGGGGAAACCCGGACATATGGCAACCCTATAGTTAACTCTTGTGTTACAGTCTACACAGAACTGACACAATATACGTGTATACAAGTTTTTTCAACATAAGTTACAAAATACTAAGCTAAAGTTTGTTAAACTTCAAGCAAACGGCACGATTCACTGTTCATACGAAAACGAAAATAAAGTGTCAAAGTGCCAATGGTTTTCGGAAGTTGAAGTCACTTGTGAGCAGCCTGAGATGTAGGGATGTGCATATCATTTAATGTTTAAAATAAGCGTCTGCATGAGCCTTGCAAATGCAGCGTGATGATACTGAGTGGCTACCATATATTGAAAATTGGTGTCTTTTCCTTCACTTGGAACTGCACTGTAACTTGCATCACTGGGTCATATGGGTCACAAGCTGAACCCAGACAAACCATCAATTTTTGGAAAACTGCCCTGACTAGGCCCCAAAAAGAGGCTGTGGCCGAGGAAACTCAAACTTATGTGTTTACATAAGAATGAACGCCCCCAACATTTCAGCCAGTTGCGTTCCTTTTGCCCTCTTGTGTGTTCTCTGTGTCGCAAGCACTGCTCAGGGCTGATTCATACTTCAGGTGAAAGTGTGTGCACCACGGTGCATGCAGTGCACTGCTGGACCAGCCGCTGTCTTGAATGTTCATTCTTCTAGCACCAACACGCCAGGCAAAGCTGCTCTTGAAAGTCACATTTATGAAGTGTGGTATGGATGTTATGAGAATAACTAAGAATTTTACAATTGCCTCTTGTACAGTGAACTTGAACCATAGGAATAGCCAATGGCAGCACATTGTCCCACAACTTTCTGTCACTAGAAATAAAATTACCAAAACATAAAGTAAAATATATAACAACTAAATAATGTACATCGTTAAAATAAAAGCTAATGAAACTACATCTAAAGCTGAACTATATTTCAAATGAAAAAAAAATATATAAAGAAAAAAACCTAAACAATAATAACAGTGATGTAGAAACATACATGGACATATGGCGTTGCTGTACAAATGTATTTTATTTTAATTTGTAGCCATCTGGGAGTGTTTGGAACAATATATCGTCCAACAGAACTAGTTATCGTGACTAAAGACATTCAATTAGGAAGACTGGTGTCTTTAACATTCAGTAATATGATATTTAACGATGCCTGTCGTGTATGATTGTATGTGACTGCATGTGCCCTGCGATTGACTGTCATCTGTCAAGATGGATGGATGCACAGACCATACAATAGGGCTGGACGATCAGATCTGTGACTTCAGATCAATATCATGATTAATTAGAACTTTCAATTATGATGAATGAATGATTATTTTTGTTATACGTTTTTGTTTTTTTTATACTGCTCTCATAGTTCTCTGTCAAGGTCTGTACTTTAAATATGCTAAATTATTAAAGCTGGGTCATTTTTTTCTAATGAAGGAGTGCATATCTTTGTGATTTAAAAAAGTTAAGGAAACATAGACAGAGAGAAACTATTTATGGCTATTTACTGAATATTTTGAACAGTTGATATCAAAGCACACATCACTTGAAATGGAAATGTCTTCACATTTTAGTTTAAAAGTAAAAAGCAGGTTCCTGACTGATTAAACAGATTGGTGGTAGTGTTACCTTTGGTCGCTGAAATTGTTTTTCTGCAGTGTTTACATTTGACTTCTTTTCATACAGGGTCATCTTCACTGAAGCCAAAATGTGTCCAAACATTGGACATGGCGAGTCTGTCAGCTCGGTCTTAGTGCTTGTGTCATCCATGCTACCAACTTCGCTTTGAGTGAACACAAACTGGCAGTAGTTGGATGGGGTGGAGGCATGTCACTGAACACGATGTATTGTTTTTGTGGGGAACAGTTCACGCATATAGACATTGGGCAAAAGTATTAACCGAATTAACCGACACGAGCAGGATTAAGGCAGTCAGAGGTTTCTAAATGTCGTTTTTTATACATTTTTGGTTAATTGCTTAGCCGTACAATGCGACATTTTTTTTGAAGATTATGAGAATTTATGCAATGTGTCAGATTACTGTATTCAGTTGGGTTTGCCTTTGAACTTTGTTGTGACCTTTCAGTGAGCTTTCATATCGCATCTTCCCCTGTCTCACGGTCACTGAAGAAGGGAAGCACCATGAAACGGATGCAAAGGCCAGCTGCTTACGAGAAATAATGAAACTGTTTCTGTTACGGAAAAAAAGATCTAATGCTGAATGTGTGAAATGCCATCAATTATTTATTCAAGATACCGTAAAGTATCCCATACATTTCTTTTTCCCCCAATATTGAACAAATAGTAGATACTGACAGATTAAATTCACATATTGTGCCATTATTATCGATCAGAGGACACACACTCATTTGATTAAAATTTTTATGTTGTGTTGTGTTGTATGCGTGCACATTAACGTTTGATGAGTTGTAACCAAATATTATTGTAACTGTTTCCAGTGCAGGGCAGTAATTACCTTGAGAGAGAGCCGAATTTCTCTGTGTTAGCTGAGTGTCTCGGACCTGCAATTATGACAGTTAGTCATGCCATTCTTCATCTGAGACTGAGTCTTTTATGTGTTTATTGCAAAGTAATGGGAGGTTCGGTCTCACAGAGATGCATCTTTTTGTGTCTTCAAACTCTGCCTAAAACTGAAGTGATGTTGACAGAAATGTTATACTTTGAAGAAAAATAAAACACAAATGGATTATAAAAGTTCTGGGAATGTTATTTTTGTAGCATATATAATTTTGTATTATATAGTATAGATACATTAATGGATGAGGGCGGCATGGTGGTGCAGTGGTTAGCACTGTTGCCTCACACGTCTGGGACCAGGGATCAACTCACCACCTTTGGCTTCATGTGTGTCGAGTTTGCATGTTCTCCCCATGACATCATGGGGTTTCCTCTGGGTACCCCAGTCCAAAAACATGCTGAGGTTAACTGGAGTTATCAAATTGCCCATAGGTGTGCATATGAGTGTGCCCTACGATGGGTTGACATCCCATCCTGGGTTGTTCCCTTCCTTGCACCCATGGCCTCTGAGAGAGGCTCTGGATCCCCCACAACCCTGAATAGGATAAGCAGTTACAGAAAATGGATGGAAAGATGGATGGAAGGAGAGACATTGATGGGCTTTAATGAGGCATTAATGACTTGCACACTGCTGTATCTTTGGCTGTACTGCCTTACTTTCTGGAAGTACTGACACACATTGCATTTATGACCTTTAACATTTCTGAGGTGGTTCTTAGCTTGAGTACTATAGACATAAATCCATTCTAATATTGGTAATCTTTTGAAATACGGTGGTCGAGTGGTTATGCCAGTGCTGGGGTCCAGCCTTCACTGCATCCCTGAGCAGGAGAAGCAGTTAGAAGATGGATGGATGACCCGTTATGCAGGATAATTTTCCAAAAATTTGCTCTCGTCATGTAATTAGTGCTGGTCCTTACCCAGGAGTCTTTAAAAAAAATGTCCCGCTGAATGAAATGACAGATTTGTTTTGTTGGGTAATTGTGAGGCAAGGTTATTTCAAAATCTGGCATAAACATGGCTTGTGGACTCTGAGATCTGTGCTTCAGCCTTGGGGAGAACTCCTACATTTTATACACTGTGTTTTTGTATCTCTATGTACTACAATTACTAAACAATACAAGACCCATAGACAAGACATATATGTGTACGCGGTTATATAGATATTTCCGTCGTATATTTTCCTCAGTACATTTTCAACAGAACTTTCTACTCTGCTACTTTTCTGGTCCTTGATTTAGATCTACTTTAATTCTAGATCTATTATTCTTAGCATCGAATGGAATAACAAAAAAAGTCCAAATATTAAAAGGACGCTAGTGTGCAATTGCAGTACTATTGTAATCATTTTGTTTTCTTTTACTCTGGTTCCTACAGACCTGTTTTTGTGCTGCCTGACAGTTTTGAAGTTAACGGTGTTCAACAGTTTTGTGGTAGCAGGGTGTGAGGATTCCTCTTGCATTTACTGGTGATTCATTTGTTAATACAGTTATGCATTGCTTAACGTCCCTCTGTATGATGTCCGACTACATATATATACACACACACACAGTTATTCCTCCTCGATCGCGGGGGTTGCGTTCCAGAACCCCCCGCGAAAGGTGAAAATCCACGAAGTATAAACCATATATTTATATGTTTATTTTTGTATATTTTAAGCCCTTATAAACCCTTTATATTCTCTTAGATATTAGGTAAGATTCGTTG
>JAAGVU020000041.1:8073846-8117594 GCA_011763525.2 Mormyrus iriodes | reverse complement strand
GATATGCTTGCATATAAAATCCGCGATAGAGTGAAGCCGCGAAAGTCGAAGCGCGATATAGCGAGGGATTACTGTATGTGTGTGTGTGTGTGTGTATATATATATATAAAACTGCATATATACATCTGACTATATATAGGTTATATATAGGACTATATATAGGTTAAATAGCTTAATGGTACATCGTGCACCACATGTAGCTGGTGTAAACAATGCGACTTTGCTACCAGCTGTAAAATGACATAGTACATATCTAACTTATGATCCATAACTCATAATACTTGATAGCAATATTAAGCATCCGTGTTACACATTTACATATTTACTGTATTTTTGTTGGTATTTTTATGTATCCTCTCACTCTTGTATAAAGTATCTTGCCTATTTAGGCAATACAGAGTGTATCATATAAGTTTGTATACATGGCATATGAGGTTCGGCTAACATCCTGTTGGACAGAATGTAACCCGGGCGTTAAGCAATGCATACCTGTAATTCATATAGCTGTTTGGGCTGTTCACAGATATCCCAAGACTTATACAGGAGCTACGCCTGTTTTATTTGGTAATAACTGTAAGTATCTTTACGTTGCTGGTTTGTTTTATTAATTATATGTGAAAATTATATCTACACATCAAAAAGAATTTTTTTGTTGTAGCTAGTGAAGAATGTTTTGCTTTATTGACTTTCATGTGTGGAGCTGCGGTAGTTCTCAGGTCTCACTCTAGTTCAGTTGAAACCAGTAAATCCAGCCTTGTTTTGTCCCCTCAGGGCTGTACAGGAGTGTAAAATTTAATTTTAATTTAATTTTATTTGCTGTTAAACATAACAGAAATTTAACTGTAATTTGCTCTCATTACACATTGTTCATTTTTCTGAAAAATGACCGGATGAATTGTAATGCAGACATGTCTTTGGTTACCATTTAGGGGTAATTTTCCAGAATACTGTCTCAGCAGCAGCATACGCCATTGGAATATGATTACTCATAATTGAAGCTTCATCGGACACGATAACTAGCTTGGATGGTCTATAATGACTGAACAAAACTGATTAAAAATCAGCATCTGTAAGAATGTCAGTTCTCCTTTGCCTCAAGCTAATTTGTTTAGTTTATTGATAATATCACCAGATACTTCTCGTTAAAGCCTGTACCACTTGTTCCAGGTTCCTGCTAAAAGCTGTGTGCTTTAGCTGGTACATGACCAAATCGCCTTGGTGCTTACATTGAATTAAACTGGAAAATTGTCTTCTTAAAATCTCAGTCAAGTGTAAAATGTCCCAAATCAGAGGAAATTGTATATATCCATACAGCTCACATTAGCTATAAAGAATTGTCACTTCTACATTCTTCTTGGTGAGGGTCATGGTTATATGAAACACTGTAGCTTTTATCTGTTGCCCTTTAGGTTTATGTTAATGACTTTTTACTATCACAGTTGAAGAGCAAATTTCCGAAATCCACTCAGTTCATAGGATACGTTTTGAGAACATTTCTGTAGCAACATATATGAAGAGGAAGCCTAACTTTAGTTCATTAATGGTCTCATCTCAGAAACAGCAAAAAAGGGATTGAGTGAGTATTGGAAATTTGCTCTTCAGTTTAATGATAAGCGGAGGAATGGTAGGGTTTACAGTTGCATTATATAACCAGAATCTGTATTTGTGCAATGAAACACAATGACAGGTAAATGTATACAAATACAAGTCCATCATTACAGTAAATATGTAGATATGTATAGAATATGCAGTATCAGAAGAGTTTAATTCAGGTTCACATGCAAGTCATCATGCAATTTGCCAAATTAAAAAATAAAATTAACTATCAAAACGTCTGCAAATAACAGATATCTCTGTGTGCCATGTAGACAGTGACTTATGAGATGAGATAACAATGAAACACATTACTAGAGCTGACGTTTTACTGTATTTTCTGAAATATTCATTTTGTTATTTAGAAACTGGAATCTCATTTTAAATAAATTCAATTTAAGGCATTTAATTTATTCGGAAATTTGCCAGTATTTGGCTCGACTGTTTTGAGTGATTCATGGCCCTCTTACAATCCGTAATGATTTCAAACACTGTGGATGTGCAAGGACATCTTTAACATAAGTCTTAAAATTAAAGCTTTCAATTCTTATGTTAGCTTTATTTTGATGGGTTTTTTGGATTTAGAAACTTGTAATTGGTTTGAAGAAGCATTATCTATCTATCTATCTATCTATCTATCTATCTATCTATCTATCTATCTATCTGCCTGCCTCCCTAACCGTCTGTCTGTCTATCTGTCTGACTGGCGGTCTGGCTGTCTGTATCTGGCTTTCTACTTTTCTTGGTTATGAACGGAGAAGTAACAGGAATAACTGGGAGTTAAAAGTGTCCTTTTATGGAAAGGACTTGCGGTAACCTCGAAATATAAACACATTAATATGAATGGATTTGTTACTTTGGTTTCATTTGAATAGTGACATCATTTTTCAATTTCTGTAGTCCCTTTTATTGCATAAAAATAATGCTGCGCGAGTGTAAATGTAAGCAAGAGGAGAAACCATGACATTAACCATTGTATGTTTTCAAGAAGATTGTGACCCTAGTGTATAATGATCGCAACAGTGTGGGAAGACTGACATACATTATTTATACGCTTAGCTCTGAGGCACTTATGACATACTCTGTCCATTTGAAATGTATTTGAAATGTTTCGCAAGAATAATCAAAAGCTAAAGGACAACACTGCTGAAGGGCACTGTTCTTTGTAATTCATATATTTCTTAAAATAAAATGCACAGCGCATCTTTCGATTCAGGCGGCTTCCAATTTTGTCGAGGTTTCAAGGATGTGCAGCTCCCAGATAGTTCAGTGCAGTGGTGCACTCCGATTAGCTACCTTGACAGACTTGTCAGTCGGATCTTAACTTCTATTTATTTAGTGCAATTTAAAGCCTCTGAAAATACTGCTAGACAGGCTAAGAAAATAGTCACACAATCTTTAGTGCTTCCCATAGCTTGTCCTGCTTCATTGGTTTGACCTTGAGAAAGACAGTAAGATTAAACGTCTCTGTCTGAATCAAAATCGTTGCTGTCAAGCTGTGGTGAAAATCAATATTATGGTATTGTTTTAGTTATCCTTAATCAGCGTGGAGGACAATAAATTGCTTTGGGGTGGAGGGTGGAAATATACAGCAATTACACAATTCAGTCCATTGGAAGTCTTAAACAACGTAAATGCAGCTGCTTAATACATTCAAGTAGTAGCAATGGGTGGTTTTGGCAATTCCTTGGATTAATACTTAAAACAAACATGTTTTGGTGGATGTATTGGACAGAGGTTACAAATTCTCCCCACCATGTTTTTATTGAGTTACCTTGTTTGTTTGAATGGTCATCTAGCTTATTCATTAGTGTAACATAACTTATTTTCCTGATGCACAGTTAAGAAGAAGAAAGGTACACCACACCATTTATTTTGTTTATAGGGTGTCATAAGTCAGAACAGTTCATAATAGGTGCAATCTGAAGAATATTATCTTGTGAACATTGTGTTATTGACATGTTTGAAATTGCTGATTGAATCGTTGAATCTACTGGTTATTGCTGGGGAAATTTGCTGGGGAAATTTGAAAAAGGACGTGCAAATATTTATTTATTGCAATAAACAGAGAAGTGCATTGCACAAAACAGGAATAAATCAAAGCAGTACTCTAGCATGTTCTAGGGACACGTGACCTTGTTACTACGTAGCTGCTAGGTTGTATCGCCTACAAAGCTCATTCCTGATTTGGTGCAAAAGTTACAGCTATGATGAGATTGTTAGAAAACGTTTTGAACTGTGTAAGATAAAAAAGAGAAGTGATAACGATTCTTAACACTGTTATCTCCTCATTATAGCTGTCCTTGAAACCCACAAGAGTTTGAGGGAGTTTCGTTGGGGGTGGGGGATCTGGTTTTACAAAAACAGGATGTGATGGGTCATTTTCAGTTCAGGGCAAATTTTGAATGCTTTAACTGTGATGGTTTCCATCCCAGTGCCTTCCTTTTAAACATTTAAACAAGTTTCCACAAGTTATCTCCATCCATTCCTTCAGGGTACGATGACTTCCACTCAAACTCAAGGCCCTCAGGCTGTCTGTGTCTCCAAGCTCCACCTGAGCTACTAATACATACTGGAATATGAATACCTTAACTGTCATTTGGTGCAATACTGAAACAATACATGCCATACAGCAGCATAAAAGTAAGAAAACTATTAACGCTTATTGTAACAATGGGGCACATGGGATGTGCAGAGAAAGCCCCCTAGGACCTAAAAGGGTACCAGGGCCCTGTCCTCTCCATTATCTTTTCAGTCTTTTTTTTTTTTCTCTGGTGGCTGTCCAGGCAGCTACAGCAGTTTGTTCGGGTATCCGTCAGCAGAGGCTCTTTCTCCAATCTTCACCAGAGTCTGAGTGATGAGCAGGATCTGCTTTGGTTCCACCTGGTTCTCTTCAGGTCCATGCCAATTTATTGCAGTGCTCCACCACCTCCCAAACTCTTCCCATGGTTCCATACCTGCAGTTCCTCAGTCTTAATGAGATTAAACAGTTTCCTGCAGTATGCTACCAGACTTTTGTCCTTCTGTACATTGTCTGTAGGCATACCCCGACAAGGTGATACTCCTATAGACATAGGCCACCCGGTGAGAATTACATGAGGGGACAATCTGGTTGCTGAGTGTGTTCTCACTTTTAGACATGTCAGGACCACAGGGAGGCAGGTAACATAGTCCATCGTAGTCTCCTCCATCGTTTGAGCTAATTTGGACTTCAGCCCCCCATTAGCTTTCTGTACCACTCTCTGACTCTGGTGGTGTTTTGTGCGATGCTGTCTGACATCAATTCCCAGAACCTCAGCCAATTGAGAGCCGGCATTATTCGCAAAGTGTGTCCTATTGTCAGATGTTAATTTAGCTGGAATTAACCACAGGGGAATGATGTCTTGTAGTAGGCATTTTGCTACAGCCTTTGCTGTAGTTTTTCCACACGGAATGCTTCTAACTATCTTGAAAACATATCTACAATCACCAGACAATACCTATACCCTCTGCAGGGCATCATTCCTCTGAAGTAGATGAATTGGTATTCGAATGGTGTCTGCGGAATTGAATGTCTGGATGGTTGGACGGTCTTAGCTTTCTCTCCCTTGTTCTGGGTGCATATCAGGCAGTTTTTGCTAATTTTTTCAGCATAATTTGTAAACTCACACAAATCCCAGTAGTTATTTACTTGTTGTATCTTCCCTTATTTTGACACATGGTCCTGGCCATGGGTCAACTTAGCCATACAAGGAACATGTTGTTGGGGGAGGAAAGGAAGACCAGTTTGGCCAACAACGGTGCCTGAGGGGTCCTTGGGTTTTGAGTGGTGCCATTGGTCATGTTCTTGTGGAGAGGTGAGGCTCTGGACTTCTGAGTGGATAAGCAGGGGTGAATGATCAGTGCACCAAGGCCATCTGGAGTGGTGGAATAAGGGCCAAACAGGCCATGGCTGGAGTACGATGATGCAAGGATGGACTCTGATGCCATCCTTATCGTCATGTACACATAAGTCAGCCACCCGCCACCAACCCGAACAAATTATTTTCTCCAATTTAGAGACCGGTACCCAATCACACATTACCAGAAATAAACATTTATTTAAAGTTAGAAGTTCTTTGTCAATATGGCAACAGGTATTTCCACAGCAGCCTGAACATAGCCTGATATCTTTAATCTCTTCAAAATAAAATTCAGAATGTCACTGCAAGTTCCAGAACAGAAACTTCCGGGACGGCGTGGTGGCAGCATGGTGGGACCAGGGTTCAAGTCTCCACCATGGCTCCACATGTGTGGAGTTTGCATGTTCTCCCTGTGTCATCATTCCTGTGGGTACTCTGGTTTCCCTCCACAGTCCAAAAACATGCTGAGGCTAATTGGAGTTGCCAAATTGCCCATAGGTATGCATGCATGTGTTAATGAATGGTGTGTGTGTGTGCCCTGTGATGGATTGGCACCCTGTCCTGGGCTGTTCCCTGCCTTGTGCCCGTAGCCTCTGGGATAGGCTGCAGACCCCAGTGACCCTGAAAAGGACCAGCGCTTACAGAAAATGGATGCACTGCAGTTTCCCAAATACAAACAATAATGAATACTATGTCGCATATGACAAACCCAGCACTTGACTCGTCATGGTCGCTATTTTACTAAATCCCTCCCACAGATATCATTTCTGCACGTCTTTTTTTGGTTTTGATTCTCCTTGTTTGATTTTCTCTTGGATCTTTTTTCGCCTCCATTGCTGCTTAAGACAAATAGATCCTGCAATGAGAATCTAGTCTGCTAATTTGTACCTGATGTAAAATGAAGCTTAAAATATGTTCACATTTTAGAGAATGTAATTAATATTTTCCTCATTTATGAAATACTGTATATCACCCACCCACAACCCATCCACTGATTGGCTGACTTTATAACAGAGAAGAATTTTGAATCCCTGGGGATCGATGACAGAATAGTTGCTGGGTTAGAAACTATGGGGGGCCCTATCATTAATTGCCTTGTTTACTGACCGTAAATCTTGATGCCAGGAGACCCCATCAGCCTTTTTTACTGGGAAGATTGGGGTGTTACATGGTGAGGTGTCCTTTGATCAGGAACTGTTCAATAACAGGTGCAATGTCATCTTTTGCGTCAGGTCTCAAGGGACACTGGGGTTTCCATGGACGGTACGTGGACTTTGAGACCACCTGAAGAGAGGCTACCCCCTTGATTAGGCCCATATCATATTTACCCTTTGTCCAGAGACAATCGGGAATCTCATCTAGAGCTAGTTCTGGCTGCTGCAACTCTGAATGGGGGAACATGCGATAGCCTGGTTCGAAAGGATGACCCCGTTAAGTGGTGTTCATCACACAGTAATGTGGGTAAATAGTGGCTTGCAGCCTTGGGCTTGTTTTGACTCCTGAAATGGGGTCAATTGTCCAGTCTGTCACATCCATGCAAAACTTAGCAAACTCTCCCACTTGCCTCCAGGCCCACTGTTTATTTTTGTATATGGACACATGGGGCACCAATCGCCAAACATTCACAGGGATTTCTGTTGATGCTACACAGTTCCGAGGTACCAGCAAACCTTTCCCTGTCAATCTTTCACATGCATAGTCCTTTCTAAATCATTCCTTCTCAGACTTCTCATCTGTGCCCCAATAGCTGGACATGTACAATGAGATGTACAATGTAAGTCTCCGGGCCTATGGATATCGCCCTTACCCTGCCATAACTCAGACACACACCTCACCGAATCCTATGGTATTTGTCCAGTGCTTCTGAGTGTAAGATCCCAGCTTTGGTAATAACCTGGCTGCTCTGGGCAGTACATGACCATTGATGGGGTTAGTTCCTCTGCTAACACAACCACCAACCCTTCAGAGGTGCAGTCAACAATGAAACCTTATCTTATGTTTTATGTTGTGAATGTGTGCTTTAACCATAATGGTTTCCATCACAGTATCTTGACTCGAAACACCTGAAAATCAGAATGGCACAGATCCTCTTTGACGTGGGAATCCTGGTGGTGCTCTTGGGCTGCTTTTGCTCCCACCCTCACGCCTCATCGGTTGCAGCCTCCGACACCATGCGATGTGCACCTGTGGCTTGCCAGATAAAAAAGTTTTAACGAGGCGTCAGAAAGCGGGAGCCAGACGGAGCCGAGTTGCCACACCACCGTGATAGGTTTCACATGTTGCCTCCCCACCGGTGGCTAAATTTAGCCAGCAGCTGTTGGTAGTTTCGAATAAATAAAATGTTTACTAACCATTTTATGAAGGGTGTTAAGAATTTTTGTTTTTTTTTTTTTTGTGTGTGTAGACCCAGATGTTGGAATCTGTGATTGTATGATTAATTTCTGTTTATGTGCAGTATGATAGATCAAACCCTTAGTTTAATACTTTATCAAAGTGTATGTAAAACTAGCTCGTATAGCAACCAAACAATCTATAATATGGATTAAACATGCACATTTTTAATATTGCAAGAAAGTCTATGGTTTCTCCAATATACTCAATTCAAAAGTTGCAGTCTTAAGTTGTTGGATTATACAATATTTGTAGCTCAATATATAATTAATGGTAGAGGAGTTTTGCCCATGCTTGTAATATTAATGTTGGATAGTTGCAGTAGTAGCTGTGAAATTATGACACAATCACTCAAACTCACAATCTTGTTATAATCTTTTTTTATGTGCAAGCTAAAAATTCATGTGTATAAATCACGCAGATGTGGAATGGTGTGCAGATTGCTTTCCAAAAGAATGATTATTGAATAGTGGTAGCTAATTCTAATCGGCTTGGTTATCTTGTTTGTTAAATGATTTGTTTTGTATTTTTGGGAAATCCCAAAATTGAATCTAAACATTGTTTTCTTTTAAGTCACATGCTGGTGGTAATTGCAGTTGATTCTCGTTTAATTGTTTAATTGTCTAACACCTGCAGTTTAATTGGACTGTAAGCAAAGACCGCAGCCTTTCCCAAAGGGAGGTGAGAGCTTGTCAGAGGGCTTGAGGCGTTTCTACTTTCATTCTCATTACATTAAGAACGCAGAGTTCTTGCATTTAGGTTTGCTGAATGTTTTGGCCTTTTCAATGGTTTTCTTTTATTTTTAATCTTTTTGCCGTTCTATTTTCTACAGAAGCTGTGGTGCTCTACAGAACTTGTTTCACTGCATAGACATTTCCAGATTGCTACTTGGGATGGAATACATGCTTTGCCAGTTACAGGTTGTGCTTTTTGAGTAGCATAGAATGACAAAGATTTTAAGTCTCCACATTCTGCAGTTGTACCAGAGACTATATAATTTTGAATATTAATGTTAAGTCATTTAGCAAGCCCTGTTCTCTAAGGTGACATAGAAGTGAGACAAATACATAGCTGTCAACAAGCCAACTATTCCATTTGGCTGAGCTCCCAATGAATGCCCAGGTATGAAGCATGTGTAAGCATTATTGCAGCCATCGCTGTGCAGCACCTTTCAAATGTAGCAATAATCTAATGAAATAGCTCTTCAAATCAAAAGATAAAGTACAACACGAAAGATCCTCATACCCCTCCCCCCATTATACAATGTCAAGGGGTGGGGGGGCTTGATGTATAGAAAATTAACTGAAAACAAACCTGTGATTGTACCATCTCCATTTTGATGATACATAGATTTCACTCTATGGGTGATTTGGAAATATGCATTTTTATTACTCAAAATCATACATAGGTGTTCACTGTGCTTTAGATGATGTTAAAACTGAGGATTTACTGCAAGTTTGGCTGAAAATGTTTGCCAGTAAATACCACCATCTAAAACAATAGGAGATTCATAAAGTGCTCCCAGATAACTGCATGTCACTATTCGCTAAAGCAGTAACCCAACCAGCTATTTTCTGCACAAAAATTGGTACATTTTGCAATTTCAAAATACAGAATAATTGCAAGAAAATGTTATAGGGCTATAGTCTTGCAGTATGATTGTAGTTACTCAAATTTAAGCCAGTTAAACTTTTTTAGAAATGGAGATTATTTCCTGATTTATTTTATATGTTCTAGTCATTATATTAACCAACCACTCAGAATTTCCACAGGTCTTAAATTTTATATTAATCTATCATCGTGCATTAACCATCAATCATTAGAAAAAACCCAATGCACACAATTTACAGTGAAAGGCTAGTCCCCTTGTTCATCTAAGTTGTCCTCTTTTAGAGTGTCAAGAATATTAATATAACAGTATTTATGACAAAGATGTTTATCAGAAGGGTGCAGATGTTCTGTTGTTTATGTATGGATTTCTGTTTATGTTTGTGGCATTCAGCTGCTGGTAGGTAAAGCCAGTTTACAATGAAAGCGAAAAGGCCGTGATTTGACCTTGATCTTTTTTAGTTTGTTTTCAAAGGACGAAAACCAGTGACGGTAGGCTTAAGAAGTAAGGCAGATGGTCAGATTTTTTCCCCCATTCTACCGTGGCTCCATTTATGTGCTTAAATTTAATAGAAGCATGCAGAAGGACAGAGATGTATCTGTGTTTTATTTAGCTTTTGCATCAAAGCCAACTGCAGATTTAGAGATTGAAACTAAGCGGAATTTACAGTGACTCTTTATGGCCATAACATATTGGAACCCTCAAGATTCAAAGAAATATATTTAAGGTCCATTTTGCAGATTCCAATTTGAATAACTGATAATTACTTAGACCTTTAAGTTAAATTGCCTTTTTTGTTATAGATATTTATTGTCTTTGAGAAAAATGTTTACATGTGTCTCTGTTGAGTTATGTTGTGAAGTCAGTTATTGCATTGAATAATATCAAAACAACTAAGTAATAATATAGCCTGAGATTGCAAATACTGACCCAGGGACTGTTTTCCAAAACCATGGTGATTTGGATGCATAAATTAGATGTTTCCCATGTGACATCTATAATAATGACAATAATCATTTCATATCTGGAGTGTGCTAAGGAGTAGGCTAATTGTTCAGTAAAGCTCAGTTGGGCTGTTTTTGAGTTTGTTGCAAATAATTGGATATTTTAAATGGAATCTCATTTCCCTTTTCAGGTTAATATGATGTATATATTAATTACCCAGTGACTGTATGATAAATGAATCATCAACGGGGCTCCTGCTCAAGTTTAGCTCACGTAAATAGTGTGAGAGCTGTCAAGTCTGCCTCAAGTGTGATCCCTTTCAATCTTACTACAGAAGATAAATTGGAATTGTCTGTAGCATATATCAATTGGATAGTTTTTATCGCATAGTTTCGAAAGCATCAGAGGTGATAATGTTTGGTAAACAACCGCCATCTTCAATTGCCTTGAGGAATTGAGGAATTGGAATTTTGTTATGACCTGGACAAATATTTTGAAATGATGATAAACAGTGTCGAAGCACATTGTGTGTGCCTCTTAATCATTTATGGACTCAAAGGGAACCATTCTCAGTTCTGGAACTTGGCGTATGTGTAATATTAACAAGAGTATAAATATTTGTGCTACAAATAACATCCATGGATGAGGTTTGAATTATAAATATTGCAAATTTGTTTGGAATAAGCAGAAGTCAGTTTAGAGAATGAAATCTTTATTTGTGATGAATTTTGTCTCTTAGTCTGTTTTGTTTAGTTTGTTCCCTAACAAACTGATAATATTGGCTGAGACAGGCGAGGTCATAAGAGAAACAAAATTTGGTTTATTGTTAGCAAATGCAGGGCTGCCCAACCCTTCTCCTGGAGATCGACCACACTGCAGAGCTTAGGTGCCGCCATGATTTAACTCGCCTGATACAGATGAGGAGGCCCTTCAGTAGTCTCTCAGAATTAGAGCCAGCTTAGCTTCAGCGTACTTACGTCATGCCTGCGTACTAATTTTAAGTCAAAGAGCTAGACGTTAGGCAGCCATATCATAGTTTTATTTCATTACGCTTTGGACACGAGTGTTTGACTTTTCTCTCCTGTACCTCAGTTTATTTGCTACGTTTCCGCAAAGCATATATTTTTTTATGGCTTGACGTATTAAAAGCATTTTAGGTGGAGATGCTGGACGTTTTGTTTTACTACTTATGCTTTTTACTTTTCTTCTGCCCCTGCTTCATGTGCTTCATCCACTCTTTCACGGTTACTTTCGAAAGCTATTTTAGAGTCTTATCATAGACAGTATACATAAAAGTAGAAAGAATTGTTTTAAGGAAACATAACCTAAGGTAAACACTCAGAATCACGTTAACTTCATCATAGCTTTCAGAGTAGAAATTTCGTATATAGTAGTATTTACAATATTTGGGTCATTTGGGCTTCTCTCAATGATAATTAGGCTTATATCTCAGATTTAGCTAGCATCATTTGTAGACTCTATAGCAACTTTGTGATGGTTGATTTTTTGCATAATACTGTATTTGTATATGGTCCAATTATCATAATATTTGGAGTAATTGGTAATAACATGATGCATAATAATAGATTAAAAAAGTAATGATTTTTCTCCAGCATTTATTTAAATGTCCCTGATATTTCTCTGATTGTAAGCCGAAGTTGATTCATGCAAGGTGTTAAAAAAGAATAAGGTATATTTATTTAGATGGTTATTTTCTCTTTAGGCTGAACAGTAAATATTGCAAAATACGTTCACCTTTAAGTCTGTACTGCTATGGTTTGAACACTTCAAAATGTATGAAAATGAATGTTGAGGTTTGCTAAATTGGCACACTGTTGTTCTTGCAATGTCCTGGGTAAAATTTATATAATATAAGCCTTTGGACCTATGAGGGAAAATGAATATTGGGTGCAATGCAGGTACATGATTTCGTATGAGTTCGTAGCTTGAAAGTCAGCTTTTGTGATCAGCAAGCTTTAATGGAAGTGTAATTTTCCATTTCTTTCAATTCACTCTTGTTTTGTATGCTTAGGGGAGGTAGCATCAGAACTGCCCTGTATGTATCTCTCATATTTAATCTGGTTCTTCATTGAGACATTATTTTATTTAAACCTTATTTTGATCGACTTGATGAAGGAATAACAAACTTGTAGCAAGTTTGGCTGAGACCAAGGACAATGTTGAATAGAATCTGGTATCTGTTTACTCATCAGTCTGTGTACTTTTACATGTAGCAAGATGATTTTTTGAATCCGCCGATGGGTGCATCATCCCGATTATTTTAATTGCCATTTTCTTGTTTAAGGTTTGCGAGTCGGCCTCTGCATTGCATTCTTAATTAGGGTGGTCTGGCTGATAGCAGTCTAAACACAGCCTTGAATTGTTTTTAAGGAGTGCTCCTACAAGAGAAAAGTTTTAATAAGCTTCAGAACGCAGCGCAAAATGAAGCGAAATTGTGTGCGGTTCTCGTTCAGATTGCATGGCCCTAAACGAGACTGCTGAACTAAAGCCACATTCCCTCTTTTAAATTTCTTCTTGCTCTATGTAGCTGATTACTGATTACAATTACTAACACTTTCACCACTACTCCACCTTCAGCAATGCCCCTTATAAATAATTTATTGCTCTGTTCAATTTCATTTTTCAGTTTGCTTAACTGTACCCTCTGTACCAGCTCATCTCAGGACTATTAAAATATTAGTACTATAAAAACTGTGAAACTATTAAATATTAAAAGAAATATATTACACATTAGTTTTTAAGCAGTGTTTTTCTTCAGCATCTTAGCATAGTCTAAGCTGTTTTGATGACGTTTAAATTCAGCTCATGGCGTTACCTATATTTTCAGCTGTGGAGGAGACCAGGGACAATGTTGAATAGAATCTGGTATCTGTTTACTCATCAGTCTGTGTACTTTTACATGTTTCTAATGTGTCTGATGTGTTGCTAGGATACTTAAGCTAACAGAAGTGGAGTGATGTATAGCCAGGGTTAGTTGTTGAAGTGTGTTAAAAGTCAACAGACCCCATGCAACAATTGTTCCCTGTCTCCTCTAGTACTTTAGCTGAAGTACCTTGCTTGTGGTTGCTACAACAGAGTGTCTCAAGCCTGCACCTTCCATGTTACCAGGCCGTCGTCTTAAACCAGTATGTTATTAATATGGCTAAAAACGTGTAGCATGTATGAGGGAGCTAGTGGTGACAGATGAAAGGGCATGTAAGGAAATGCCTGCAGCAGGTGACGTGATGAGTTTTGAGCAGAACTTAATTTGGGGATACCCCAAACACGTAAACACCTCACATTCTGGGTATTCAGTCCCCAGCGTGAAAAGGATGGTCTGGTCTCCAGTTACTGCCTGAACAGAAGCAAAAGACACTGATACGTAGGGATAAATCAACAGGAACAATGACCGTAATCTGACTCACCGTCTGAGGTTGGGTGATGCCCCCACCAGCCTCCACACGTGACTAATATCTGTCTTAGCTTGATTAGCATTTTTCGAAAACATTTTATTGTGGACACTAAGCACAGAGCAGTAATATTATTACGTACGGAGATGTTCATTTAAGAAAACATTGTTGCATTTTTTTATGCTTCAAAGTTGTAGAAGGGATGAGAACAGTAGAGAAAACAGAAACCATTTGGGTTGGCCTTTCTCAGATACTTATACCTTGTTTCTTAAAGCTCTGCCTTTTGGTAGATCCATTTTCATTATCTGAGTTCACATTTATACCTCAGTATTATTAGTACTTAAATTATATATATATATATACACACACATTTTAAAATCAGTTTGGTGGGAGAAAAATGCCAAAAATATACTTCCCCCAGAATAATTTACTTTCATATGTATTATTAATTTTTCATTTGTGACCTCTATTTGACTGATTTTTCCCCAAATGTGAGAGATTGCAGATAACGCAATTAAGTGTCCAGAACCACTTGAGGGTTTCTCTTATTGTTAAAATGTGCCGCACCAATTCCCTTGCCGCGAAAAAGGCATTACTGTGATGTTGCTTCTGGCAGTTTCGTCACAAATGGCTTCATAGCGATACTGACATTGTGGCTACGACTGCGTGCTGTATAACAGCCGGTGAAATCTTATGAAGCTAGAGGATGCAGCAAAAAGTGTTTCAGGATTTGGACAAAAAACTCTGTTCTTGCTGTATTGACCGATCTAGAAGCTTTCTGTTAACACACATCCTTAACCCCGCTACTTTGTTGTTTTTTATTTGTTATGTTTATAAAAAGTTTAAAGCTGCAGCTTGCTACTTGCTACTCTTTTGAGAATAGCTACCACTTTCCATCTGAAATTAATGTACTGGATATTTGCACTGTGATATTCCTGGGTTTGGTGATTTTATTATGTATACAGACATAAACACATAAACACAGTTACTGATCTTGTGGCTGTTTGTAGCAGTTACAGTTTGACCTGGGGGTGTAAGACCAGTGTCTCCCCTTAATTGTGGATGCATCACGTCCCAGATTTGCATAAATAACTTTTCAGGTCCTCTGTGTGAATGATGTGCATGCTGTCCTCCAGCCGACTCACTTAAGCTCAGCATATATCAAGATAAATGCAAAGTCCTGCTTCAGATGACAGTCGGGGTCTTTTCACTGTCAAAAAGAATAATTCTGTTTGTCTTTAGAGAGAGAGAAACAAACAGCTGAGGTTAGATTCCACTCTAGTTTTACTCCCATTAAACATTTTTATTTTTTTTCATGAGCAAGAGGAGACTAGATATAGATGTTCTTGGTAATCAGTAGTTCTCACAAGAAGACAATTAATAGCCACATAGTATCATTTTTTATAAGCTGACTTTTTTTAAACTGGTGAATCAGGTTGACCCTTTAATTTGCTGCTTTCAGTAACCACGGTTAACGCCATTTGATTGAATTTAATTCTTCACAAGTACGGATGCTGCGAATACTCTTCAAACGACCACAAAGTCCTAATTTGTAAGAAAATTTCTGTTGTGAATGGCAGTGGCGATATTTCTGACAGTTTTCATATGTTTAGACATACTGTTATTTAACACCTAAACCTGATATAAATACTCAACACATTTAAATGTAATTGATATTCTAAATTTGCATGATGTGCTTTGTAGCAATATTCTATTGCATTCAATTTCAAATACATGGCTTGTATATTTCTCTTTTAGGTTCCCTTAGATGAAGTTAGGGATAAGACATTGGGCTTATCTTATCATGCATGCATGCATTGAATTTACTGAATGTAATTTACAATATGGGTGACACCAAATTAGGAGAAACATCAATAAATATGTTTTGATAGGGAATTGGGCCTCTTGGTGCCAAAAGATCAGCTTTAGTCATAGATTATCGGTGTGTCTTCTGTTTGATGTAGCACTGTCAGTGCCGCAGATATTAATTCATGATGGTTGGCTGATGTGGAATCCCCAGACGGGTTCAGTTTTGTTGGCCATTGGTGACTTTGATAGCACTGGTATGTCATGTGTATCCATGCCCATCGGTCCAGTGTTTCAAGATTTTGGAACATTGTCATCTTGGACAAATTCACTCACATTAAGACTGAAATGTTTTGCTTTGACCATAATCACTCCATCTGCACCTGACCCTCGTAGGTTCCAAATGAACTAGAATCACGCTAGGAAAGCACCGCACATGATAACAGAGCGCTGTCGGAACCTTTCAATGTGGGGAAACAACATGAGATCCAGTAGGCTTCTTCGGCGTGTGCCAAACACACACTCACTCGCTTGTTGAGGAGAGGGTGAAGGATGACTCATCTAACTATTTTTTCACCACTCAGTAGAACCCTGACTGTGCCCTTTCCACCACTTTACTAGTGAAAGTGTGTTTTTTTTAAGGTGTAATAAGGTGATGATGCGATATGATGCAACCTGAACACAGTATGCCTCTCTGTGAAGCGTTCGACAGATTGTACTTCCTGCTCACACCATACTTAAGGTTTTTTAGTCTGTTCATCCAGATGGCTTTTGCCTTGGACCAAAAATTATGGCCTGGGAGTAATCACATTTGTGCAGAGTTGTCCTGCATTGAGTATGTCATTAAACTTCAACAAGTCTTTGTATGTGAATCTTGTCTTCAGTCACTGCGGTCTTGTTGTAGTCCAGTCTTTGTGGACAACTGAATAAACAATAAAATTCTGGAAAGACGCAATGAACTACCTAAATGTACTTTACGTGACAGATTCTATAGCAGTGTGTAATTACTTTTTGTGGGTGATGCCTAAGTTGGATTATGTTGAAATATAATGAGAACTATCAACAGATTCTTAAACATTGACTGTTCCCGTAAATAGCTTTGTGTACAGGTACAAAGTGTGTTACATGGAGGGGGTCTTTTGTGTGAGGGCAGGTTCCTATGATGCTACCGTGACCGTGTAATTCAGAATGGATGCAGGACCATGAATGTTTAATTAAAAGCACTTGGCACTGTTTGCCCATGGAACCAGGTTTCTTGGCCTCAGCCAAGATCCACCTCCTTGTTCAGCATTTTTCCTCAATGCCTGACAGAAACAAGGCTCACGTCCCATCTAATTGTTTATCGAGTGAATTATGCTGGGGCCTGGAATGAAGCAATACAGACGATGGCGATTTCATTTAAGATCGCAGTGCGCTTTTTATTGTTTTGGATGGAGCCTGAGCCGTGGGATGAAAGAAACCCAAATGGGAGATAGACCAGCAGTTCAGTCATCTATAGTATGTCAATTGCTAGGAAAGAAATGGGTACCATACAAAGGCTACATAATGCTGATATCATCTTGATGGAATCATATTAGCGTAATGCTAATCTGGAGTATGTGACATGGCATATGTTGTACAGCAGAGTTTTGCCTCAGCTTGCAACCTGTATAATGGTTTTACTTGCTGTTTTGTTCAGTTTTGTTTTCTGTTTTGTCTATTTCATATTTTACGTGTTTTTCAAGAATATATTTTGTGGTTGGGAAGTAATATTGTGACTCACTCAATTATTAAGTTTAAGTCCAACATCCTCCCGACATAAATCCAACATACCCCAAAATATTGTCAGATGCAGAATCTGGTATGAATGACATATTTCTGCAAACTTTGAGTAGGAAAGTGGTAGGAGGATGGATGGATGGTGCAAGGTTTGTTCACTTGTGTTCACAGCTGACTTTCATGCTAGCCACCCTGCCTAAACACTGTTCTTTTGAAATACAGGCTGGATTCTTTTGACCTTGTGCTGTGAATGATAAATTCAGCTTTTTCAGCCTTTCTTCTATTCACTTTTATCGCCTGTCAGATAATGAGGTTGTTTTGTCTATATGTTAGCCGAAGGCAGTGTTTCCCAACCCGGTCCATGTTTTTGCTTCCTCTCAGCTCCCTGCCAGACAGTTCACATTTTTGCTCCCTCCCAGGTCCCAAAAAATGTGGACTGTCTGAGGGTCCCTCAGGACCGGATTGGGAAACACTGGTCTAAGGGAAATAAAATTTCAGAAAGAGGGTCAACGGCAAGAGCTTCTGCAGACTTCATATTTTTTCAAGAACTCCTAGTTAAATGTTTGTTTTTGATTTTGGGCCACACAGAATGACCAGTTCTTCTGGGGCAACGTCGCTTTTGAACTAAGCATAAATTAGCATTGTAATGAACATGACTGTGGCCGCAGTCCGGATATGAATCATGAGTAAAGGCGCAGTGATGCCATCTAGTTTAGTCAGTCACAGCTAATGAAACAAAAGATAAATTAAAGGCACCTCCTGGCACATAGTGGAGTAGCTCCAGAACCGATGCCGTTGTAGTTCAGCGACACGGTGAAAAATGTAATACTTTCTTGGTGGGAGATGATTTCCATGCTAAGTTAACTTAGCTAGGTGGACCTTGAATGCAGACGTTACGTCTTTGCGTTAACGTGGCCTGAGGTTCCGAGTTTCAAAAGCATTCTGCAAGCGTCATTGAGTTAGGAGGCGAAGCCCTGGATGGAAGATGGATGTACTGCATGACATGGCAGAGGGCAGAGTGAGCCACCAGACAGGTGGGAGCTTTTCAGGGCCCAGTGCATTTTTAGTGTGTGTGCGTGTGTATAAATGAACAGGCTGAATGATATATTCAGAATCAGTGTCTTGAGTGCATGTGCACAAAAAATGGTACCCTTTTCCATCTCTGGAGCATCTAAATGTCAATGGATTCAATCCCTGTTACTTGGCTTAATTAGACTTTAAACTGACTTATAATGCTAATTTGTTTACTTTTGTGAATTACATTGATACATGCTGCTATTCTGTTGCTCTGACATCTTTTGTATCATTCTCCTAATATTCTGGTAAAGCGCTTTGAGCCCAAAGAAGATCGCAAGGCAAATAAAATGTGCCATTATTATTAAATGTACCATTGAAGCCACACTGTCAGATTAAATGGTGCTTTACAGGAACATTTAGCTCGAACAACCCAGGGTGAAATGCCTGTGGTTTTCTATGCCCATGACGTGAGGGCAGGCTCCCTCAACTAAATGACAGCGCGGGGGCAACATGACTCTCGGTGGGCAGAATGCATTGGGGAAGTGTCGATCACGGCTGAAAGGCTCTGCGGTGAGTGAGGCAGGTTCGGCGCCTTACAGAAGGTCATTAGTTCATGTGGAGTGGGACTGCCTGTCTGTTCTAATTCACCACGGGTGATGTGTGTAATCCAGATAAAGAGCTGAGACTGCCAGCCTCAACTCTAAAGTAGTTTCAGGTCCAATTCCAATGTGATCCATGGTTTACCTCAATGCAAGATTCTGTCGGTATTCTAAGCAGTTCCTGCTTGTTTATAAATATTGCCGGAACTCCTAGCCTGCTCAGTGTTTCCGGCCTTATTACTGGCTTGGAGTGTGACACTGCCTGTAAGCCTGTGGAGGGGGCTTTCAGCCCTGCGAGTACAGCGCTATGGCTAAAACTCACAGGTGAATAACTAGGCTAGGTCAGGGAGACACTACTAATGGCTTGACTCTGTTCTAAAGCAGTGACCTCCCATCCTGCTTATCAGTAAATAAAGCTAGCAGACTTCTGCCTGCTAATGAAGGTGGAGTGGAGATTGATCCATGCGAGATAATTTCCGTTTGCTATACGTATATTTCATTCAAGCATTGATGTGTCAGGTTTACCCTTTGACAACCTCATAGACATAAAAAAAAACCTTTGACCCACTGTATAAGCTAATTACGCCCCCTAGTGGCACTGTATTTTCAGAAACAAATGCGATTTGTTTTGAGACCTTATTATTCTACGTGCTACGTGAGAGTATGCTGGATTTGCCCTCAGGATGGATGTATATATTTGTATGTATTTGTATTTTTTGCGTTAATGGGTCACACATGCAACAGAAATATAGAAACAGGCAGCTATATATTTATCGCCCATGGTCATTCCTTCAGCCCTCCTGTATTCCCCATATCCCTCGAACCATTTGAAAAACAAAGACCAGCAATAAAAAATACATGAAAGTGTTTTCTTTTGAGCAGGCCAACAATGTGGAGTGACAATCCGAATACACATCATGGAAAAATAATCAGCCCCTGTGCATGTATTATGCATGCCACGATCGGCTTTTGCTCCAAGTCTATTGTATGGTGCCTAAATGTCGAGGGCTGACCGAAAAGAATAAGTTGGACTGTTGTTGTCCTCTGTGTAGGAAGACCTGCTATTTTTCAGCCTGAGCTCTCTTGAAATATTTCAGTTATCTCTCTTGTGTCATGGCTGTACCGTATATATGGTGTGTTTGGTCATTCTGCTCCACAAAATTCCTTCCCCTCCACGTTAAATAAAACCGTGTACTTTCCGTTTGCAAACCTTCGCACTCCAGAGCCTCCGCTTATGTAAAGGAAGCCATAAATCTCATCTTCTCATCATGTAGAAATGGTATTTTTTATGCAGTGTTCCCTGCCAACAATCTGCTTAATGAAAGGACTTTCCGGTTTAAAGAGAGCTCATCTGCCCTTCCAGTGCTCTGAATTTAAAGGTTACCCTGATGACTACCTGGCTATGCCCTATACCACTCGTGTTTTTTTCCATCGTAATTTATATGAACTCCTTACAAGTGCTCAAGGCATATTATACTAATGACGGCAACTCATTAATGACATCCTGCTTGGTATCTGATGAATCTTAAGTTCTATAGCTAACATTATTCTGCAGATGTAATTACAAAGAACTAATAGGGAGATGTTTTCCCTATTATAAAGCAGATTTTTCTATTCTCTTTTAGCGTCATTATTGAATAAATACTGAGAGTGGAGTCGGTACCATGGACAGAGACAAAAGCTATTTCCCCATGTTTGTAATCTTTTTTTTTTTTCCCCCCATGTACAAAATAACCTGAAGGCTTTATACCTAACATCTCATATACCAACTATATCAGTGAAAAAGGGTAGCAGGAGTGTGGAACTGTACATTGCAGTTTGCTTAAATGGACTCAGAAGCCAACTATTTTGCGTGATGTTAAGTTAAGCCGCCTCGCCATGGATGACACATCTCCACCTGTGGTCTCCTCTAGTTTCTAGGAACAGACACTGGATCCGGCCAGCCTCTGATTATGTTTCGCGTGGCCTCCTGATGTTGGAGCTGGCAGCTGACAGTGAACACTTTGTTGCCCTGACACCGCCCTAGCTGACGCTTCTTAACCCGAGGGTCTCCCTGCCGCAGATGAATCCGCGTCTATGCACGCCATTTCTGTGCTGCTTCTGCATCTCCTGTTCACTCGTTATTTTTTTTGTTTGTTTTTTTTGCACTTTCTTTGGAAGTCTCTGTACCTTCTCCATCTCACACAATAGCTTGATTGCATTGCCACATGACTCTCATGGTACATATAATAATATAATGTGATTGCGTATTGGTGCAGCTGGTATGGCGTTTCTGTTTGTCTCACAGCTGTGTGTGGACAGCCATGCAATCAACTAAGAAAAAAAAAATGCCACAACAGGCTTTGACCTTGATAACATACGAAGGTCCTTCAATATAATAATAGAAAACTGAAGATGTTCCCTGAGCCTAGGGGGATCTAATTGTATCCTATTTCTTTGTGATGTGAAGCCACTTAATGCACAGGCAGGAACCAGTGAAATGTCGTCACTCAATCCACCTATTAAATGCAGTGCAGGAACACAGAAGATGATGATGATGATGATGATGATTGATGATGATGATGCAAAGGAATCCCCATGTACATAAAGTGACTATTAATCTGTGCAACATATCTTTTATAACAGTATTACTATAAATAAAGACCTATGAGGGGTTTCCTACAGAACGTCAATTTACAGGCAATTTTTCGGCCCAGTTCCCTCCCATTAATGTGACAAATGGATAGTTCCAGCTGTGATCTCATTTTTTTATGCTAGGATTGATGAAAAATGTAAAATTGCTTTTGTTTGGATGAAATTCAAATGCAACTTTATTTTAGTCATGCAACACTTAAAACTTAAGATTTGGAGACACTTTATTTCAATTTTTGTTCTTAATTTGTAATACTTTATTGCATAATATTGTACTTAATTTGCAAACTGTTTAAACTGTTTAAACTTGATTCACTATATTTTCCTCATGTCCTTTAACATTTAACAAGCTCATATTTATTAACGATGGGTTTTAATTCTTAGCATTAAAATGTATAGTACCCCGATTAGAGACGAACTAATTTCACATTTTGTATTAGTCAGCGC
Source organism: Mormyrus iriodes (assembly GCA_011763525.2). Lineage (NCBI taxonomy): Eukaryota > Metazoa > Chordata > Actinopteri > Osteoglossiformes > Mormyridae > Mormyrus > Mormyrus iriodes. The sequence continues at coordinate 8,095,507 of JAAGVU020000041.1, read as the reverse complement.
AAGGGCTTTGTGTCATTTTTTTGGTCAAATAATTTATTTCAGTTAGTGTTTTTTTTTTCTCTGCATAATTTTCTTTAAAAATAACTTTTTTGTTTCATTAAGAACTGGGATTTTCATATAGAAATAAAATATTTTGAAGTTAAATTGGGTACTGTCATGTGCTAAGTACCATTGTAAATGCCTAGTAGTCTTTACTAAATAAGTACGTTTTTTCTTTATTTTTTGACAAGCAATTCTAAATTAAGTTTTTTCCCTTGAAGTAGGCCATTTTTCAAAGACACCTCAGAATAATGATGTGACAGACTATAACTAGAAATGTCTATTATTTGGTTAATCATCATTTTTTATTAAATGGAAGAATGAATGACGGTCACATAGCTATTGAGACTTCTACTCATGTAATGTGCTCAGGTAATTAAGGTTCCTTTTAATAAAGGTGTTTACCACTAATAACATAAAAGATGGCAAACAATGTATAAAATGTATTTGTATAATGAGTTTGAATGGGCTATTTTGAAGGTAATATTCAGCTTAGCCATCAGCTGTTGTGAATGGTCTCCGTGCTGACAATAACTTCTCTGCCTTATAATCCCTCTTCTTTTGTTTCAGGTTGTTCTCGTCTTTGCACTTAGCATTGGTGGCCTTATAATATACTTCATAGACTCCTCTGAGTAAGTACTGTTCCTTTCCTACGTTGATAGTTTTGCTGCTAATAATATTTTTACCATGCAGTATAATGTACTCGCTTTTCAAGGATGCCACCGAAAGTGTATGTTTATTTTTCTGCTTATCATATAGCCTAAGCGTACAGTGTCATTTGTTGAACAGCAAGATTCAGACAGATTTGGCTGTCATGAAAATGGCTACATTGATCTGACAGACACATCAGGGTTTTTTTTTTGTGAACAATGAAAATTAAATTTTGTTATTTAACCACTTCTTGAATTCTTTTCACCAGATGTAAAACAACTTCTGATTATTCAAAGGGTTATGCAGTATACTGCTATAATATCTGCATATGTATTTGTAAATGGAATGTGTCCCTGTTAAACATATTTAGAGAAGTTGTGCATTTATGCTTTTAAAGAACAGCACACAAAGCAACGTACAACTGAAAAATGCACCGTCTCCTTCTCCCCCAAGCCTTCTGCAACATATCTCTACTCTGCTTCCTGGCAACGTACTTGTTATTTTTTGTCAATGGAACCCAGCAACATGAAGCAGTTTCCATGACAACTGCTGGCAAATTACCTTGATTTTTCTCCTCCCTTCCTCCTCTCTGCCTTAAAGCAGGTGGTCAATTTGCCCTGAACAGTCAATGTCAAACTGCCAACCAATAGATTTTAGCGTTACGATGACACCCACATGAAATTTTTTATAACGTTGCACCATTTTGAAAGCCTTGTTTTTTTTTTTTCTTTTTCTAGTAAAGAAGGATTTCAAAGCACTATGTATGATGCATGCTATTTTCACAGATTAAAGGAGAAACACACGCGCGCATACACGTTTTAGGCGATTTACCGGTCAATAACAAATTGCCTAAAATCATCATAGGAACAATATAATGAGGAGTAATGCTCAATAATCAAGCTGACCAATCGGGTAGCGCCTTTTTTAATTCTTCCGTTTGAACAGCTTGAATTGTAGCCCTTGGAATGCAGCGTGTGAATGGATGATTAAAGTTGTGAAGCACACGTGCTTACTCCCTGTACACCCCTCAGGGAGTCGGCTTTATGCTTGTGTTCATGCACCGCACTGTAGCGCTCTCTTCGCCAGCCTGCTGTGTGACGCCCGCTGGCGATGGAATCCCTACTCCAGGCTTTCTCGTTGAGAACTTCAGTCCTAAACTCAGTGTTTAAACCGTGCTAAACTCATATTTTGTTGTTAAACTGTCAAACATTAAAGCAATGGAGATTAAACATATTGAACAATCAAAACGTACATCTCTAATCTTGGTTCTCTCCCCGTCCATTCCCTTAAAAAGTATGTTTTAGTATGTAAAGGTAAGAGATGCATGAAACATATTTTTATTATTGACTTTTAATATGTTGTTGTTTTCATAATTATTTTTCAGTTAAGAAAACCGGATGCAAGTATAGTATGTTTATTAAACATCACGGGTACATGTTTTCTCTTGATCTAGGCTTAACTTTCATGGCATTGAAAGTACTATTTGATTAAGCATTTGTGGTTTTGGGTATGTACTGTGCATAATTTTATGAAAATGTGTAATTTTATCTAAATCAGATTTTTACCCTTGCACCAAACTTTAGACCAAGCGATCATTGTAAACCATTGTTTATTAATTTGTGCTATTTGTACACTACACTTTTATCGTCATCATTTTCCGGGTCCATTTTACATTTCATGAAAGTGCTTTTGAAATCTTGAAACTGTGGGGTGGGGCGGGGGTTGCGTTTCACTGCCTGGAATATTTTCAGGACTTGTCACATTTAGCATTGGTCATGTGACACTCATGCACATGGATTCGAACAACTCAGCTGTTTATTATAAGCATCCTGACTGACTGGGGTAACACTCTGAACTCTTTCATTATATGGGGATATCCCTGCTTTCAGAAGTCAGCCACCATCCATAAACGGGCCTTGGAGACAGAGCATCCTAAGTGCTTTACAGAAGGAAATCCCAACAGTAAGACAACTCCTTTAGAGAAAATTAATAGTCAGAAACTATATGAGAAGTTTCATGTTACTTCTATGAGGCTGAAGATCCATTAGTACCACTACATTAATTACAGTCCATCACTGTTGCTCAGGTGATCAATAATACAAATTCCAGTGTTATTCTGGCCTTCTGTAGCCCTCTACGACTTCCTTGTTTAAAAAGGCTACACAACAAATAAGATTTTTTAGTCCGTTTGCAGGAAAACACACTTTTAAATTCCACATAAGTCTGATGTGCAACCCAGAATGAACAGAGGCGAATTTATGCACTAACATTGGTGCCATAAAACATTTACAACCAAGTAAAAGCCCAGTTTTTCTATCACTCAGTCCATGGCTTGTGAAATTCAACGACATATCCATTTAAGTCACACTTTAACAAAATGTGTGTGACTTACTTTCTGTAGCAAAGCGTCATACAATCGAACATTTTACTCAACCTTCTTTTAAGTATTCCATTCCTCATTAATAAACATTAATGTATAAAAAGTCCATTAAAAACTACTGCCTAGGAAAACAACATTATAGGAGATATCTAGAGCTTATTATATAGTGAACATAATTTGGTGTGCATAATTAACAGATATTGACTGTAGCTGTACAATTTGTAGTTTGTATTGTGATTCCAATGTTGGCTCCTGATTAAAAATAACTTGTAATGACTTCCCACGTCTGCTATTTTATACATCACAGACCTAAAAATGTTTCATATATTGTGTAAAATTTACCCATGGAATGAGGCATATAGTTATATGATAAAATATGAATCGATTTGCGGTGCAGCAATGAATATGACATGCCAACGTAATGGGAATGCGTTTATCAATACAGCTCCTGATGCTTACCGAAACATAGATACACAGAACGCTACCTTAACTAAGGGCACGTTTTGAGACACGCTCATCTGCAATGTGACATTTAATTGACCCTTTCCATGGGCGTCATTAGGTCCAGTCACTCAGGGCTATAGACCTGAGTATTTTAAGCCCATCTTCCTTCAAAACAGAAAAAAGTCAAGCCCCAGGTAAACTTGACTTAGACCCTGATCTTTTTAATAGCAAGAATCTCCCCTGACCATTTCTAAACCTTTGTTTCCTGAAATCCTCCATCCTAACATGCGTTTGTGAAGTCGGCTTTTAGACACATTGTGCTATAGATGTCTATTGATACCAGGCTTAAGGTTAACTCTTAAAAACTACCAAGCTTCCAAACACTACCTAGTCGGTTCCAGTGTACTTGGCCTCCATCTTTAGATACGTCCTTATAATAGCTCAGATATACTCGGAGGTTTTTGCTATTGCACTAACAACTTGGGGAGTTTTAAACGGATCCTAGTGCGCGGCCAGTCTCCCATGTTATCTGATTGATGAACCTGGCCGGTGTCGAAGCTTTCAATGCATTCCGACAAGCGGCGAGTCCAGTAGCGCAAATGAAATTGTTTAATCCCCGTAATGTGAGGGGTCAGGGCTTTTGAAGAACGGGGAACGAGCCTAGTTCCTGTCTTCCAGCAATCATCATTACTCAGTAAATGAGGGGGAAATGGGCTGCCATTTAAATCGTGCTGTCTGTGTGTGCCTGTGTTCCCGTGTGTGCATGCACGCTTGCAGATAGCAGCCGTATCACTCGCTGATTGCACTAATTTCCACATTTATTAGTGAGCGCGTCAGTTGCGCCGAAGGAAAACGTTTCCGTAGGTTAGAGAGAGTCAGCGGACCCCCGATGGGTAGAGACACAGAAAAAGAACACGCAAATAAAGCAGCTCCACTAGAAGAAAAAATGAGTTTTCATTCTGTCATGGTTGTACAATGGCTTGTTAAAAAATCTAGGTATGACAGATTTTCCTGGAGGAGGAACGCTTTCTTTAGCATCGCCGACCGTTAGGTCATCTTCGATCGCAATCCTCCTTTCGGGAATAGCGAGAGGCGCTGTCACTCCCGTTCCCCTTGCTGGATTATTCATTTACGATGTGTCTTTACATCGGAGGGTGTTTGGTTTTAACAGACAGATGGCCTGGATTGGCTCTTGTTCGGTTGTCTGCCCTGGAGCTTGAGTTACACCTATAGCCGTACCTGGTATATCTCTCCTCTCGTCCCAGTCACACTATAAACAAAGCGGTGTACTTTTTCACTTAATACGTTTAAAGGAGGTAACTGAAGAAAACGATCTTTAAAAATTAACTGAGCTTCAGGCTAAACACCAACGCCAAGTTTCAAACACCATGCATATATATGATATAAAAAATATATAAATTCTATAAAAAAAAAAGACTTGTGCTGCAATAGTGGAATGTTGTCAGCATGCTTAAGTTTTAGACGTATGAGACTGCTGACGTTTTAAAGAACTGTATGAATGATGGACATCTTGTATGTGCTTTTCACACGCTTCTTGTATTTTGTTGTAAGCTTTAAAATATGGCCCAGGAAAGGGGAGGACTAAATAAAGGCCTTTTTATAGGCCACTGTACCTGTGCTTAAAGTTACAGGCCCGCTGTCTTTCCTTTGCGAGCAGCTCTTCCTACCAGAACATTTCCTGATGTGTTCTCTGGTGTCTGGGCCCAGCTCTTCCCAGCACTGCCTCAGGAGTGCAGCGGTAGCTGAAGGGAGTCTGAGCCTTTCACCGTGCCTCCATAAAGCGAAGACTGCAGATACCCAGATTATTTATTTTGACTTTTAATGGTCTGCTGCTATGCTCTTTTGCAGAGGTGGATAGTTCAGGTCCAGAAAGTAAGAATCCAGACCAAGATTTTGTTTCCACCAGCCAGTTGAGTACTCTGTGACTGTGACCCTTTATACTGAACTGGTTGGTTGAAACAAAATCTTGGTCTGGATTTTTTTTTCTCGACCTGAACTGTCCACCTCTGCTCTTTTGCACTGCAGTTACTCTAGCACCTGCGTGCAGAGTTTAATGTAAGGAAATAAGGTTCTTTTATTTTGCGAGGATGACTCACCTTCAGTGTTGGGTGTTTGAGTCCCGCCAACTTTGTGTGTGTGGAGTTTGCAAGTTATCCAGTGTGGGTTAACTCTGGGTGCTCCAGTTTTCCCCTGCAGTCCAAAGTTAGGGTAATTGGCGTCTCTAAATTGTCCATAGTGTATCATTGTGTGTGTGCATGTGTGTACTCTGTGGGGACTGGTGTCCCATCTAGGGGGTAACTCAGGCTTGTACCCTGAGCTGCAAGGGTTAGCGGATGGGTGTATGGTTCATAACTTAGGAAATATATGTATCATACAAATATATTTGAAAATCTAATGGGGTTAATATGAATGATTTTAGTGCATCTTTACCTTGCCTTTTTAGCACATTCATAGAGACGTCCTATTTGTTCCAGACATTTATTGCCTCGCATGTTGAATTTGGCATTTGGCTGCTGTTGAATATTCCCTGTAGAGTTTTATAAAATCAAATTGATTTTAACCAACTTAAAATGTAGGACGTCCGAGCAGAATTAATTTTCTGGAGGAGTTAAGAGAGGTATGTTATGTTCATTGGTTTGAGATGACTGTAGGAAATCCAAGTCATGCTGTTACCATAGTAACTATTTCTGGCCAAATCTCAGCTTGTTGCAGGCTCGCGGTGAAGTTTTCCTCTCTGGCGTCTGTCACAACGTTACTACTCAGTGGTTAGCCTGAGTGATTGGTCAGGGGCAGCAGTGGTTTGGACAGGTTGACTGGCCACGAATCTGGGGGATTTTTGAGGTCAAACCTAGGGATATTGCTATTAAATGGGATGGCCTGGCATCACGTGACCCTGCGGGGAAAGCCTGCCTGGTCAGAAATGGTGAAAATGATTGCTTTTAAATGTGCAAAATAGAGGATCGCATTCATGAAACCTGGAAAGGCTCAGTAGTGCCATCTAATCCAGGAGACTGTTTGTAAGAGATGTTATCTCGATGCAAATCGGCGCCTAGAGCCTGTGTGGTTTCTGACTCTGCAGAACAAACATGGTGTGTGGCTGCCCCCTTCAGAGTGCTAGGTGACTGGGTGGCTGCTTGCCGCTCTCCTCAGCTTCATGACTGAGCGGAACTCTGCTAGTCTATTGTGGTTGAAATCAGCTTTACCTACCTAATTTCTTACACCTGTATTTCTCAATCTGGTCCTCAGCGACCCACAGCCGGTCCACTTTTTTGCTTCCTCAGAGCTCCCTGCCAGACAGGCCTCATTTTTGCTACCTACCAGGAGCTGGGAGGAAGCAAAAACGTGGACTGTCTGTGGGTCTCCAGGGAACGGATTGGGAAACGCTGGTTTACACAGTTGAAGCAGGGTCAGTGCTGTTTTAATTATTCATGCAACCAGCAGTTGAGTGACTTTCCTGTGCCCCCCCTCGTGGCCTACCGCTATCTCCTTGTCCTGTTATCTCCTCTTGTCACCTATCAGTAACTAAGATAAAGTGGCACAAGGACAATTTCCTGTAATTATCGCAAGTAGTCTACTTTGAGTTAAGTATGCCTCTTGGTAAATTCTTGCCAAGAACCATCCACAAACAGCCTGAATACATTAAATATTCCCAGTAATATAAATCTTGTATCCGTAATCTGTTGATTGCTATTTTACGCCTGTCCGAGGTGTACTTATGTTGAAAAAGAAGCGGTGTGTACTCTGAATGGCAGTTATTCAGTTTTTTTTTAAGGAAATGTGAAGGACTGCATTAACATTTTTCCCTATTCTTCTGCGATATTTACTTATCAGTAGCTTTGTTCGTGTTTTCTGCTAAATGTTTTAGTGCATTTTCTTCCCTGTCCTTGGTGTCTCTCTTGAACTGCATTTGAGTTTTCCAACTTGCATGGAGTTTGTGAAAGTAATGGACAAGCATGTAAACAATTTTTGTAACGTCAGTGAAATATCCTTTACTTTGTGACTCTGACCCGCATAAGCAGTTGGAAGATGGATGGATGGATGGATGGATAAAATATCCTTTATTAGTCTTTAGCATAGTCAAGTACATGTGGACAAAGGAAAAGATGAATGACATTATTAGTCACCATGAGGCATTGCCGGTATGCTGTGGGGGGAAAAAAACTATGGATATTTTTAGTATTCTCACACTGGTTTTATTTGTCCAGTGTCTCTGATGGTGCTAAATCATTCTTTTCATAGTTCTACTGCTCTGGCCTAAATCTATCATTGATGTATTAACCAGGCCTTGTTTCATATCATCTTTTGCCCAGGGGACGTACTGCGGGCTCATTGATGTAGGTTTTACTGCATGGCAGCCGGGCCATGTGTAAACTGCATGCTGCCATAGCGCCCCGTAGCTCGTCATTGCTGACTGCATCGCTCAGCCTGCCGACATATCTAGTCTAATGTGTTGCACAATGAATGACTATGCATGTGTCAACGTTGTGGGCCCTTTATTTCCCTTTATTTCTCCTCCTAAGACGTTCGCTCGTGCCTCCAAAGTGGAAGAACATGCTCAACACAACATTACGGTTATATTTGCCATTATCTGTCAAATATAATGCAGACCATAATGCTGACTGAGCGTTTTTTTTTTTTTCCCCGTTATCCGGAGCAACAGGTGCTATACGACCTGCTTTTGTCCGTATGTGTAGTATACGCATACGTGTTCCAGATGGTTCCACGAAACATTAGGCTATAGGTGTTTTTTTTTTAGTATGTATGTTTTATCCCTTTATCATATTTCATGTTCGCTACTTTTTTCATTTCTGTTCCACTTCTTTTGTTTCGAGTATCGTTTTACGCTGGAATTTAGCTAGCTTATTGTTATGCTTATTTATGAGTTAGCTTTTTTTTTTTTTTACATTGATGTAACTTTGTGATGCTATTAAAAAGGTGGGGGGATGAGGTTGCGATTACCCTCTGACCTTTTTGATAATATCCTGAGCACCACACTGTTTTGGCATGCTTCATGCCAGGCTAACAGGAGAAAACAGCCATTAAAACTTCTGTTTCTTCTATAAGGCACGTGAATACACAGTCTTGTGGGTAGCATCGTGCAGCTTCTTATAGCACCCGATAGCTTATTTGAGGTAAAATCTGAACAGGACTTTCAAATGGAGAGTTACCAAGATAGAATGATACAGACAAGTATGTTGTTTGAATTAAGCAGTGGATTATTTGTAGTAAAGTATAGCATCTCCTTTTTTTCTCTCTTTTTTTTTTTTTTGGTTGTGCAGGGCTTTGATAGAGCGCGGTAACAGGGTTGACAGTAACAACAGTAATCATCAGCTTACCTGCTGAGGCAAAAGGCTATTTGTGTGCCCACAGGACACATGTAGGTTGCTGGTCTCCAGGATGACTGGTCTCCATGGCACTCCATGCCTGGCTTTCACATGGGGAAAGTCATACAGATATTGTCCCAGCAGTAAACAGCTACACCTTTGGCACCAGACACCAGCTTCTTAGCCCACTGGCCAAAGGGGGCGGCAGGCTCAACTGTAATTGCAAGAGGCGGTCTTTCTAGGCTGAAATAGAGGTCTTACTTACAATAATATCTAAGGGTTGTGGCTTTCAAATAGTAGCTCAGTGACAATGTGCTTTGATACTCTGTCACAGTTGAAACAGTTCTCAGTATATCATATATCAAAGTTAGCTTTGATGAAAATGTTACACCTGATTCGTTAAATGTCCAGTGCCATGGTAAAAAATAATAATAATTATTGTTTTCAAATACAATTCAGTGATATCTAAAAGAGATATGATTCTTTTTATTTGCCTTTGACGAAGGAATAATCACCTCTAAAATCAATAAATAAGTAATATGTTAAAATGACAATGAACTCCTTTGAGGACAACTGCAGTGGAACCCCTTAGTGACTTGACAGCACAAATTGGGTACTCTTTCAAAAACTGATTGGTGCTGTTTGCTGGTGTGAAGTGTCTTTTAAGTCTTTGAATAAAAACTCAGAGGACGCTCTCGATGCTATAGAGTGTCATTGGCTACAATGATTTTCCAACTCGTATTCATTTCATGATTACCTGTTTTTGCATTCAGTGTACACGCTTTGTTTTTCAGTGTCACAGAAAATACTTTTTCCTGTGACTGTTATTTAGATGAGAAGACACTTATTTCTGTGTGCTCTTACTTTGTATATTTCTTTTTCCCTTTATAACTACATTTTCTTCACAAGTAATTTACTATTTTAGTTCTGTAACATCTTGGTAAAACTGTATCATCATACATCTACTGCCTTCATCGGGGAACTTGAGATTTGTGTAAACACTAAATAACTGCCTCTGTGTTGTCTGTGTATTTTGTGGTATTTGTAAAGCTTTTGTAATTGCCATATGTCCTGTATATTGTATGTGTTTTTGTGGTTTGAAATAAGAGATGTTCCATTTGTTGTGTGTATTCAAACAAGTGACAGGTGCTGTTAATGCCTGTCATGTGTATCCATAGCTTCCCATTGGTGTGCGCATTCAGAGCTGTTTAAAGTGTGGGCTACGTCTGTCTACTAAAGAAAAGGCCAAAATAGAGGGCTGACAAGCTATGAATTATATAAACGTGTGAAAAAATGAGAGGTAAAAACTTTAGTGATATGACAATCTGTCATTAACTTCTGTCTTTTAATGAAGACTAATGTATTCCACACTTCTGCAGGGATATTTGACTCTGCATGTTTCATTCGTTGTCGCTCATGGGCGTTTTACTTACACAAAAATATTCTGAGGGCAGAATGAAAAATGATTGGTTCAGAAAGAAAACCAATCAGATTGTAGAGGAGGTGGGTCCAAACAGCTAGAGGAGGAAGGACCAACAGACCATCAGATGTCTTGGTCCTGCCTCCTCTAGTTGCTTGGATCTAACGGAACATTTTTGTACAAGTATTACTGCCATGACCTTCTTTGTCTCATTTGATTCACTTCTTCCATGTCTTCTGTACATGGATAAATGTGTATATTGTAGCCCCTTTTTACAACAAATTAGTCATTTTTTATTAAAAATAAATTAAATCTGCTTTACAATTAGACCTGCGTTCTTACATTATTGTTTGAACCCAGGTCTACAGCAGGTATTTTTTAATATTTAAAATTTGGTGGTGGAGGTTTTTGTAACACCTGGCATTTTCATAATTATTTATGCATATGTATAATGATGATTGTAGCACTTTACCTGAATTAGAACTTTTGTTAAATTCATACCAAACAAAAAGCTTTATTAATACTTTCAGAACTTCATATTACAAGACCTTTGCTATATTGATTAGGAGGAAGATTGTATAGAACTGTGTAATAAAATGCTGTCGGGTCGTAATGAAATTACTCACCGTGACCATATCACAGCAGTATAAACTATATAGCTAGCTAAGCAATGGCAACATTCTGCGCATTGTAGTGCTAATAAAATAAAGAAAAATAATCACCCTTGTTGAACAGTAGGAAAAATGCCTGGATTTGATGCTGTTTATTACGTCATGGTATATATTTGCTACATATTTTTGATAGGCTAAGGAAAAATAAATATATATATGTATGTATGTATGTACTGTACATACATACATATGTATGTACATGTAAACTAATGTCATTGTTTGTAGTAAAAAGGGGAATATTGCAGCACCGTATTTCATGGTTAATGCTTTGGCTTGTTTATATGTAAGACTGAATGTTGTGTTTTCAGACTCACCCCCTATATCATATTAAATCTTAAGCTTCCCTGTTTCATTTCACGGATATGTATGTACATAATGTTTTTGACTTCTATTGTGAAGAATCCAAAGGATTTTATTGCTTAATTGCTATTACAAATTAATATATAAACAATTACATTTAATTGCTTTATCTGATATAATACCCTTCCATCACTCATTCTTCTAGAAGGCCACAGTAAGAAGAGTCACATGATTAAATTAGCCTGTCTGACAAATTGCTGAGGGAGAGTGTTTGTCGATAAAATGGCTTTAATATAAACACAGGGTGCACAGGGTACCCAGTTTTTTAAATTTTAAAATGTCTATTTTCAAAAAAAAAAATCCTTATTCTAATTTCTATCCTCAATTAGGTCAGTAACAGTGTAGGTTTAAAGAAGTAACTAGTTTTTCCATAACGTTTTGCCCAGTAGCACCTTTTAGGTGAGCAGTGTAGATGGAAAGAATATTATGTTCCCTTGTTCTCATCAAAGAGCTGTGTGACACTAACAATTTAGGGGCACATAGCATTAATTTGCATTTGTGCCATAATTACTTAGTGATTAAAAATAAAGAGGCAAAAAGCTGAAATTGGAAAAATATCATTAATTGGAATTCTGGAAAGTTAATGATATATATTAATGTTGGTGTTTGAATAGATTTTTAATTGATTTTTGGGCAATTCAGTGGATTGCGTGGAAAAATATTTTTAAAGTTACAATCTGGCTCCAGAAAATGATTTTTTTTTCTGTTATAGTATTTTATGCAACTTTGCTCTTAAAATAAGTTGAATTGACTGGTGGGAGATTAGTACTGGTGCTGAGTGTTAATTACAGTTGTCTCAGTATCAAACAAACGTTCAGCAGTTACAAAGCTGTTTTTGAATCTTCCTGAATATATGTGATGTTGTCCTATAGAGGTCGCTACAAAGATAGTTGTTATGTTTGATGTTGTACTGTGGGGACTTGGTAAACGAGGTCTACGGAACTCATTATACAAATTACACTTGTCTGAAATGTATGTGAGCATGCCTCCAAAGATTATGAAAAGAGTATTAGCCTGATTACCCTAGGGAATAGAATTGATGAACACACAAAGCCTGCAGTAAAGTGGAATTCAGCGACCTGTCTCTCCCTGTGTCTGACAGGAAGCCCACTGCTTCCTGCTCTATGCTGTCACCTGACTAAATGCAGATTAAATATTCAAGTGAGTCAATCCTTACTGTGGCCTTCTGGGAGGTGGAGTGCAAGAAGGTGTGGCCGTTGTTCCCAGTGCACCCCCCAGTCCACCGCAATAGGTACAATTAACAGCTTAATCTTGGGGATTACAGATATTTGTACAATATATATTTTGGGTTAGTTTTAGTGGGTTTGTGAACACTGGATTATCATTTAAGGCTTTGCGATTTGTTATCTTCATATTTAATCACTAAAAGCCATTTAGTATTTTTTGATACATCCAGTGAATCAGATATGATTAATTGTTCTTTGAGTTTTTATTGGGTTTTGTAGAAAATAGATTATGGTACAGGTAAGCATTGTCCCTGTGGTTACACTGATGGCCTTGGTTTTTGCCAAATTTTTATTATATTGGATATCACTTCTTTTTATCTTTATTGATTTATTTTTGTGGTTATGCCGACACCTGGGGTGTCCTGCAGACGTGGGTGTGTTGTCATGCCTTTTTTTTAAGCTAGTGAGCTGTCAGCGACTTGCATGTGCAATGACCTGATCCCTGTGCCGTTTATGCGATCCGGCGCACCGGTGCCAGCACTTGCACAACCCAACGGGGAGCCTGCTGAAAAGCAGTCGGTTATTCCCCCCGCCTCCCACCCCCCAGGTTTCTCTTGCTTTGTTTCTGCCCCACGTTAAACGTGGTAATCTACCAAGTCATTACATTTTTCCATTTCGATTCTTAGTGCCCGATTCAGGCATTACAGGTTCCAGTGCACTCAATGCTACTGTTTTGCTATGGCTGCTTGAATACATAATATGAACACAATGCCTGCATGCACTTATTAACCCTTAACGTACTGCTTCTGCAATTATATATTGCAACTTTCTTGAAATTATAACTTTCTAAACTATTATCTGTCTCAACTCACTATCAGATTTGGAAAAAAGCTACACTCCCTCATGTCAGTGTAATACACTTTAACGTTTATAAGTAATTTCTTTGTGATGATATAGTTTACTAATAAATTAATTTATAAATTATACTTTAATTTTGGAACTTGGTAGTAACTGCTCCCTTTTTCTGTCTTTTATGTGCTTTGAGACATTGTTCTATATGAGCAATTCAGTTCTTTAAGGGTTAATCTGGGGTATCAAGACGTATTGAAATTACATGCCTGTATGAATATATATGCATGATTTTATTCTTTTCTACAGAGAACAGTCTTGACAATATCAGTGCACCTCTTATAAATGTTTTATTTTTGTTCAGAAAATGTTTTTAATAGCATTTCCAGGAAAGAAGAATGCATCTTACATTGTTTGATAACAAGAAATTGAACAGATATAAAAGCTATAGTGTGCATTAAATGCTAAAATCTCTCTTTCATTGTTGTTTTAATAGCCCCATAGAGTCCTGTCAGAATTTCTACGAAGATTTCACGTTACAAATCGACATGGCTTTCAACGTCTTCTTCTTATTATACTTTGGTCTACGCGTAAGTATAAAATACTCTGTCCTAAAAATATACCAGATGGTTTTTGGTTTGTCAGCTAAGTGAAGACTAAATAATTGTTTTTTAGTAAGTCAGAATTTATCTGAGATTGGTAGGAAGTTATCACAGGCATTGTAAGTTCTTAGTGTAAGAAACTGTCTCTCTACTGTTGACATAATTTGCTTCCCACAGTTCATTGCAGCCAACGATAAGCTCTGGTTTTGGCTGGAGGTGAACTCGGTAGTGGACTTCTTCACGGTTCCACCAGTGTTTGTGTCTGTGTATTTAAACAGAAGCTGGCTGGGTAAGTTCTCTCCCACCCCCATCCCCATCTTGTTTGGGCTTTCCTGTTTGAGAAATTACTTCCTGGGGTGTGAGTCAGCACTCGCCTCGCATTGAAAGTGATGAGGTATAGCGCTGCTGTCATCCCACAAAACACAAACAAATCGCAGGGAATCTATAGAAATATGTAAACAGACCAGGGGTATGTGGTGTCAAAATAAATAAGTGAACTGTGCTTTTTCAACACTGTAGGAGAAAAGGCTCTGCTTATCCTATTGGACCCTGTGCCCCATATTGGATCAGTCTTTCGGAAATTGGAAGGATATCCTAATGGGGAAATAGAACAATTACCTCTTGGAACTGGATTTAAATCTAGAGCAATAAATTACAAAGCTGATATATCAAATTGAAGTTTTATTGCCCTGTTTACAGTTGTCAGATTTTTTGCATATGACTAGCTTCAATCTTTTTAAGTATGTAAATCATAAGGAAATTGTGTGCTATCCATGCACATCGCTATCCATTTTTTGTGCAAATTTTTGGACAAACGTTCCCAATGAAACAATTATTTTTTATTTTATTGTCTTATTGTCTCTTATGTTCTCTTATTCCAATGAGTGTGTGATAGGACATTATGCTGGACCATTAATAATATAACATCATCCAGTCACACTGGGTTGGAACTACTGTGGCAGTGGAATTTATAATTCGGTTTTGTTGTGGGGTGGTATGTGGCTCTCTGGGTTAGGAAGGTTGTTGGTTCAAGTCTCATGGTAGGCAGCGTGATGTCATCATTGGGCTCTTGAGCAAGGCCCCTAACCCCTAGTGCTCCAGAAACTGGCTGACCTTGCTTTCTCAATTTTACTTTACTTTGAATAAAAGCAACTGATAAATAATTAAATGTCGATACAGATGGTTTCATTCTGGGCAACATGATGGCACTGAGGGAAGCCTCCTGGACCGCAGATTTGAAGGTGTTTGTTTTAGGATATATTTCCAGGGTGGGAGTTTAGACACTCTCCCAGTGCGTTTTCTTCCACGTTGTACATTGTGTACGCCTGCGAGAGTGAAATGGTTCTGCTTGCGTCTGAGTGTCCCCGCTGGAATACACCCTAACTTTACGATCTGTTATTTGTAGGATGGCCTGTAAATGGTCATACCCTCTAATTGGATAATTGGTTATTGAAAATGGACGTATGGTTTTCTCCCCTATTCCCATCTGCTTTCTCGTTATCGGTTATTTATGATTTGTGCCGGTTCCCTCTGCTGCGCCTATATGTCCGCATCCCCCCTACAGTACACCCAGTGGCTCACAACATGGCTGTCGGTACTTATGCTCACTCTGCTAATGGATTTGGCTCATAGTCTCACGTCCCCTGTAATTCACAAAGCTTATTTGTCTCCCGATAGTAATGATTTTCAGTCAGAGTGAGTCAGCATCAGGAGGGAGGCCGGGAAGAAGTGCAGCGTCAGGGGATGCAGGAATATGCTGGCTGGGGTTGCTGCGGGGCACATGGCCACACGTCTCTGTTGGGGAGCTTGGAAAGGCCCCGGTGCACGTTTCAGCAAGATGACGTCATCAAAGGTTCCTGCCTCTGCACCTTGCATGGGCTACGGTGCTGGGTTGCTCCAAGGCCCAGTGAAGCTGTGTACTCTCTGGGCAAATTCAGTGTGCTGTAATATGTTAGTGCAACAGGTGGTGTTATTAAGGAACCTGAAGGCAGCCAGTTTACGCCCCAACCCAAGTGCTACTGGAACAGTCTGTAACCTTAAGGAGGGGATGGTTTATGGCTCATTAACCCACACTTGCTCCAGAGACTGTCTGGCCATGCTTTCTTTAAAAAAATTGTATATTGCTTTTTATTAAAACCTCTTCTATAAATACATTGTTTAAAAACATTAAACATATTGTCAAGCAATTTGCTAAAACCTGAATCACTTTAGAGGTGAAAAATTTTAATCGTTTAAATTGCTTTAGTGAAGTGTTGGTTAAGAAATAATATTTACGTTTTATATTCAGAAAAATAAGGTCCATAGCTCAACATTACCTGTGACTAATACATGTGCCCTTTTAATCACTAGGCTCAGTGTTGCTGCAGGAAAGGGTAAATCTCTTCATCGACTTAGTCAGTGAGCAGCAGGGATTTGTGATTTTAGTAAACTTCGATAGATGGAATTATTCACACAAAAATTCAAATTTTAAATACCACTATTATTTAAATAGTTTGGTTCTTTCATAAAAAGTAACACTTTTGTGGGATTTAGGGAAAATGGGTTCATGGATGGAGATACAATGCAGATACATGTGTCTCTGCACAATTACAATATACGGGTCAAGTACTTTCTAAAATCAAAATGTAAAAAGGGTTTTTCTCAGATGCCATGCCTGAAAATGGCTAGAATCAGAATATTTGTAATTATTTTTTATAACTTTTTCCATTGTTCATTTAAATTACCATATTTTTATTTTACTAAACCACTTTTGTTCCAGGCACATAAATATTCCACTGCCTAACTTCTCTCACCAGAGAGTCTTACTATTTGAAATTATCAGTATCTCCACAATGATTATTTTTGGGTTCTCTAACCCCAGTACAAATAAGTTCAGTAAATTGTGAACTCAGATAATACATACAAGTCTGGCTTTAGCCATTGAATCAACTGAGTTTTTCTTAATCCAAAGTAAAAACAAAGAATCACTTTAATGTTGCTGGTAGTAACGATTAGCCATTAGAACTTTTTGAAGACTATAGATTTTCCATCCACAAGAAATCGTTGAAATGTCAAGGCTAGTTTGGGTATTTGTATATCAGCCACTTTGAACCCAAAGAGCTGTGACTGCTAATTAAAAGCTCCACCATTGGAGTAGTTTAATCTGGAGCTAGCTAAATCATTGGCTTCCTAATTCCCATGACAGGTGACCAAAACATCACATTTAATGTTACATGTTGCATTTTTCCGTTGTGCATGAAAAAAAAATGCAGCATTAAGAGGCACAATTATTATAGATAATTAATAAATTACATTAATATTGTGCTTTTACTGACTAAGACGAATAGTAATGCTTAGCAGCAATAAGAATATATAAAGGTATATTATGGCAGAAAGTAGTAAACAAGTTCCCTGATGTGAGAGTGTTTGTTAATAAGTACTGCCACCTTGTGGTTCTTTAATGTAGTGCTATGCTTTTCTATTGACCTCTTCCTTTTAGAAATGTGTTGGATCTTTAGGTTAACAAAACATAAAACATGACGGCTCTGTAACAATGTTATCAACATTAGTTGCAATAAAACACCTCACGATACTATGTTTAGTCGTGCAAAAGGCAGTAAAAGTTGGGATTTTTCCTAAACTGTCTGCAACATGAATATTCAGACTGGCTAGCAACAGATTGTCGTTAACAGGCGCACAGAAACGCTTGATGCGGTGGATATGATTCATCGTAGCAGCTGGGTGTAATCCCGATTAGATGGACTGTATGTTATCCCCTCTCCATACCTCCGTCCTCTGTTGATTGAGAAATGTGCAAACATGCTGCCCAATTGGGCTGTGCTACGCTTGACCTGCCTTGGCAGGACCGTGTCGACTTTCAGCCCGTGCTCCTTGGAATGAATCCACTGTGATGCTTACAGTCGGGCTGTGTTTGGGAATTTATCATGTCCATCAATCTTCTATCTTAATTTGCATGCACAGGGCAAATGCTTAATTGAATTAATTATTAAATGAAGGCTGGGGGCATGCCAGGGTCCCCAGTGGCCATTGTCAGCTGGCAAATATGCTGTCCTGTAGACAACACATTATGGAATAATTGATGCAGATTATACCAATCAATTTTTCAGCATCTGTTATTTGTATATTTTTGTAAGTAATTTATATATGCTTTTTTGGTCTCCTGATGGCATTGTAATATTACTATTAATTAATATTAATTTTGTCTTTGATATTGAATATTTATTGAATTATTTGTATCTCTTTGTATCTGTGAGAGAATGTGATTTTATAATCAATTATCGCCGTTTAGTAGTCAATTAAAATGTTAATATAACAAAACCTATATGTTATACCAATAACACAAAGTCACTCCAAAGATGATTAAAAAAAATAAATAAGAAAATAAATCATACGTAGAAAGCACAGAAACATTCAGTCGTGTGTTGGGTATCTTTAGCTGCCATCTGCGTATTTTCTTTTTCAGTGGGGCATTTTCCATTTCAGAACAGATAGTGACCTCAATCTGGTACATCACCTGTGATTAATTCAGGATTACTATTTTTTTTTTTTCCTTCTAAATCCCATGAAGAATTCAGTGACCACTCAAGCTTTATTGGTGGCTTGGAAAGCATGTGACTTGTTACCTATTAACTGATAATCATACAAAATAAAATGAATAAAAATTTAGAGTCTGCCAGCAACAGAAAAGATTCACAGTGAATGCTGAAGTACCAGACCGTTCCACACTGAGCAGACAGAGAGATAGAGAGCTTGGTATTTGACCTTTTCCTTGGGTGATTTCTAAAGGAGATTAGGATGTAATATCGTGATGGAAAAAGCTTTTGTAAAGCTTCAGTACATAACTGATTGTAACTGGGAGGGCATGAGTATTTGCGTCAAATCTGGTCGTGACGTCTTCCGAAGAGCAGGCAAATTTTTGTTTTTCACGTGTACCCTGCCACCAGTCCACCAGTCTTCTGTGTTTCTGCGTTACTTTAAGAAGCAAAATTGAGAGACAGTCCTGCATATTGCTTCTCAGAAGAAGCGAGGCTGGGTGTCTGGTGTGATCTGGTGTTGCAGAAGACTCCTCCGGCAGTGCCTGTGCTTATCATCAGATTGGGGAGGAAGGTCTTAACGAGCCAACTTGAAGCTCCCGTGGGCCTCTGAGTCTCTCGATTTGTAAGATCGTTATTGCCCTCAGACTGCCAGTCATGATTCCCACCAAGATCTTGGTATACAGGGAGCCTGATGGAGGTACGAGATCAGAGACTTTTCGTAGCACCAGGAGACGCAAGAAATCTTGCGGGGACTTGTTTCAGAATGGGTATCGGGTCAAGCCCGGCCATGGGCAGGTTACGGATAAAGAAGACCAAGACAACCTGCCGCATACCCTCTCCTCCTGTTTGCATGTCATCTCCTACTGGGGTAAGGCCTTAAAGGTTAGAAAAATAGCTCTGAGACCCCACTGTCAGTGCCCATACTGAGGTATCACCCTGCTCATGTATGCGTGCTGCAATGCTGGTGTTATGGTAGTGTTTTGTTATTTAATAGTAGACATAAATTTTGGACTATCAAAATTGGCACCAAAAATAATTATATTTAGAAAGTCAAATTTGGACAGAAAAGAATAATAGTTGTTTTTTTTTTTGGTTTTGGATTCTTCATCTGTGATTGTTTGAACCACCATTGTGAAAGACGCCCTTTTGCTACCAATGGGAAAGACTCGATAACAATAACTCAATAACTTATCGATAAGTTATTGTATATTTGTGGTTAAAAACCGAAAACAAGAAGTTATATTGAAACATATGGACTGTATGTTGTCCTGATTTAGTGGGGAACAAACCAGACAATGTGTGTCACATTATCTCATATGTGATAGTGTCTACTTGGCACTTTTCTGTAACGTCTTCATTTGCAGTATATCAGTGCTTGACTGGTGCAGTTGGTTGGATTCACAAATGATGTATGAAGTGCAGAACTGTACTACTTCACACGCTTGCACCTTTTGTTACAGTTGTACAATGCAGTGCTGATCGCAACATTTGTGGGCTAGAAAAAGGATTTTTGTGTATGGTGTGGAAACTTCCTCATGATTTCAGTGCAACAAATTAATAAGAGTTTTACGCGCAGGTTTGCATACTATTCCAGTTGCTCAAAAAAGTTATCTATTTTATGGTGAATGGGCAGGTGTGTGGGGTAAGCAAAGGCTTGCTAGACACAGGGAGGAGGAACGCTGTGGCATTCAGGTCAGGTCTGTGTTTTTTTTGTAATACGTGTCCTTAACCTCAAAACTCTTTCAGGTGTCACGTTTTTTTTTAGAATTGGTTATTTATTTTTTTTATTTTTGCTTCATAGAGGTACTCGTTCACACACCTTTCCCCACCAATTTACGTTTAATCCAGGCATTTTTGTGTCCCTTGCTGTCTGGTAACAAAATCGTTTTGTTCATTAGATAGGTTTTTCATGTCCTCTGGAAATTTCTTTAGCTACAGGGCAGTGTTTCCCAATCTGGTCCTCGGGGATCCCTAGTCAGTCCATGTTTCTGCTGTGTACTGTCTGGCAAGGAGCTCGGAGGGACCAAAAACATGGACCGAATTTCGGTCCCTGAGGACTGGATTGGGAAACACTATTATAGGGGATTTGTATTTAGGGTCTATTTAGATGTATTACAATAAAATGCTTACAGTTATTTTTAATTTTTAAGGTTTTACAGTATAAACCATCATTTTTATTTGTCTGTCTGCCTGTTCTTTACTTTAAGTGGATTATTTATTAAGCTAAAAACAGTCAAAAAAATTTTTTAAATGGATTAGCAGTTTAAAGGTATCATTAAAGCTTTGCTTAATTTGCTCCAACATGTTTGCTCACTTCAGAAAATAAATTGTTTGTTTTGTTTTCTGTTACAGATAGTCTGATGTAGTTTTCTGATGCAAGGTAAAAGTCATAAAGGTGGTGGTTAACTTCTGCTCATTTGTTTTCTTTTATGCAGGTTTACGGTTTTTAAGGGCCTTAAGGCTGATACAGTTTTCAGAAATTTTACAATTTTTGAATATCTTAAAAACAAGGTAAGCACATTTAATTTCAGTATGCCTGATTGTTTATTTGCAGTATTTTTGTATCTAAATGATTCAGCTTTAAAGCAATTGGAAGGTATCAGATTCCCTAACAAAGTTTCTGCCTTTAAGAGAATAGGAATGTTGGTAATGCACTGATGGATTGTTATACCGTACTTTTCACAGAAGAAAATGTATTTAAAATGTGTTTTTTATGCCCTGATAATAACTTTTTAAGTTACCTTCATAGGGAAAGGGTTTAAGTTTCAGTCTTTAGTCATTATTGTTGTTATTCTCTGTCGAAACAGAAAATACTCTTTTAGAAAATATTCTCTCCAAATTATTTTATGATGTTTCCTAAATATGCATGTGTTATTACCCGCTCTAAACTAACTAGTGCAGGTATTGTAATGCTGTTATTTAGATCTTTTATATGCTTTTTTTAAGGCTTGCAGCCAAGGTACAATTAAGAAGGAAACACATTGAGATACTCTACTGTTCAAAAGTTTGGGGTCACTTAGAAATTTCCTTATTTCCAAATGAAAAGCAATTCTTGGTTCATTAAAATAACATCAAGTTAATCAGAAATATGGTGTAGACACTTAATGTTGTAAAGGACTATTGTAGCTGGAAATGGGTGGTGTTTAATGTAATATCTACATTAGCGTACAGAGGCCCA
>JAAGVU020000041.1:7999582-8073746 GCA_011763525.2 Mormyrus iriodes | reverse complement strand
AAGAAGCAATAAAACTGCCCTTCTTTAGATTAGTTGAGTGTCTGGAGCATCAGCAATTGTGGATTCGACTGAAGACTTAAAATGGCCAGAAACAAAGAGCTTTCTTCTGATACTCATCAGTCTATTGCTGTTCTGAGAAATGAAGGCTATTCCATGACAAATGTGCAAGTGACCCCAAACTTTTGAATGGTATTGTATATAAAAGAAAACAGAAGAATTATCTGAATTTCCTGTGTTGTAATTTCTTTATTGATTATAAGCCTTTTGTTGAATACAATGGATCTCTAACAGTCTCTCTGCTGTTCAGAATGAATGTTTAAGCAAATTGTTGTGAAGAGCTTATAGATCTCAGTAATCCCCAGTGAGATGCGTGACTCGTAAAAGGTTGTCTTTAGCTATATTGAAGATGGAGCCCACTGGCAGGTCCAGTAGCCTTGGTTAATGTACCTGAGAAGATGTCTTACAGCAGGGGCGAGAACATATGCAGTGCTAAGCTAGCTTAGTTGGTACTTATGGTATATCTCACTGAACTGCAAACCCTGCCCCCAAATTTATATAAATATATCTAAATGTACTGCTTTTCCCCCTGTTTCTACCTGTAATGTTCTTGCTTGTCTGAATAGGTCTCATCACAGTGTGTTGTTGCGTGACGCATGCCTTGGGCCAGTTTTGTGACAGTGGTGATAGCAGTATTACAAATGAGGGACACTGCAGCTAATGTGGCTCACTAAATGTTAACTATTTCACATCAGTTCTTGGCAGCCTACCTGATAAATGTGTTGGCGTAATGCTTCGCTAGCTATTGTAAATGATGAAGTAAAGTAAATGATACTTTATTAGCCATTTGTACAAGTATGAGTACCTGTACTTAGGATTTCTTAAATTTTTTTTATATTCCATCACGCTCATAGATACTCTGTGTATCTGTGTTCACAATCTGGGATGCATTTCTTATAACACAGAATCTTATTATTATTATTTTACCAGTAAACATGCTTCACACAAACTCAGAGTACTCCTGTTGTCCCCTGGTGTTATGTACTTTTATCCCTAATGATTTGGTAACAGATTTCAGTCATCCATTAAGATAATGAGGTGTCTCAATTCTGTGATGAAGGGATTTCCTTTTTTTTACCTTTCTCCCAGCTGTTCAGTTAACGCTAGGTGTTTATTTTAAAGCGTGCTTAGCAGTGTTGACTCTGGTGACACTTCCTCGTTCGAAATGAACGCACAGTCACCTGGCTGGTTCCCCCCTTGGCCGCACTACCTCTTCTTTGCCACTAGGGTGCAGTGAAGTTACTAGCCCTCCTCATTTAACAGAATGAGCATGGAGAGAGAGAGAGTTTTTCCCAACAGCAATATTCCAGTCCCTACTGTTATGCAAAAGTCAAAAATGGTGAAAGCCGGAGTTTAATCTATAACCAGTTAGTATCCTCTTTGCTTTATAGCGGGAGTCCGTTGCTCCTAATCTGCTGAAATTCAGATGAAATTTAGATGTCTAGCTATTATGAATCTTTCGCATTTGTGTCTGCTAAATATGTTTAATCTGGAAAAAAATGTAATTTATTGCATATAACTACTGTATGGTGTTTTAGCCTGGATGGGCATTAACTACATTTTCATAGTAGTTTGATGCTTAAGATATTTATGGTGTGTAAATTGTGGTGTGTGTTTTCAACAGCAATTCCATCAAGCTTGTGAACCTGTGCTCTATATTTATAAGCACATGGCTGACGGCGGCTGGCTTCATACATTTGGTAAGTTGTAGTAATCTGCTTAAAGGCCCATACAAAATTTCAGCCAAACAGCTGAATGCAATTTCCATCCTGTCTTGCATGTGAAGCATTGCACAGAGCAGCAGACTGGGTGGCTCTGTGTACTAGTGACAATGGACGTATGGCAATGGACTCCTGACTTGTGGGTTCCTATCCCCATAAAAAAAAAGTACAGCTATAAATGTAATCATCTAAAATATTATTCTTAATCCTGAGAGGTCCCTCTGCCTATATAACATCACTATAAGTATGGGAAGCAATATGTCCTTTGTTTTGCGTGCTTACTCATAATTGTTTTGTTTGCAAAATATGTTTTTTTTGAGTGCACACAGCCTAATTGCCACTAGGTGGTAGCATAACCATTGCATTACGAATAAGTCCTCCAATGCTGAGGCTGCTGATGTGTGTTTGTTCAGTGTCATTAGTAGAGGATTTGTTTCTAATATTCTGCTCATTCCCTTTTGTGACAGTCTATGTCCTGATTACAGAAATTGAATTACGCATAAAATGAAATTAACATTTAATATTTAGTTTTGAGTGTGTGAGCGTAGTAAGAACTGTGTTCGTTTGAAATTCTTTTTTTGTTATTACTGTCTTGTTTACACATGCAGTGTTCTGATATGTGTTACAGGTGGAAAACTCAGGGGACCCTTGGGATAACTTCCAAAATTCTCAAGCACTTTCCTACTGGGAATGTGTATACTTACTCATGGTTACTATGTCCACTGTGGGATACGGCGACGTTTGTGCAAAAACTGCCCTCGGCCGCCTTTTCATGGTGTTCTTCATCCTCGGTGGCTTGGTAAAAAACGAAAAAACAAAATCGAAAATAACTTACTCTTTTACTTGCCTGACGTATTCGTTGTCATTTACTTTGTCGTAACTTTAATCAGTATACAAAAATGGTCAGATAATTCCATTAGCATGTTTTTCAGGCAGTAATTAGTAATGGTTGTTGTTATATTTTTGCTAATTTGTTAATTGTTTGTCGTTTTACTTATGATCTAATTTAAGATGACAGTCTATTTTATATGTAGCGGACCATTACAGTAGATTTATATGTTAATACAAGTGTTGTTGTCTGTTTGATGTATATGTCTGTATATGTGTTTCTGCTGATGCCAAAGTCGAGATTTGTTTGTTACAGTTATAATGATATGTATCGCTGCTATTTTTAAGGCAGCGTGCGGTTTCAGGGGACCCCACCCTTCAGTATCCCTTCCCAAATCCCAACAAACACCGTGACGGGGATGACACATAGGGCAGCCTGACAAACCGTGCTAGGCGTCAGCCTTGGGGCCTGCTCGCCATCAGACGCGAACGACAATCGCTGTCAGAGGCTCAACGGCACAAAATAAATAAACATGTTTATGGCCATTTTAATTAAATCCATGCACACCAAGTCGCTACGTTTCGTGCTATTTCCGTAGCGACTCTCCAAATTTTCTTTTTTTTTTTTTCGTTTTGGAGAACGTTGAGCATTTTGTTAAAGTCAGTTGCTTGACTTTTTTATCTGAAGGTCAATTAATTATTTCCGCATAGAAACGCAGTAAATTGTCAGCTTCCAGTGAAGCGGCGTCAGAATATACATTAAAATAAGAAATGTAGGCACCCTAACACTGTACTGCTGTTCTCCTTTCTGCAAAAGGCTTTCTGTTTGGATATTACAGTTGTATCATACATGAGACCAAATGTACCTTTAGGTTGGATAAGGAGCTATAAAGTTTGCAAAATGCATGTTTCCTGTTTTACAGACCTCCTAATGGGTCTTAATGCATTTTACATCTGCAAAACATCAGGCTGCACTATTGAGATCAATCTGGCACTAATGTTTGTTGGACAAAACATGGCATATGGTTATTCTTCTCCTTATTTTCAATACTTTAGATACTTTTTTTTTTTTTCTTTTTTTTAACTTTACCTCCACTCAGCCCAAAACTCCCCAAACCCCTACCCATGAAAACGGGGGCTTTATCTTAAAATGATATCTTTTTATCAATGGATTACAACCTGATGTTTATGTGTATATCCTTATTCTGTGTTACATTTATTTTTCCCTTTTACAAAATTCGCCCTTTCAGAGTGACAGCTTTTTTCTGATAATTTTATACCTTATTTAAAGATATATCCCCCCTGTTTTTTCATATTGTATTTGAAGAAATATTCAATATCTACATTTTCCCCTCGTCTTACAGCTGTAACTGGAATGTTCTCCCCCCTCTCCTGCCTGTGCCTACCTGTTTTAGTCTTTTCTTCTGTCTCCTATCTTCTCCTTAGGCCATGTTTGCCAGCTACGTCCCTGAAATTATAGAGTTAATAGGAAACCGCAAGAAATATGGTGGTTCCTATAGTGCGGTTAATGGGAGAAAGTAAGTATTGCATGAGGCCCTGCTGCCTCGGTTGCGGTAGAGCGCTCGCTGCATGCCATTTTTTTTTCTGTTTCATGTATGTAGGCCATGTTTGCTCGCTACGTGCCAGAAATTGCCGCTCTCATCCTTAATCGGAAGAAATACGGCGGAAGCTATAACTCCACTCGGGGCAGAAAGTAAGTCAAAAGCAGATGAGGTGTGCTTGTGTGACCCAAGTCCCTGCTAGAGGGCTTTGACTCTGACTTGCTGTGATCGGGAAAGTCACGCTGTGACTGGAGACCTTGGCCACGAGACGCGCTCCCACGTCACACCGTTGCCGCTCGCTGGTGTCCGTTTTGCAGTGCTTTCCTTCTCACATCCTCATTTTTTCCCCATTCCACATTCATTCATTCAAGCTTTTCTAGCTCTGCTGCTACTGTGCACATGGGTGTAAATTACGGGGGGAATGAGTGGGTTGTAACCCCCCCCCCAATAAATCAAAACCGGCTAACACGACCCCCCCAATAATCACGTTTCCCCCTAAATGGGTGGAGACCTCAACCCCCCAATGTTCAAACCAAAGTTATGCCCTTGACTGTGCATGTTTATTACCAAGTATAACTAAATTGCACTCGATGTGATAGTCGATCACAATTTAACACCAATTCTGTTTTAAATATGTCGTATTGCCATACCCTATGTCCTACAATTGGCTTTAAGCTCAGTCCATCCCGTTGCCTTGAATTCATTTGTTTATTCAGGAACATCGACGCTGTGGATTTCCAGGGCTTTTTTTGTGCCTTGTGTCCTGTGTTTTTCCTAATGCCGTTTTACACATTTGGCCCTGATCTTCAGTCATTCCTACACTCTGGGTCCCTCGACGCCTTGGCTTTCTTAGCAAAGCTTGCAGTTGCTCTTGGCTTTCTTGCTTTTCTTTGTTCTTTGTGTACCATTGTTGTAGCTACAGTATGTTTTGTAAGTTTCTCTTAATGTCTGTGTCATTATTCGGAATTTCCATAGCTTCCTGCCTCAGTCTCCGCATGGGCACGCAGATTATCTTATTTATGCCAAACTCCGACAGCTGTTACGACATCACTCCACTGAATATCTGAAACGGGCTTTGGTCACGTTTAGCTTTCATCATGTCGGTTAAAACGGAAAAAAGGGAATACTGAAAAAAAGCCATTAGCACCATTTAAAGACAATTTTCATGTCAGTGAAAGAAGATTAATGAAATGCTATGTTTGGCTTGCGTTCCTCGTTTGGATGTGAGGTCCAGCGTTGAGAGGACTGATTTTCAAAAGCTCAGAAATCTGTTCTCAGATATCTGCACGTGATATTAATTATACTGGTTAGGTAAAGTGTGTGGATATACATACATAAAATAAATCTTTTTCTAAATTTAAAGCCAGTAGAACAATTGAAAGTCATATCATGAATTAAATATTCAGAATCTGCAAAGCCTCTTGCTGGTTTATTATTATTATTATTATTATTATTATTATTATTATTATTATTATTATTATTATTAAAGGTTTCAGTATTACAAAATGTGACTTAAAATGTAATGTAGCTTAAAATGTAACTTTTTCCCTACAGTTTTAAACTGAAAGGGGCATCAGTATCTGATAATATTATTAGTGGAATTAAGCAGTAGTCATGGTGATATTTCATCTAAACTGCAAGCTAATACACAATAGTCTTATTCAAGTGGCACTGCCATTTATCAGCAGATTTGTTAATTAATCATTTGCTTTCCAAACACAGGCATACTACACTACCCAGCTAGTCAGCTATATACACAGCATGGCTAAAGAAATCCGTTAGTTGTTTGTTTGGAATGTATTATCGTTGACATTTTAATATACTCCTGGGCATTCTCAGTAAATTGTAAATAATGTACCTGATATTTATTTTATTTAGTTTTGTTCCGTGTTTTTACATGTTGAACCTTCAGAATCTTTAAATGGTATATCATTCATTTCTGACTCCTCATTTTACACTTCCCAGCACACTGGCAAGTCTAAATAATTAGTTTTACATACTTCTTATTAAGAATATCAGCAAAAAAATCTTCAGATAAATATAGTATTCTTTGTTAGTGCTTTGTGATAAGCACACCATAGCCAATCACGCATCAGTCAGTTCTCACTGTATTCCCGTTTCTTCCTAACATTGGTATTTTAAAATTGCTGTATAAAGAATACTTTTTGGTGAATAGAATTAAACTCTCCAAAATAGAAAGAAAAGTGTTCTAAACAAAAAGGAAGCCAAAAAATCATGTACTTAGGCTGCAATTCACATTTCAACAAGAGTAGTATATATTCTATCATTTCGCTTACCACAGAGTAACAATACAAATTCACTGTACTCAATAAACTGTAATTACAGGCAGTCCCCGGGTTAAGAATGTCCAACTTATGGACAACTTATATATATATAATTGGACTGCCATGAAGCCTATTATGTAAAAAATTTGAGTTAAATACAACGGTTCGCACTACTGTGTGACTATATAATAATAATAATTAGTATAATAATGATTATTATTAGTATGTACTAATATTGTATTATTATTGTTTTTCTGACATACCTACAAATTTGACTTAAAGACAGACTTAGGGAACAGAATTCGCTTGTAACCTGAGGACTGCCTTTACTTGGTAATGTTGCTGTCTCATTCTTGCAGTTCTTTGGCATAGAGGAGTTCTCTAATCTGTTTTCTAGAATTATATTGCGGTAATCAGTCATGTGAGGATAAGCGCTGTGTCGGCAGTATAGTTACTGGCGCTGATGCTTGAGGTCACCATCCCCTTTTTGTAACCTTCATCTTTTCCTGTGTTCTTTGTTCATGTACCTCCTTTTGGGGGTGTTCTGTGGTGTTTACATAACCACTTGAACTATTGTAGAGAAGTTTTGTGTTCAATTTCACGTTTCTAATTAGTTCAGCTCTGTTTTTTCAAATGTAAACTTAATCCAACAGCGAGGCCTCTTTGTGCACACAGTTAAAAATTGAGGGAGAGGGGGTTTTCAATGACTGTTTGTCTTCAGGGGTCACATGGAGGATAATTACAGTAGTGAAAGTTGAAACATCTCTCGGTGCAGCAACCAGTGACAAAAAATGTCTCTAAGTGTCCTGACGTTTGATGCCGTCTGAGTGCTAGCTGACTAGGAAGTGAAAAGTTTGTTGCCAACAACTGTAACGCATGAAATTCTCTAGGTGGCCAGACAAAGAAACGTGTCATTTGGCATGTGCTGAAAGCATTGCTCATAAATTGCATAGGTCTTGTTTTAACATGAGTAGAATCTGTGCCGGCCCCTACATTTGTATTGAGTTTAAACACAGTAGGGATTTATGTATAACCATCGTACAACAACAAAAATAGATATCAAATTAAAAGGCACATTTGTGGCGAATAGAAATGCCAATGCATTTGACGCATTTATTATCTGACAATACAACAACACAGAAGAATGAGCCTGAAATAATGCTTATGAAACAAAGTTAACAGATTCCTTAATTTGGAAGGTCTTTGAAAGATATGATACGAAGAAAGAAAATTAAAGAGCTCAGTCTTGTGAGATCCAGTTGACTGTAGCAAAAATGTTGGGTTCTTTGTTTAGACTGGCAGTACGTAGTTAATATGCAGCCCAGTTTGTGGAGGGCAGACCCAGTTGGTAGCACAGTTGTGCATCGCTGGTAAAAGGCAAACTTGGAGACAAGATGTTTCGGGGTTACAGCAGTAATGAGTGTGTGTGCAAGGCAGCCATCGCATAATGTGGTCATACAACGAGACACCGTTTAAAATCAGAATATAACGTGCTGCGAAAGCATACAGACTCTTACTGTGTGTCGGTACCAGCATTCAGCAGGTCATCAGTTACAGGAGCATAGACTGTCTGGATACTAAAGCCAAACCATCTAATAGCCATGGTCATTAAGTACTGGAATGTTTCAGGATAGACCTGCTGTATCGTTAAGTTCAACAGTCGACCGTGCTTTCTATCTCAGTAGAAGGCAGCGACACCTTGTGTCTGTCTTGTTTCCTAATAATCAGCTCCTCTGCCAAAATGAACAGCAAGCCCCTACTATGTTGTGACATGCACACCTGAGAGATCTCAAACGCACCGTTACTGTCACGGTCTGTTAAAGCATTCTGCTGTTTCACTGGCGGCGGTGTCCATGGTTAGGCTGCTCTGTATATTCCTGGAATATCTGGATGGTTGTTACCCCTGAACTCACTTATCAATATCAGTGACAAGTGTTTACCAGGACCCTGGAAATGTTAAGCCTTCTCTAAACCAAAAATGCTAAATGTCAGTCATGCCTTTTACTTTCACACACCACTTTGACTAAGTAAGCAATATAAGCATTATTTCTTGTCAGGTTGGTTCACATGTTTTTAGCTGTTTTCAAAATTCAGCTTATTCTTGGCTAGTAATAATTCAGAATGAGAATTTTTACTGCCTTTTTTAAAATAAAATAGTAGTTGCCGTGGCCTGGATGGCGTATCGGAGTGGACACTTTCTTTGCAGGCCTGGCGCTTTTGATTGGTTTGGTTGTTGGTGGTGAATCGAACGGGGGTTTTATGCAGACTGGCATGAACCCAGGTACTCACAGACTACCCTTTGTAGTCCGCACCCAAGGCCATAGCTCGGGGGTCTGGCCTCTAGTGAAACGAGAGCTGAGGATGTAATCATAGGATAAGTGCACTACGTAAGGTTATGACCTCGACTGTAACCACGAAATATTCTAGAGCACTTGACGCTGAAGTCGGCGATTTGCACCATTTCACAAGGATAAGAAAAGTTCAGTCCTTCGAGGAAAATGTATTGGAGTTTGTTTTTTGGGTGGGGGGGGAGGCGGGGGGCACATGGACAGCCAGCGGCATGCACAATTACACTGAGTCTGAAAACCCGAGATGTCACCATTTGCAAGTTTGTGATTCAGTTTGCCCTGAGGTATGGTGCATTGGAAAAGAGCAGAGTGCGATCAAACAGAGTTAGAAGCACTTAAGCACGACGTTCCAATTAGCAGAGCAATGGATTATGGTCTGTCTAGTGACTGAGACTGTCTCACCCAAATATTTGGCTGTTCACATGTCCTCCTCATTAGATTATCACAAATGTTAAGAATTTACCGTGATCTGAATCATCGGTATGGGTGCATGTGGTTACATTTTATTTATTTGGGGGGGTCCATTTGACAGACTAATACTTTTTTTTTTTTGTCTGACTGTAGTCAGTTTTAAGATAAATGACCATTGTTTTTTCCTTAGAAGAGTCAAATATCTTTGTATTTTTTATATCATAATAAAACGACGTTCATTCTTAATGAAAGGCTTATAAAGAAGCATTTTCCTTACAATGAAGTTAATGAAAATTTGCATCAGTTGATATCCACCCGATAGCTGTTATTCACAAGCTGCCTTTCATGAAGTGTGTTATTGTTAATATATATTTTTAGCTTATGAACTATAGATGCATGATCTGTTTTCAGTCCTTCATAATTACTCTTTTTTTTTCCCTTTTAGACATATT
Source organism: Mormyrus iriodes (assembly GCA_011763525.2). Classification (NCBI taxonomy): domain Eukaryota; kingdom Metazoa; phylum Chordata; class Actinopteri; order Osteoglossiformes; family Mormyridae; genus Mormyrus; species Mormyrus iriodes. The sequence continues at coordinate 8,064,082 of JAAGVU020000041.1, read as the reverse complement.
GTGGTTTGTGGTCATATCACTCTTGAAAGTGTCTCCAACTTCTTAAAAGACTTCCTACACAAGGACAGGGATGATGTCAATGTAGAAATTGTTTTTCTCCATAAGTAAGTACAACAATTAAACAATGAAAAATAGTAACTGAAGATGTTAGGAGTGGCAGCCCATTGGCGCAGTGGTCAATGCTGTAACCTCAACCCTCAAGGGCTGTGGCTCTCAGTCTGACAAAATCTCTGTGTGGGTGCCTGTTTATCATTTCCAGAATTTATGATTGCGGTGAAATTATGACTTGACATTTCCACTTAAATGTGTCTGTCTGTCAAGGCACTGGCGTCTTGTCCATGATGTACTCTGCCTCAGGCCACCTCAAGCATGCTGGGATTAGTGGTTATTGGAACTGGATTGATTGAGTTGTCAAAATTCAAAATAGTCAAAATCAAGAATTTACCATTGTCTGTTTCATATTAAATGCATTTGCTTGGATAAGTTGTTGTTGTACTAAATGACTTCTGTTTTTTTTCTATTCTCATTATGACAGTATTGACCCTAATCTTGAGTTGGAAGCCTTATTTAAACGGCACTTCACTCAGGTGGAATTTTTTCAGGGATCGGTCCTCAATCCACTCGATCTTGCCCGCGTAAAGGTATAGCCTCCCGAGCTAAATTATCGGAATATGTATAGTGCACTGCTGTACAAAAGCGAAACACTCTATCTGCATATTTTAGCAAAACTGACTTATGACTGAAAGCGGGTCTTGTGGACTCTGTTTTATCTTCTGACAAAAGATCTCCTACAATTGTTTACACAACTCAGTGCTTAAATCTTATCATATCTGCATGTTCATTATACTGTTAAAATACTGCACACTTGCACATTTATGCTTTCATATTTGAAGATATCCAGTATTGTCTGTTTAACATAAAAAGCTTTATGTACATATACTGTTGACTCTGTTTGTTATTTTATTTTATTATCTTATTTGCTGTTGTTATTGTACTACTCTATATTATTCTATTTAAAATTTGTTGCATCAGCTATAGGAGTCACAAGACACCTGTCTTTGTATGTCTACCTCTGTATACTGTAATGACAATGAAGTTGAATTGAATTGATTGAATCTTAGTTCAGCTCCACTAGGTTTTGAAGGAAGTACTATCGTTTACTCCTGTTGATGCCCCTTTTCTCAGTTTGTGTCAGTGTAGTTACTGTGTTTTGCCTTTGTGGGGCAGTATAGCTACCAGGCATTTACTCCTGCATCTTTTCTATACGTTAGTCTAAGTGGTGGACACAGGGATTCTTTGTAATGAATGTGTGTCCCGCTGCTCTGTCGTAACTTTCTGTGTCACTCACCTTTTCTTTGCTTTCCCTCACTCAGATAGAATCAGCGGATGCCTGCTTGATTATTGCTAACAAATACAGTTCAGATCCAGATCAAGAGGATGCCTCCAACATCATGAGGTGGGGACAGCTGCTCACATGCCAGTTCTCTTCGGCCTGTGGGAAACACAGAGGTTTTGTCTGCCTGCAACATGACCATTTTTAGCATCCCTTTTGGCTTTTTGCCACATGCACAACTTTTATGCATCATTTACCTCTTTTTTTTAAACTGTATTAAGAAAGTCAGGGGGGTGGAGTCTGTAAACTTTTAGTCAGAAATCGAATTCATCCCTTTAAATATACTAAGATGCAGAGAACTAAAATGATACGTGTGGAAATTATTCTTGAAATAAAAAAAAAAAAATCATTGTGTTGTTGCACTGTCGGTGAATAAAGAATGCGCTGTGCCCAGGGTGGGGGCCAAGCTCGATGCTTTGGTAAGCGTGCCTCATTCCGTTCCCTTTAGGTGTGAGAGCAAAGTGTCCGTGAGGTGCAGAACCACACACAGGGGCCTGCTGGATGTATGCATGCACAGATAACTGACTTGGAAACTAATACTGAAAATCGCAGTTCACTTCTGTACACACAGAATCTTTTTTTCATTTTCCCAAAAGAAATAATTGGCTAAAGTTACCTCCATTATAGATGAGGAATGAAAATCTGTGTTGTTATCCAAATTTTATGCATATTCTATTTTTCTGAAAACCGCTTTGGGGCATCTGGATGATTCTGGGTACACTGTTTACTTTGGGTTTTAAAATGTGCTTAATTTCTAAACTTCCAGAGTTATCTCTATCAAGAACTATCATCCAAAAATACGAATTATCACGCAAATGCTGCAGTATCACAACAAGGTGAGAACGACACCTCGGCATTGCTACTGGCAACTCTTTGCGTTGTCATGTCGTTTGGTAGCGATGGTCTTTCTAAGGAACAGCACAACCACTGATTACAGCAACATGTTTCTCTGTCAAAGATAAGTGTTTGACATTCTTCCTGCTTTGCGACTTCAGGCCCATCTGTTAAACATTCCGAGCTGGAGCTGGAAAGAGGGAGATGATGCGATTTGCCTCGCAGAACTGAAGCTGGGTTTCATTGCCCAAAGTTGCCTGGCCCAAGGTCTCTCAACCATGCTTGCCAACCTTTTCTCCATGAGGTCATCCATCCAGGTACCGTCATCTTTTCAGAACTTTGCTGCTAGGTTTTATAAAGTGGTAGACAAACTGAGTGCAGAGTGCACTGTAATATTTAATTCAGTTAGAGCTCATTGACCGTTACTCAGCTGGCCTGTTAACACACAGTTACTCAAACAGTGTTTGACAGAATATTCCCCTGTAAATCATGATCTGGACCTATACTATCATCTAGGCCACATGAATGTCTGTGGGCAGCAATTTTATCATTATTATGAAGTCATTTATGCTTTTTTTCGGCACCACCAAAGAAGATAGAAATTAGCGGTCTGACTCGTAACATTAACCATTCCACGGTGCTCTAACGTAGCTGTGCAATTTGAACCATGTCTCCATTTTATAGCCGTAGCCCGGCATCAAAACCCGAATCGTATTTTTAGCACATAGCGTGTTCGGCCTGATCGTATTCTCCAATGAGAAACAGCTGCAGCCAAGCCCTCTGTTCCTGATAAGGATGGTACGCGAACAGAGAAAGAGAACTGTGTTTTCCGATCAGAGTGCTTTCTTTTTTTTTAAGTTAATTTCCTAGCTGCCGTGTGGTTAAATTGAATATCTTCATGTGTTTTTTTTTCTCCGGTCAGTTGTCTTGTTGCATATCAAAGAATTGTTGAAGCGATGAGTGCATTTCACTTTTGAGTGTTTCCAGAGCTAAAGGATTCGACTTGGGAGACAAACATGGGAGACAAAAACAGGCAGAGTTAAGTGGACAGACTTGGTCATACACATCCTGCTGGCTTATCACTGCTGAAGAGCAAATAAATAATGGAATTCCACAGTATTTCTAGTTTGTATTTCTCTCAGTATTATTTAATGTTTTAGTGCAGTTTTTATAGCAGAAAGCTGCATATGTGACCATAATCATAGTGGTGTGATGGTTTGGAGGATTTGTGACTTTAAGGTTGCCAGTTCAAATGCTTATAGGGTATTCTATGTTCTAGCCTTGAGTAAGGTTCTTATGGTGATTTGCTTCAGTAAAATAATGTAAACTGGTAAATGGAGTCACTCTGGATCAACAGTATCATAAAGTATGTTCCCTTATATGTACGTATTGCTTCACAAATGGCCCGCAGGAAAAATGGAAAAAATTACTGTAAATGCACCTATTTCTAATTTTGAGGGCAATATCGGGCTCCAATCTGAATGGGTTTTGGTCCAAGTAAATTAGAAGAGGCTCAAAACAATGTGAAGGGAACAACGTCCCCGATTCGATCAGACTGAGCACAGTGATTTATTCAGTCTGTAAGCACAATCTGTAATTTAACACAAACAGAATACCGAAATGATACGTTTGAGGCATTCTAGTTTGGGTTTTATAGCACATGTGGAATCTTTTATTTTCCTTTTGGCAAGAAATTAAACAGATTTTATGAAGCCAGAGGAAATTACAGCTTTCGAGCATCATAAAAATATGTGCTGTAATGAGGCATTTAAATGTGTCGCAATGACTGATTTTTCTGAGCAATTAAAACGTACTGTTATTATCACGTCTTCTCCTCACTATTTTCGGTAAGAATTAATCTGAGGTACATGGTCACAATTACCAGTCTTACTGTAATTGGAGGAATAAGTGGGTGATTTGTAGGTATCATGCCAGCCGTTTGACAACAAGGCCTGTTTATATGTGTTTAGCCTTAGTGATAGGAGGGATAACAAAACACATAGGTGTGCATCGCGCACATCTGATGAGACGCAAGACGTCTCGTGTATTCTCCTGGAGAGGAGCTATTCCACCAGCCTTTTGTGGTTAGCTAGAATGGGTTTATCAGAAACTGGGGAGGCGATAATATGAAGAAATGCCCCTCTGGCCCTGGATTACGCCAATAGCATCGAAGGACAAGTGACAGCAAAAAGATAGGAACGATATTATTAGTCACAGAGCTAGCTCAGTAATTGACAGTTTTGTACCATATAATTGCCTTTAGCTGTTTATCAGACTTTCCCCTGTGGTGTCATTCCTTTTTCTGTATACTAAATAAAACATGTGTATTTTTGATGTGTTGAGGGCTGGATGCATGCCTCATGAATTGAAAAGTGCAGTCTCGATATGGGAGATAGGATTCTGTCTGTGAATTCTGGAGGGTGGGGGGTGGGCAGAAACTGTCAGGGTTATAACACGATATTTGATTCTATCATTAGAGCAGATTAAGTTTGTGAAGTAATTTGTAAAAGTGTGAAAATAAAAATATGCTAGGCTAAAAGATTAGGCATGAGCGTCTCTTGTGGGATCACCTCTTCTGAGGAGCTGAAGGAAATAATCATTAAGACGGACCATGATGTGAGAGTCTGACTGGAGAATTTAGATTTGTCCTGACAGCCCATGCACATTTGTACAGCGTAATTTAGGAAGCTGAGACGGATAAAAAAAAAAAAAAAGTTTCCTTAGCTGTAAATGACAAGGCACTTCTATTAGTGCACTCTCAAGATGTTTGGGAGACGGGGGTGCGCTTGCTGCTTGTACTCAATGGCTTTTATTCCAGAAGAAACGGGCAGCCTTCTTTAGGAGTTCAAATGTGTCTGTAATGGGGTACTTCTAAAACGCGTCTTTGAGCGGAGCTGTCAGTGTGCAGATGAGACCTGGCACTGTTATAGAAGTTAATGGGGTTTCTGTTTATCAAGGCATTTCATTTTCTGCTCCAGGGGTACAAATTTTGATGATATGAACTGGCATCACCTCCAAACGCAATTAAACCACACTGGCATATTCAAACAGTCTGTATTTCCCCCCTTACAACGCAGTAGTAATACTTCCACGTTTCCAGAGAATGAAGATTCTCTTACACTTCATTGTGAGTTTCTCTAGGTTTAATCAGAAAACTTTACATGTCTCGACCTTGGCTTTTTTTAGGGTTCATTCCGAATATATATACTGCTTCTTGACAGTTGCTTCTTTCTGCAGTTCTTTGCATTAGTTTTTAAAATGAAAACGAGCTGTATTTCTTAACAAAAAAGGCACCTCTATCGCGCACTAATGAAGTCTGATGGGACTAGCACTAAGCTTAACGATTAAAGCACTAATGTCTGGAGAAACGGTAACGGTTTCGTTTTTGTTTCGTTATCATTCCTAGATTGACGAGGAGACATGGCAGAAGTACTACCTGGAAGGGGTGTCCAGCGAAATGTACACTGAGTATCTGTCACCTGCCTTTGTGGGCCTTACTTTTCCTACGGTTTGTGAGTAAGTACTGTTTTCTGATCTCTTTAGCTTCTCATTAATGAAAAGATATGCTTGATAACATGATTAATAATAACAATCACAGTATGGAAAAGGAGTGAACATTATTTAAGTATGTTTTAAAAATGTTTTTTTTTTTTTGTCTTTTTGTAGACTATGTTATGTGAAGTTGCAGCTGTTGTTGTTAGCTATCGAGTACAAGAATGACCAAGGGGAAAGCAGGTACGATTTTTCCCTAAAGCTGGTCTAATCTGCCGCCCCCCCCCCCCATGTGTTTACGGTCAAGTTATCATATGTTTTTTTGGGACAAGTTTAAAAGGTATTACAGTACCCTGATAGCAATATGTACATTATAGTATATATTATTTCCTCTGATGCTTTTTTATTGCTTAAGATACCAGTTTAAATAAGATTAAATACACAAAAATCATGTCTTTTAAATTTGGTATTAATTAAGGAGCTATATACTTTAATGATCTGAATAGGATATTTAGTAAACACTTTAGTGTCGTTCTGGTCACCAAGTAACATAATGTCATGTGTTGTTCATCTAACTTGGTTGCATATGAATGTAGTGTTGTCTTGTAATTTCTGCTGTAAGTTGTTCTAAACGCTATTGTTCGTCTGGACCTCTCTGTACTAATTCACTGGGGCTCCACCTTCACATTTACAGTATAAGCAAAGCTCTTTTTCAACAGCCTTCTTGAAATGTCCAGGGCTGAATGTCGCCTTGCAGTGTTTAGAGATGTTCAGTTTAGCCAAAGAACCGTACCTCCAGCAGCTGGCTGCCCACAGGACTAGGGTGTATTTGCTATGAATTTGAAAGCAGTACTTATTGAAGGTTTATTTTTGTTAACTTTGATTTTCTAAATGTAGGGACAGAATGCTTCCTTGAATATGCACTTAAAAGCTTCCTGTCTTAGAATATCATTTTTCATATAATGCAGTGTATTTAAATGCACTGTAAACTTTTTATGTTTCATCTGGGTCTACTAAAACCTTCTGCATGTATAAGTATGTACGTGTCTTTTTTTTTGTTTTTTTTTTTTTAAACACACACACAGGCACTGATCTCGGTGATTTTAGTGTTTGTGAGTTGACAAACTGCAATGCTGTCGGCTCATAATATTAAACAATGGCTTTTGTCGGGCCGGCTATCATTAGCTTTTTAAGCTGGTACATTCTCTTCATAGTTGTCCACGACTGAGAGACAGTTGCCTCCTCTTACTTTGAATAAATCTGTGTTTTGATTCGAAATGTTTTTCTTGTTGTTTGCAGAAGCCGAAAGCGGTACAGCCTCTCCATAACCTTACAAAGCTCACGCCCACCTCCTCTACTTTAGATCCTTCAGCCTCATTCTTATAATCCAGGATTTCCCTTCCAGCCCCTCGTTAATTATTCATGTTAAATTTTTTTATGTATATTTTTTATTGTGATCATTGTGCCTAATGCACTAACTTCTTTGCAGGCAGAGAAAGAGAGAATAGTCTGTATACATTTCTTGTCTTCTGTCAGCATATCCTGGCTGACAACACCTCTCCATTTTTTTAAAATTACTTTTTGGTTTCTTTGGTCCTATAAATGTTTGTTCAGTAACTTGACTCCACCCACTCACCACTCCTTAATGTTTATCAGTCGTTAATGTATGTATTATTTTTCCAAAAAAGATTTTGTGTGGTTTTGTGTCCTCTCTAGCAAAAACACAAATCGCATCATGTACATCTAGTTACATTTAACATACCTAAGCCAAAAAATGAAAATATTTTAAGTGAAAAATGGAAAACCTTAAAGTGCTACCTTTGAAACATGTTTATTGGTTCTAGTGCCACGTTAACAGATGTTAACTGTATAAATGTTCTGTTCAGTTTAGCTCAGTTTACACTAATACACCATATTCCTGTACATACCGTTTACGTTGGCTTTTATTGCATAAACACTTTCTACTTTTTCATATCATGTTCCATATATTAGAGGATATTGAGTGTGCATGAAAGGATTAGCTGTTTGAATTGTCTTTGGAAAGTCTGAGGGCCAGCAAGGTTCCATTTCTCACGACAGGACTTGCATAAAAGTCTTTCATTTTCACTCCTGCAGTTCATTACAAACGTATTCCATGTGTCGGGTGTCCCTCATGCTGTAACCCAGAGCTTATGTGCTGCTGAATTGCTATACCTAAAGCATTGTCACTTCCTGTCAGTTTGGTGCGTTATGATCCAACTGCAGAGAAGTTACTGCATCTGTTAGCATCCTCGTCCTTTGCAGTAATCCTCACTGAGGCCTGTTATTTTAACACTCTTGGTAGCAGCATGCTTAAATATATTGTGCTTGTGGTACAATTTGTTTCCCACAATATGAGGTTTTGAAATACTATGAAAGCAATCTTTATTGCCAATTTTTATAAAGTAGTCTCAATAATCTGCAGCCTAAAAAGATAAAAATGAGAAAAATCTCATATATGGGGAAAATTTACATTATCATGCTTCTTAGAGTATGCTGAATGCATCACTTGTGTTTAAATGCATCCGTTTCATTAGGAATGCTTGTGTTCTGCATCCTGCAGTTGCTTTTGCGCAGCCCAGCCCAGGCGAAAGCTCCGAAATGGCCTTTGTCGTGTGTGGGAACCTTGCTCCGAGTCACCCATGCTTGCCTTTTATAGCGCATGCATAGTGTGGTGTCTTGTTTCGGTGTGCTGGCAGTCTTGTGACAGACGTAATACACTGACCAGTCCGTGAACCTGTGAATGATGTATCGCTTTCATCTAAGGCTTATTCGTCTCAACTGCAAAACGGTTGGCTGTTTCCGCCATCGGCTGTCACGGTATCCATGGGATACTCATCATTGGATGATTCATGTTCATAGGCAACCATCAATGAGTATTCTTGTGTTGTAATGAACAGTCTAATTAATGGGGAATGATACAGGGTTTCAAAGTGGGCTTTTTTCAAAGTTTATTTATAAAGTAATTGGCCAAGAGTGTTTAGTTTTATGTTACACAGAGGAGTGACTCTTTATTAAATGCAATAATAATTCTGATTTTTGATTTCTTCAACTGATTCCAAAAATCTTGAGTAAAGTTTAACTTAGTTTGTATTATAACGTACATTGCCGTGTTTTCCTACCAAAACACAGAAGACTGCCTTCTTCTAATAGCAGTGTGCAGTCTGTAAACACAGAAGGAAAATAACATCAACTGTACTACTAATAATTAGTACTTTGTATCAACGAGCACTCAGAGAGAGTGCCTTCGTTGTGTGTTTGGGAATTTGCTGGTCTGTTCGTTCCCGTGGATCTCATCAAATACTAATCCAAGCACCAAGGTTCCAGAATACTTTTATTTCAAGCTCTGTTGTCCTGTTAGATTTGTGTGGGCGATTGCTGCGAGTTAAACCCCACCTTAACAGCAGTTGTAGCCATGCTTGTAAGGATATTTAAAAAGGCAGCCCTACAGGTGTGCACCTTGCTTGCTTGTCTGCTTCTCAGTTTTAAGCCGTATTAACACACAGTGCCTCCACAGTGATCCGGGATGATGGAGTCTTCATTAAAAAGCTTCATCCCAGCAATACCGTGCATCTGTTAATGTGCTATATTGAAGTTAGTGTCTGATTACAGCAAATCAATGGATTAAGGCATCCTGTGCTGCTCTTTCATACATCTGTGTGTACCATTCCTCTTGATTAGATCACTTTAAATGTACCTTCAGTAAATCATCCTTTATGTTGATATGTATCATTTCGATTTTATTTTTGTGTGTATGTTTTTTTTTCCCGAGCAGAATCATCATCAACCCTGGGAACCAGTTAAAGCTGATAGACGGCACCTTGGGATTCTTTATCGCAAATGACGCTAAAGAAGTAAAAAGGTACCGAGTCCTGATGTGCATCGTTCGAAATGACGGTTTCTGCTCGGAACTCCAGGAGGGCGTTTTGGTGTGGTTTCCATTTTTGTCACCGTTCCATTGGGTATTATCTGCGTACTGTCTGATCCCGGCGATTAGAGAAGTCGTAGCGTAAAGTATGGAGTTATATCGTTGTAATTTAGCTATACACTAGCGCTTTAGATTCTGTTACGCAGCTCTCATTTTCATGAGAATTTCATGATGCACGCAGTTATATGTTGGCGAAAAATTATATGCAACGTTTGGTGTACAGAAGCAAGCCTGAAATCATTTTCTGAACAGTTCTGGAACCCCTGACAAAATGTCACCTTGTGCCCCACACCCACCCAAATTGTAGTATAATTTTATGTGTTCAAGGGCCACTGTAAAGTGCTGGGCTCCCTGAACCTGCCGGGGTATGCATGCTCTTCTTACGACTCTGATAGTAATATACTCATTGAAAGTAACTTTGTAACACTTCATTTGGATTTCAGCAACTTTTTAGTTGTGATTCAGCAGTTTATATAACATCGGTTGAGTGAGTAGTCAAATTAAATTATTATAGAAATATGTAGGTATGTTCATGAATCGTTACGTATCCTCTATATACTGTATGTTCTGTTAAACATCTACAGACACAGCGAAACAGCTGAATTGTTGTTGGTATGTTACAAATACTCTGTTAACCCTTTGTAGGCAAAATATCCAAATAAAGTGCTACCAGTAACTTTTTAGGAATTTTAATACAGTCGATTGGCAGTTAATGAAATGAGGACCATGATGTTAGTCACACGAATGATGTAATTATTATGTAATTATCTAAATATATTTTTCAGAGTGATATTTTAATGCCTGGAAGTGCAGAGTGAGCTCCATGTGTTTAGATCAGGAAGCAGTTTTTCCCCCTGTTTTTTAGGGCATTTTTCTACTGCAAAGCTTGTCATGATGACATCACTGATCTCAAAAGGATTAAAAAGTGTAGCTGTAAGCGGGGTAAGTACACAAGTCCTACACCGAATCAGTTTTGCTTATCCACAGATTTAAAGTATTAAATGTATTTAATGCAAAGCTATTGTAAAGAATATCGTCAGCTCTTTTGTGAATTCTCTTGCAGCTGGTAATTGTGTATTTAAAAATGCCTTGTGTTCTTGTGATGACACCAACTGGGCAGAAAAATGTTTTCCTTGCTGTTTTTTTATTTCAGAGTGCTTATTGTAAAATTGTCATTTAGTTCAGGTCACCTTGTTTGTATTACGGCGCTGATATCAGATGGGGAAAAACTATAATTGGAATAAATGCACAAATGGGCCATTAAATAAAATAAGCAGGCCGTAAAAAGGCAGCCTTCTTGAAACCCTGAAAGGATTAGGAAGAAGCCCTACATGCTAACTGTAAAATGTGAGCGAGTGGGGGGGGGGGCTTTTGTGAGGAGCATGAAGCAGCAGTGCACATCAGCATGTTAATGATGCCACGTCAAACAGACGTGAAATGGAATGACATGATTAGCGAGGCTGAAGAAGGCGCCTGTCAGGGCCCTGAAGGCTTCTCTCTGACAACGGCGGCGCTAATGTTCCCAGTCAGGTGGAAAAACAAAGGCGAGTCGCCCCCTCGGAATCCCGCCTTCAAGACCCGCTAAATTGCAGGGCAGACACCCCATTGGCCTTATCATTTTACCAATAATATCAGCCGTGTTAACACCAAACCCTCTGCTCCTCTGTAGTGGGGATATACCAATGTGCGATGCACTCTACAGGCCCGTGGAAGCTGCTTAGGCGTAAATGCGCCAGATGACGCACACGTACATTTCTTGTAGCGCTGCCATTCTAGATGGTTTTCAGTAGGATTGCGAAGTTTCTGCACATAGAAACTCTGATTATTTGGGTGTGTTTCAGCTACTAGATAAAGATAAACCCTAAATATCAAATTTAGTACAGATTCATATGCTGTCTTGTACATACCTCTGCCCTAGTACCAATGTTGAGGGTAAACTCTTTTACCTGCAGATATTAGCAGCCAATATTATCACTGAAACCCGAAAGCCTACATTTGTGACAATAGGATATGTTTGTCTGGGATACTTTTTGTATCGATGTTCCAATGAAATCAGAATGAACATTAATATATAAAAGCCACACTGTTGTTATATGGCCTATATGCACACTTGCCCAAACAAGTCACACCGAGTATTAATAATTAATCTTAAGAAATTATCATCATCTATAATGGTCACATAATCATTTTAAGCAGCCCACTTATAAACAAACCTTTTAGAAAAAGTGAGAGAATTTTTTATACAGAAAATTGGCATTTTCATTGAATATGGGCCTTGAGATGTCAAATAAAATAACCGGTTCCACCTGTCATTTATTATATTTTTATTCATAATCCCAGATGTATTTTGCCAGTTGATATTCATGTTGCTTTTTAAGTTCATGTTGGCTAAGAAATATATTATGATCGATTTGGAAGAGGTGTCAAGTCCATTACTGTTATAGCAAATTGTCCTCTATGACCATTGACTTTGTTGATGTTGATTTCTTCCTTGCTGCCTTGGAATATGAACATTTATTTTAACTGCTCTCTGATAGTGATATATTGTGAGTAAAAACAGGTTCCCTTTCACCAAGAGTCCACATGTCTTTTTTTTTCAGCAGATAGCTTTTTTTTTCTTTTAAATATATGTTGCATGCACCAGTGTAGCAAATGCATCCTCCCTCGCTTCTCATCTCTTTACGCTCTTCTCAGATCAGAAAACAAACGGATGAAAGGCAAACAAGCCTTTTCATTAAGAGCCCAAAATGTGAATGTGAAGGTTGAAACACAGTAGTAGTGTAACATCTTACCAAAGATGCTGTATTTTCTTGTAAGCAAGGGTAACAACTGTGCTTAAGGCAGTTTTTTTTTCTTTTCAATTCCCCATGGAACCAAGATACCAACAGGTTTTTTACCCATTTAAAACCTAGAGGCCTAACACCTATGTTCCTGCTGCTCGCCATAAATTCTAACCCCTTAGATGCATGGAAAAAACAGACAGGCTAAATCTAAATGTCAGACATACAGATTGATATTGGTAACATTAGTCATGGATCTAAGTGAGCCAAGAAAGTGAACGAAAAGAAACCCGGTCCCACTTCAATTCATCTGCCTGCTGTCAGAAACGATTTTGCATGCTGCTGTATTTTCAGAAAGCGGAAAGTATTCTGTGGGAAGTTCTTCAGATTCTTAAACTTAACGAGCAGCGTCGCCTAAACACAATCAAAACAATCTGGTCCTGCACTTTTGCGTCCTGGCTGTCCTCGCCACGGCATTTATGCACAGTCCCTTTCTTGCATTTAGCAATCATCACTACTTGGCAAATCGAAATGACATTGTCCCCGTTTCAGTCCTCGTTGGTAGTGCCACCCCGCCCCCCCCTTTTTGACTCACCCCCTCCCGCCCCCCCATGAACAGTGTAGCTTTAAGATGATCTCATGCCATTGGATTAGCTGCTGTATGGCATTTTGCCACCAGATGTCCTCCTAGATCTTTCTAAGCTTGAATGTGTTCTGAATGGAGCACTGAGCTACTCAAAGGCCTGTTTGTGGTATGTAATCAGCAGTCCAATGTCCATTTCATAATAAAGAGTTATATGTCCTGTTTCTTTTCATTTTCGTTACATTTAACTGACAAACTTATGCTGACAAATAACATATTTCTTTAAATAATTACCTAAGGCAAATTATATATTGTGCATATTTAAAACAATTATATATGAGGGCAATTAATATATTTTTATGTGTAAATTAATAGTTACAATCTTAATCTTCTGAGACTTAGAGTTTAACTCTTTTTTTAATTACCCATGTTTTTTGTTTTCAGTCATTTACAAGTTTGACTTAAATGAACGATGATTTTATATACAATACTGCTGATGGCATTCCTTCTAAACAAGGTTACCCTTTACTTTTGAGAGTTCAGAGCCGGGTTGCGTGTGACATCATCTCGTGATCATCCAGTCCCGTGTGTCATTTCCCGACATGTGTCTCTGACTGGCATTCCGACATGCTGTGCTGTTCAAAGGCTGCCGAAAGAAAACTATGACGTAATGGACTTAAGCATGATTCTGAAATGACACACCTCTCCCTGCTATTTATTTATTTGTGACTGCTTATACTGTTTTACTCCTGAAAAAAAAACTATTTTTTTCTTTTATTAATGAGACACAAATGCAAATTTCTGCATGTTTATTACTACTAATTGAATTGAAATATGATGCATGACTTTATACGAACAACAGTCCCTTTTTTAAAATAACGTCTTGTGCTGTATTCTCTCTCGAAATGGGTTCTTAAATTGGCCACTTAATTTGGGTTTATTTCCACAAATGAAATTCAGAAAGCACTTTTCCCCCACAGATTGCATTTTGTGCCAGACTCGATTATGGTCGGTTTGCAAATCGGCACCATGAGAATTAAAACCAGAGACTGTTACTCCCCAGAGTCGTTGTCGTCTGCCGCCATGCCATTTACCATGGTGGAATACATCTCCATCTCTATCCCCTGGTTTCTCTTCCCTCTTTTCCCTTTTTGATGCCAAAGAACAAATCAACTTATATATCCTATGTGCAGTTTTATTTTATTAAAAGCACGACTTATGCATTCAATTTGCAAGGCTACAGACGTGCATCAGAACATTATCCGCGACGACTGTAGACTTGTAATTGCACTTACTGAATGCACTGGTTTCATGTATGTGTATATATATATATATATATAAAATATATATATATATAATGTGACTTTCTGATGGATGTAAAAATTTTTCTTAACTTTCGGTCACTTGCTTAATTGCTAAGCAGTGAAGTATGATGCTACAAGCACAGCCAGGTAGACATGGTGCCCATTTGCATGCTGATGCATTTTAAAGTGGGGGCTGTTGTGTGTCGGTAATGTTTAGTTTAGAATGGAATGTATAGTTCCTTTGGCCGGACCCTGGCCTTGGCCTGCTGCTGCATGGTGGACGCAGGTACGTGCTCCAGATCCAGATGCCATTGAGGGAAACGTGAAGTCGTGAGAGAGCGCCTGGCACTGGGGTCTGCTGATGAAGACATCATCCATCCATTCCCTGGAATGCTCCCTTCCAATCTCATGTTTTGCCTCTTAAATTCTTAAATTTACCTCAAACGGCCTTAGAAAAGATAAACAAACAAAAAAGTTGACCCTGGAGATCTCGATTCCGAAACAATCTGCGATGCCCTCGAGATTTAACAAGGGCAGTTTGACTTTGCAAAATTGATAAACTCTGCCTCAAAATTAATGGACCCATAAATTTTTATATTGTAATCTGTAACCTTTGAACCAACACATGTATTCAGATTGAATCTGGTGTGTTTTATATTTGGAACCTGAGAAACAGTTATTAGTCCCTAAAACATGTATTTTATTCTTTCTGAAGCATTTTTGAATTTCGCGTTTGTAGACGGCATTTACCGCAAATTGCTTAAAATGCCATCTCCTTATAAGGGTCACGACTGAAAAAGTTTCTAAGGCCTACACTTTTTCCCAATGAAGTAACCTTCCAACTTCCCTGGTTAAGTATGACCTTTTGCCATTAACCTGCTGCTTTTCCTCTCCTCTCATCCAAAACATGACTGTAGCCAAGATGTCCGTCTACAAAAGAATGAAACTGGCATGTTGTTTTGATTGCGGACGCTCTGAGCGTGACTGCTCTTGCATGTCAGGCAGTGTACGTAGTAACATGGACACCCTTCAAAGAACCTTCCCACTTTCTTCTGTCTCTGTTAATGATTGCTCAACCGATTTACGTGCCTGTAAGTTTGAACACCAGCACACGCTGTTCCATGTTTGTGACATGTGCCTCTGTGTGACGTTCTCCATGTGCCGTGCTGTTTGTTGTAAATTCATAGATTATGTTAATGTGGCAGTTACAAATGGTTTATTTCTATCCTTATTATTATCGTCGGTGTTAGTTTTGTGGAATATTATTAGTTTGGTATTTTCCGTGGTGTTGCTTCTTCGTGTTGAGTAGGTTGTTTTACACTTTGTGGTAGAGCATGCTCTTTTAGTACAGCATGTGAATTGCTAGTGTTTTGTTCAAGTTGGTGTCCACTGTATATACTGTATATTTTTTTCAAATAGTGCTTTTTCTAAATGCAAAAATGCTACTGTGAAAAGAATAGCTGTTTTGTTCGTCAGGGCCCCGTTCTGTGACATACATTTGTTTAATTCATTCATTTATTTTACAGGTTTTAAAAACTGGGACACTTTCAGTTTCTTTGCTAGTGAATACATTCATACTGAATTAGCTGTAAGGGGTTAAAAAGTTTATTGGTTATGTGTTCGATTTCTATATAATGTTATTTCTGTTCATTGTGTTTTGAGTTGTTTGGGTAGGAGAGTTAAGTAATCCACTCAACCAGAGCTTTACTGATTTCCTCTTGACTCAGTGACGGTTTGCGAGGTATTGTTTTCTGTTGTTGTTGTGCTGTGTTACTTTATCATTGATAGAAGCCAAAATTTTTGTTCAATTTTGACACCTTAGTCTATATAGCAAGTATGGTTGTGAAGAATGTATTTCTACCTGTGGTACTTGTTTATTATTTTTTTGGATTTTAGTCACAATTTAGTTTTTTAAGTTCTGCTTCAGTCTCTCAAACTGTCTACAGACGTCCCTAAAGCCCACTAAGATACCGCAAAGGGAGGCTGTGTGCTTCTCCGGCACAGTGTGCTAGGCAGGCAGGTTACTGTTCCTGTTTTATGCCCCTGTTGCCGGTTTCGTGGCATGGTGTAGGGGAGCTTTTACCGATCGGAGGACCAGTGCATATCTCACTGCTGCCAAACAGCTTCCTGCAGGAGCCTGACAGGTCTGTAGGGGGCACTCACACAGTAGCCAAAAGCAGTAACCTAGCCACTTAAAAAGTCTTCCATTGTTGCATGGTCTTTATGTGACTTGGTCTCTGTACATCAGAACATTTAACAAGTGTGGTTAACCAGGTTCGCAAAATTTGTAGGTCTTTCCGTGGCTCTGCTATAACCTCAGGTGTTCAAGTAAGCCAAGGAAATGAGAGTGTACTAATATAATTCTTAATATTTTATTTCCATATTAAAATTTAGCATTGCATTTTAATACATTCTCCTAAAACTATTTGAGGCTGTAAATGTTTGCATGGTAAAATTGACTAATTATAATGTAAAACGTGCTTATTGCAGTTTGGGGTTTATAGAGGTTTTATGAAATCAGTTTGGTGTGGATGGTCTAGGCTTTGGTGATCTTTGTCTGCATGTGAATTCAGCATGTTTTCTTGGTGAGTATCCTTAAATGAGTGTCCTTAAACTCCTTCTCTATACCTCTGCAGAAGTGTCTTTTGTCCATTCTGTAACACTATCTGCTGGATAGTGCTGGATTCCCTGATGTGTGCTAATGTATTGGTGGACGGTACAGGCATGCATATTTTCATGATAAAATATTATTAGTAATACTACACTTTGTTCTTATTTAGTGACCCCCCCCCCCACCTGTTTTTACGTCAGTTTGTAATACCTATTACGGTTGATAGGTTGTAGGAAAATATACAGAATACTGTAAGTTCTGTGACAGTGGGATTCCTTTTCATTAATAAAAATGGATCCATTTGCAGAGAAATATGTAGTGCCTGTTCACCAAGTCTTTCATTTGCCTCCCGTGTGATATTGCAGTGTTGGCAAAGACCAGTTAGTAGCAATGCTGGCTTTGTATGTGTGTATTGCAGTCCCCCTTTCCCACAATACACTGTGTTACCATGACACAATGATGTCACAATCAGCGTAATGCTGAATTGTCACAGATTAATTTTTGTAATGTTTAATGTAACTTAAATAATTAAAAATGACGTCGCATGAATTCTCTTTAGAAAACAAAAATCGAACTTGGATTTGTGTATCGCTTGCCACTCAGAGAGATATGAGTTCTTTTGTTTTCAAATAGTTTTCAATATGTTAAGAAATTACTCGCGGAATTCAGAGGATATGTTTATGATGCATTTTAAGACATCAGTGCGCCTACATCTCTTGTTGCCTTGCAATTTCTTTTTTTTTAAGTAAAACATATTTTACAAGAAATAAAAGTAAATATGACGAAATCCTTCCGACGTGCACATTGTTGCGTTGTTGAAGTTTCATGGCTTTATTGGTCTGTTTGTTTGGAAATGGCATCAGAACAGAGTGACAGTTTTCAAAGCCTTTTCTCTTTTTGGTTGTTAATTGTTAAAAGCACTTTGAATTGCCTTGTGCCTGAAATTGTGCTATATAAATAAACTTGCCTTGCCTTGTTATACCCTGTATATATTAATCAAATTGAAATTTAACTTAAAAGTTGATGCCCGCCTTAGCTGTATATGCTTTCTGTGTGCCTTTTTTGTGAGCCTCGAGTGTCAGCAGGTGACATTGCATCACATGCCTGTTCTATTTACGTTCCCGGCCCCCATTTTTTTTTTTTCTTACAATGTCCGGAGAATCGTCGTCGTTTCTTCCAGCATCAGACTATCGCAGGCACACGGACCTAACAGTATGCGTCTTTTCGGGGGAGAGCCAGGTCAGAGCTTACAGCTGTAAAGGCGTCACTCTCCCGCGGTATTTTTCCCGGGCCCATGTGGGTGCAAGTGGCACGGGTGCTCTCACCGTATGATGGGAACAGGCTCGTAAAGATGCTGTCTGCCTGCCGCGGCCCGGATCGAGCAAGGGGCCTTATGCGGGGTGACACAGAAATTATGTTTGCATTTTCATTTCTTGAGTGCTACGGGTTGTCATGAAACTCACCCTGACAGTTCCTTACCACCAGGCAGCGGAGTGTCCCGCATTCCTCCTCGGTGTAGGACAGATGCTAGCCAGTTAATCCTCTGACTCCTCTTGCGTCGACCGATCACATGCGACAGATGCCAGGGCCAGCATGGTTCCAAGTTGAACATTACAGTCACAGCACTGCCTTGAGCCCAAACTGTGACCTTTATTGTCTGAAATCGTATCAGAAAAAGTACTAATGAATGGCTGGACTTTTGATCCCGAGTGGGCTTGGAGTAAATTCCACGGCACTGGGCTCTTTCCCTCCAGTCCACCTGTGTCACGAGCATTTCTTATTTTTGCACAGAAGCTCACTGAACATGTGTCCTCTCAGTGTAAGACAACCTGATTCTTAGAATTACCATACATACCATACGTACGGAAAGATTTCCGGATCTTTCTTCATTTCAGATTGTTTTATGCTTTGAAATAGTGGCTCTCTCACACACATTAGTGTTATGGTATCTGCTTGTTTTTTTTTTTTTTGCTTTTAAAATTCTTTTGCAAGCTACTCGGTTGCTTACGTAACACTATTCTACAGAAAATTACATTTACAAAACCGTAATGTTCATGGCAAAATTCATCGTAATATTGGAATGGTAAGATTTACAGACCATGTTGCTTTCGCTAACTATGAATTGCATTTCACTGGCAGATTAATGAGCTTGAAAACCTTCGCAACAAAAATTGCCTGCTTTGGCCGGGACTTTAATCTTTATATGTTTAGCACTTTCAGTTTCTCCTCTGTATTTGTCTGTAGAACAAGCAGTTTATTAACCATCATACTTTTTTTTCCCCCCACCCATTGGTTTTTATTTTTGTTATCTTCCCAGGTGCTTCTGGACATATTGGTGCCTTATTTCAGTTTCTTTGTTTCATCTTTCAACTTTCAGTTTTTAGTGATTTTGGTTTCTTTGAAGAGTTTTAACCTGTGAATGTTTCTGCGTTTTCCTCAGCTAAAAATAGTTCCGGAATGAAAAAACCATGTAAGTTCTTACTTACAGAAAGATTTGGATCTTTCTTTATTTCACATTTATCTTTGGATTGAAACACTCTGACACAAACATGCACGCCAATACACATAAAACATGATACAGTGATTCTGTTGTGTTGTGGTATCTGTTTGGTTTTTTCATTTATTTTGTAATTCAAAGCTTCTCTTTGCTTAAGTAATACTCTTACAAAAAAATTACATTTACTAAACCATTGTTCATCACATCTTTATAAAAATCATCATAATACTGAAATGATAAGGAAGTACAGACCATGGCATTTTCATTAACTTAAAATCTCATTTTGTTGGCAAATTTAAAGAGCTTGAAAAACTCAGAAAGAATCAGAAATAACCTGATTTTGCTGCAGCTTTAATCTCTGTATGTCCCCATTCTTTTTTCCACCCATTACCCTTTATTTTTGTGATCTTACCAGGTGTTTCTGGACTTATCAGTGCCTTAAATCAGTTTCATTCATTCTTTTTCACCTTTTCTCTTTCTAATCATTTTTCAGCCTTCAGTTTTCAGTGGTTTTGCTTTCATTTGCGAGTTATAACCTTTGAATGTTTCTGCGTTTCCCTCAGCTAAAAATAACTATAACGGATTTAAAAAACCAAGTAAGTTTTTACTCCTCCTCTTCTGTGTTTAAAGTCCTCCACCGCTCTTCTCATTTAGTCCCAAAACTCTGCTTTGATGCAAATGCAAAGCTGCAATGCCTTTACCTTTCATCATTGCCCTATGTTGATAGCTTTCCTTGTCAGAAGTGTGTAGTGAACGAAGCGCTGCAGATGTAGTAATTATTTGGGAAAATTACGCTTAATCGTCGGTGTAATGATGGTCATTGGGAGGAAAGTCTAAGTACTTTTTTTGGGTTTGTTTTTCTTGTTTTGGTGTCCCAGATGAATCCATAAACACAATGGTGCCTAAGCAGGTAGTAGTTTAAGCACCAGATGGTGCTATAACTCCAGGAAAATTCTGGACAGAAGCTATAATGGCACATGAAATGCAGCTTTCCACTCAGTGTTCTTGCATTTTGCTATCATAGAGATTTTGCCTTTGTTTTACAGTAATTATTTTTTTTCTAACTTTAAATACTTGATACATTTAATTTATTTATGAGTTTGAAGTGCAGAAGGTTTAAGGATATGAAAACACTTTCAAATGTGCAGTCAGTGAAACTTGTTAATTAGACCGTTATTTTTACAAATTGCTTTTCCTGATAATTTGATATTTGAAATAGAATGTAGCACATGTTGATTTTTGCTATTCTCTCTGCAAGTTTTGTGTGTTATTCCATGTCCGTTTACAAATCAGCCTGGTTGAGGCATATATAGTTATTTGATATGAATTTTTTTGGAAGCATGGTGCCTTTTATTATTATGCTTCGTCATCAGTGAATTTGTTATACCAAGAGCCGCCAAAGTAATTCTCTGTATGTTTGACAAGGGGTGGATGAATTTGGAAGTTATTGGCCTTAAATCTGGGCGGCAGCTGACTGTGAGGAGAATCATCTCCATATTGCTCAGAACCAGTCCAGAAAATTACTTTTTTATTAGAATTCTTTATGATTGTGGTGGCCACACTCATGTGATGTCACATGTTAGTTAACTTTCTTTTTGTGCAGACATTAAATTTGAATTATCTGACCAGACAACCTATACAAATGCTCCTGGGAACTGAAAAGCATCCAGGTGTCTCTTGCACCAGACCAAATCGCAAGATGATATCTTTTATCTAGTACTTGCTAGAGGCCTGTTTCACTGCAGATCTGGAGGTGTCCAGACAACACAGGTGTTTTGTTATGGTTGTTGTCTTTGTTTAACAAACGGATCCTCAAGGGTAGATTTTGGAGTTTTCACCATCTGTGGCCATCCTTAGATAAACAGTTCCAGGGAATAATTAGCTACAGGGTATTCACACTCTTACTATGCACAAGTCTCGTAAACAAAGCAGAGGAAGTAAAATTAATCTACCTGTTAATTTATTTGTATATACATTTTATTGCAGAATCCCCAAGTCTAAACACATTACTGTCTGCATTTGAAGTATATGCATTTAGAATTTTGGAGTAAAGGAAATACAGTGTTCACGTCATGTTAAATGTGCAACCTTTGAAAGTTCAAAGTCGAAAATTACACTGAGGACCTTAAGTGGGTGAAAAGAAATTGTGTTACTAATATACATTTTTTATCATAGATGTGTGCTTTTTTTTTACCGTATGAATGTTCAACCAAAACTGTTTGTGTTAATTAGCCGCCGCGATGAGACTGTCTACTAACTGTGTATTATCCACAGCGATCGAGTTCTTGTGTTTTACTGTGGTAGTAGCATAGTAACCATATTATCTTGCTGTGGGTATACTTTCATTTTTCTACTCCACCTCTCCAGCTGCTCATGTTTGAAACCATGCAGTATGTTACTTAAAACATTTTGTCATACATTTGCTGCTGCAGCTGTTTATTAGTTATTACTAGTAGTAATACTTTATATCTCGTTTTCCAGTGGTCCATATGGGTTGTGTAGTTTTAATAGCTGACCTGCAACTTTGTTATGATTCTCCAGGTAGAAGGCATTGTTGAATTAGTGGAATTATTAGGAATTCAATCAATAACTGCATATTGAAGAAAATGGCACTCGGTGATCCATTTTATTATAGCAACTTCTGGCAAAAAATGTTTTATATCAGCAACATAATTTTTGAATGAAGTGTTTAAATATTGGTACACAAAATGTATTTTTGCAGTGTTTCTCACATTAATTTATTGTATCACTGTATCATTTTCAAGATGCAGTGAAATGATCGACTTATCTGAATCCTGTAAACTTTTGCTGTGCTGCCAATAATGGAGTACTATTGTGACTTTGTTGTCCTTCCTGGAAGAAAAATGTGGGAGAATAAGACTGTGCCTTTAATTAATTCATGTTTATTATGCATAGTTTAGTATATGTCAGATCTAGCATTTAATTTAGGTGGATTGCATGTAGCTAAGTGGTGTCTTTTTCAATTATTTAAACTGATAGTAGCTTTCATGGCATTTATTTTCAAAACATGTCACAAAAGTCACAAATTTATAAACAGAATGATCCAGAAATCAACATTTATATAATTCTCCTGTTCATCATTGTATTGACATAATTATACATGAAGCTGAACTTCCATGGTTAGATGCTGCCCTGGAAATTTTTGTTGTAGCACTTTAAATTGTGCTTCTTCAGGTTATTTCAGCTATTATACATAAACGCACACATAGTCATTTATGTTAAATTAGCCAATGGCTGAATGTTGTATGTTAAAGTCGTTTTCCATTTGTGTTGCCACAGCTGATCTCATTTTTTATTATTTGGCAGTAAAGGACGAAGTTAGACCGACTTATCAAAACCGCTCGGTTAAGTCCAACGACAGCGCCGCTAACACAGTTCACAGGGCGCATCCCAGCGGAGAAGTGGCTGAGCCGGTCCCCCTAGTCAATAACCGTAAAGGAAGCTGCCTCCTGCCCAGCCCGGTCCGTTCCGGGGAGGTGGGCCAGGCGGCGGCCGGGCGGCTCCAGCGAGCTCGCAGCCTGCCTGTGAAGTACAGATACTGCCCCAGTAACTCCATACGCGCTCACAGACCCCGTAGGTTGCCTGTAGCCGGATGCATCAGTCAGTGCGTGCCACAATGCATGCTGCTGCAGCTGGAGTGCTTGCATGTGCACAGTTTCTCACTAATGACCCAATATGTGTCACTGTCAAGCTTATGGAAGAGCGTGGGGCGCGCGGGGGGGGGGGGTGTCATATAGATAGTGTCTAAGATAAAGGCGCAGAGGCTAGAGAGAAATAAGCATAGTTTTGCGTTAGGTAAAATGAGGCAAAATAGTTATGAGCGGCAAAATCGTAATTTTAATTTGCTTGAAGGTTTAACGTTAATGATTGACAAACTAAGGTTACTGGAGACAGTTTTATTGGTGTACCTACAGGTACAGAACAGCCATGTTTAATGTTTAATATCAGTCACAGAAACCCTTTTTTTAAATTGATTTATTTATATTGAGTGGTGCTGCAATTGTAGCGTAATACTGTTTGCTTAGAAGTACGGTGCATTTAGTTACCGGTTATGGTTTGTTGTTTTGTCATAAAACCCATGGATGGAAACGTGGTTCCTGTGTGCATAAATCACATGGGAGTGAAGAATGGCTTAATTTAAAGAGCAAAGTGCACCAGCCGTGAGATTAGGTAACCCCAGCAATGCAAGCTGGAAGAACGCAAAACAGAGACACAATTTTAATGCAGTACATGATTGTATTTTAATGTTAATGAAATATATATCTTAATAGCTTATATATCTGATTTAATATATTTGATTTTTTTGTATCAAATACCTACTTTAATTTTATTAAATTTAAACATTCAAAATTAAATTAAAAAATTCAAACTGAAATGCCACTATAATTACAGTAATTATTCTGTTAACAGTACCGAGGTTTAATTTTAATTCTAAGACTCCTATGAAACTTTTGTCTTGAAGTGCTAGAATTAAATATTATATAACAGTGTCTTTGATCTCATTTGCAGTCATTTTGTGAGATGGATTGCATTAGCAATATATGCATAATATATAAATATATAAATGGTCAAAAGATAATTTCAGTATCTTGTATTTAAGTTCGGAATATGTATAAAAATTCAGAACATATACTTGTGCAATTTTTTGGGGTTTTAATACTAATTGTATTTTTGTGTGTCAGTTAAGAGTAACATTGTTCAGCTCACATTTAATACTATTATTTATTTTCTTCATAATTACCTGAAGATGACAAGACATAACTTAACTTTTTAGCATGTTTTTTGAGATTATTTAATAATAACACTTGTGATTTACATTGGTAACCTTGAAATTTAGTGTGTTCTTTATTTTGCACTTAATTTAGGTTGTTTTTTTGTTTTTTTTTACAATGGCTATGAGTGCACTTGTGAAATGGAGGGTGATTTGTATCAGAGCACAAATACAATGTATCTAAGTTAAATTGCATCTGTACACTGCAGCAGTTTCATGGCTTAAAAGAAACGGTCACATGCGCTTACAATTTGCTCACTACGAAGAGGACAGTGAGATGGTGATGACTTTGGAAAGGGCACTAGTAGTGCTAGGTGCCAACATATGCTCATAGCGTTTTTTTTTTCCAGGAGCATGGCTTTGCTTATTATTACTATTATTGTTTTATTTTCATTATTGTTTTATTAATTTTGTTAGCTAAACAACATTCCACGACCCTGTCCTGCCCCCACAGATCTCCCTCTATTCCTTACTAACATGTTCACTTTCTGTTTTGGGACCTTTAAGATTTAGCTATGATTGTTTGAGTGTTGACTTTCCGTTCTTTAGTATGTCAGTCCCGTTGTACATTACAGCTCATAATCTGACACCTTTGCATATGTTTGTAGACGACGAGGAGGCACCATCAACACCTAAAAAAAAGCAGCGGAACGGAGACATGCGAAATTCTCCAAACAGCTCTCCCAAAATGACGCGGTGAGTCGACAGCTTCAGGAAGCTTCTCCGGGCTTCAGAAATGCGGGAGGGAGATGGAGGAGCCTGCACTGGGACACACGCGCGTGTGTGCTTGTGCGCTCCTGTGTGTGTGTGTGTGTGTGTGTGTGTGTGTATGTATGCGTGTTTGGCCTGTATGTATTGTCCATGCCTTACATGCCTTTGTGTGCATGCTTTTTAGTTTCTGTGTGCAATGAGTTTGACTGTTAATTTGCTCGTGCACGTGTTTGAATTAGCTGTGCGTGTGCGTGTGCGGGCCACGCTGGGAGTGGTGTTGGTAAGGGGAGAGAAAAAGGGGGAATGAGGAGAACCCTTTAAGGGTGAAGCATTTATTCTGTCAGCTTGTCAGCAGTTAATGATAGAGCTGAGATATTTCTGTCATGAAAGAGAGTAAGAAAAGCTGTTTGAAAAATATTCTTGCTTTAAAGCCTCAGCTGTCAGCCGGTCCCGTCCACATGTATTTCTTAAACAGCAGTGGCACTAATGACAGCACTAACCAATCAGAGGAGCTCATGTGGTTACTTTGCCTTGGGCCGTTCATCTATTGTAGGAATCCCTCTGAGTGCTGTTTTTGGTACTGAAGGCCGTCTGCAAGATGTATCGTCACAATCAAAAATGAATTCAAATATTACCTACCTTTTATCTTGTCCGCTGGAATTAAATTGCCGTTAATTGATTTTGACTGATAAAAGGCCCAAGATTCTGCACATGTGGCCATGGATGGAAGAAGGACGTTCAAAAACTGTATGCTATGTCTGAAGGATGAATTAATTTAGCTAAGCATTTAGCATAATAATTATCAACCACCTACAAGTTAAACTTTTTTTATTCTTTATACAATACATATATTCATATCCCTAATTAATCCATACAATCCATCAAGTCATGAATAATCACGGTATTGTATTGATATGCCACAACAACTTTGAATGTTACATTTTTAACTAGAAAGGGGTACACTAACATGCTAATATATACGTGTATAGTATGCACACATTGCTAATTAAACCCCCCTGTAGCTATTCTTATGAGTTTTGTATGAATGCCTAGAGACCATCATCTATGAGCATAAACTGAATAGAAATTAACCCTGCTCTGGCACATTCCGATACACCACGTCAAGTCTAATGTGTGCGAGTGGTATACCAGTGTGAATTAGCTGGCTGATTTAAAGGAGTCACGCTTTTCAAATTGCGGGTCGAATGTGTATGCATTGCCTGTGCAGCGTGATCCTTGCGAATGATGCAGCTGAATTAGATAGGAAAGGCGTAGCGTGTGTAAGGATATACTGCACTGGCATGTTTGCTTCATGCTACTAGCTTCTAACAACAGCCACCTTCCGCAAAGGTTACAGAACCATTTGCCTGAACATGGTGTGCAGTATAACTGGAGAAAAATATGACTCCTCGTATTTAGAATGAGTTATTTGAGCTCAGAGCACTTTGTGTGCGTATTTGCTTCAGGTTGGGTAGACCGTTACGTGGACAAAAGTGCCAAAATGCTGCATTGAATGTTGTTATACGTCCTGTATGTGAAGTTTAACAATTCATACTACAGGCTTTGCAAAACAAATAGATTATTAAACCATTCCTTTAACTGACACAGGTTTGTGTTCCTCATATATGTTTTGGGAATTCAACGTGCTGAAGCTCACACCATTACAGTCGTACTATAAATATCGTTTAAGGCCCTTGAGAGGAAATAAAGAACTTAAACTTGCCCCTTTCCTACAATATACTGTTTTATCAACCTCCACATATTCTAAACCATTACCCATATAGTGGTTCTTAGCCTTCTGAAATATATTACACTGAAAGATGTTGGTGATGAAAAAGGAAAAAAAAAAAAAACATCGTTGGGCCCAGTGTGTGTGTGTGTGTGTGTGTGTGTATTCTGCCTTGTAAAAATTGGCCAATTTCAAAGTAACTTTGCTCAAATATATTTAGTTTTAGTTCTGAGCTCTTAGGTGAATTTTTATTTTCTTGCACAGAGTGGAATGTTTACCTTATCACATAATATATGCATCTTTTCTTTGATCTTTGAGTAATAATAATTCTTCTGAGTTATTTGCACAGTTTTGATATGCTTCAAAGAGATGTCATAGTTTGGCTGCTTTAGGGTACTTCTATATTCTGCTGGCTCTTGGGTACTGAGATGACAGTTCCTCTGTACTAGGTGCAGACTTTTTTCTAAGCTATAGCCCTTAGCAGCGCATCAAATTACCAAACACAAGCATACCTACTTCTACAAAAACACTTTTCAGTAGATATATTATATCATATATATTAAATACTTTACTGTTACAGAGCACATTTGTACACAATAGAAAGCATTTGTTTGAGGTAGCCTTAGGGATACTTCATTCAACAAGCGGGGAAAAAAACATATACTGTATCAAGAATGTTTTTTTTTTTTACAGGGTGCCGAGCCTTAAGGCCTTTGTAAATAAGTAATGATCAACAGATTGGCTGTGGGTTTTTGAAAATCATGCCTTTGTCAGTTTGCATGATGGGGAAAATTTTCAAAGCGAAGCTCGCTTTCATTGCCTGTGAAAGAGGGATGGAGGGAGTGTACTCATCCCAGGCTTGCCACATGCGCAGAGTGAAATGGTGGAATAGCTAAACACTAGCATGAACGGTAAACCGGAGGCGAGCCTAGCTGTAAACACAGTTTCTCCTCTAATTTCAGTTGCTTTTGCTTTGCATGAGTGTTTGCACAGATACGGATACAAGGCATCTTTTGATGAATGTGAGACTTTATTGCCATTAAAATCCAAATAAACTGTTTATTTTTTATTATAAGTAAGAAAGCTATGCATTATGATTATTATAGCTGAGATGTTCAATTGTACAAATATCTGAAGGTTCTGTATAATTCAGTATATATGATTTATGATGAATTAGCTACGTTCAAATACTTATGAATTAATTTTAGCATGCTTGGAAAAAATCTGATGGACCACTTTTTTTTATAAAGCAATTCATATCTTTCCTCTATGTTATTGGTGGTGTATTATGTAGGTAAATTTGTCAGGGTATGGAACAAAACGGTGCTCATCTAGGGATCGAAAAATAAAACTTGATAAAAAAAAAAAAAACTATCTGGTATGTAAATAAAGCCATTTCCCAGTTAAAGGACCTAATGTGTCACGGAAATACCAAATTATATCTCATCCCTCCATATAAAATTCTTTGTTGAAATTAACACCATTCCCATGGACCTTTTGATGGGTCGTGAGACACATCTAATTGTGGAAAGTCACAATGCATTTGTTCGGATCGCTTTGTGCGGCGGCACGAATATCATGTCTGGTACCCTGGAGTCGCAGCAATCGGAAGAGTTGGCTTGTGACAAGCAGTCATCGCTGACAGTGTGTGAAAGATAGCTATCTTGGCAGAGCCGTACCGCACCAGTCATTGTAGCCGGCGAAGATTGAAGTGACAGGGGTCCGTAGAGTGAATCGTGAAACATGCGGCACGTAATGAAATATTCAGCCGGGGTATAAAAGCATTAAATGCTCTTGCTGTTATTAGCACCTGTACTTGCTGATTTCATCTCCATACCGAGCATGTTAATTGACACGTCTCTGTGTGCTATTCCAGCAATACAGGAAAAGGGTGAAATGTGCAGTGGAAGGGGTGAGATGTGAAATAAATAGCCCATCCGTTTAAAAGCAGTTCATTTAGGGAGATGGAAGCGCAAAGGCTTTATCATGTCGTTTCTGGTTTTGTCATGCTTCCTCCCACACACTGAAAACGAAAGTACTTTGTTCTTTAAAATAATATATAATGTAAGGTTCATTTGAAGACGGTTATTTTAAAATGATTATAAAATACAGTATCCACATGATATAATAAAGAAGAACATTCTGTTAAAGTCATTAATTATAGAAATGTATGCATGCAATTGACAGAAGTATTGCAGGTATCATTTCTTAATGATTTTTAATGATACAAATTATCATAATCTAAGCTTCATCATATCTGTAAAGGTTGAAGCGATAATTAGGATTGTAATGTACAGTAATGACTAAAATCAAATTACCTATTAATTAATAATGCTACAGATTGACAGACTACAGTGAAGTTATGAGATAATCATAATGATGTTCAGTGTACCTGTACTTCAGTATCGTACAACCTAGAAGTTCAGATGATATTTTAAGTAAGAATATGTCAAAGATAAAAACAATGGCAGTAGATATAAGCAAAATATAGTACAATTGGTTCTTGCTTGGAACGGGTATTTGAGAAGAGCACATTCTATAACATTTATTCTACTGCTTGAGGGGGTACAGCAACACTTGTGTTAATGTTTTTAATCATAGCCCTAACGGTCTTTATTTTTGGCATGAGAAATGTGATCAAAAGTCGAAAAGGGACACTTTTTTTCTATTCGGTTTCCCGGGTAGAGACCTAAGTTGTCAGAATTTTAATAATGTGAAAAAGTGAAGATTGTCAGAAGACTTATTTAAATAATAAAAAGGAAACGGCTCAAAGTCTCTGCATGCTACATGAAAAGGCCTGACTTTGTGTATTTTATATTGATATTACAATCATTATAAATGATGGTATTGTTGCTGTGTGGATGCTGAGGAGCCAAGGCATGAAAGGGAGAGAGTTTGTTTCCCCGAAGCGACTTTACTGAAAGGGGGCTTTATAATGTAGCCTTAGGCTATCACCTTTAAGGCAGGAATTTTGGCCCTTCCTTCTAGGAGGCTGAAGTACTGTAGCTTTTCCTGATACCGTCATACATACTTAAAATGCCACGTATGGTGTCATTCTGAAAGTGCTTGTATGAATCAAAAGGTTAATTATTTATATCTGGGGAAAAATAAGCACGCTTGCCCTCCAAACAGCAATATAGGTAGTAGAAAATGCGCATTAGTTGAAAATGTTCTTGTGAGGGATAATGAAAAATGAAAGTTCAGTTGTGCGAGACTGATCAAAATAACTGAATTAGAAACTCTGGGTTAGTCTTGTTCCATAATTGTTTCGCACTTAGTGTATTGAATGTGTAAACCCTGATGTTAAGACAATAATGGTGTTTAGCTGTGTTACAATACCAAAATAAGCATTCTAGAATGATTATGCCATTGCCTGGTTGTGACTCCAGTATAAAAAAGTTGGGACAGTAGTATAGGTTGTGTGTGTGTTTTGGAAAATTAGTCAGGGAGAATAAAAGCAGCATAATTCCAAAAACTGAAAAAGCCATAAAACCAGCTACCAGATTCTTGTCACTCAGCATGACAAAGGTCACCTATTTGCTAAGTAATTTAATAATATTATAGTATGTAATTACGAATTTCGTTTCCATCCTAATAATTAATAATTTAGGCCAAATTCCCATTTTAAAAGCTTTTATTTTAAAATCTATCCTATAAAGAAAGGAGTCAATTGACTAATAATGTTTTTTATTAATTGTGGATAAAACATCAGGAATGTATCCATGAAAACCTAATGTGCTATTATATATATATATATGTGTGTGTGTGTGTGTGTATGTGTGTGTGTATGTGTGTGCGTGTGTATATATATGTATATGCGTATATATAATTAAAATAAGTCACGAGTTGCATATATGTATAATGAAAATGTTGGTTTCCCTCCATTCAGTTTAAAGAGACCTATGTATTTTTTTGCGGACACCATTCTTAGTATTGCTCATTGATAAACTGTCGGGAGATTGATGTGAACATAGCATAACTGCAGCTAGCTCAGCTGCGAGGCCACTTATATGGTCAGTGCTGCATAGAATTAAAATCAGCTGTTCATACCACTGACATAAATTAGCCTGTTTGGTCGTGACACATTGCTGAAACTTTAATGGTCTTGAGTTTGGGGAGCAAAATATGATTGGGCAAATATCTAAAATATTTAAACTGCAGCCTGTTAAAGCTTTTACTGAGAAGAACATCATGTCAGAAACTGTATGCCTTAAAAGCACATAATTGTTATTCCATTCTCATGCCATTCAGTCACTAAAGCCTGCATTTTACGTCCTGTCCATTGCAGCATTGTTAGTAAGGCTCATTGGATGGTTTCTGCCATTTTTAAAAAATTCTGAAATCAGTGAATGTGAAGGATATTTTCATTCTAAGGAAACCAAAATGGGTTTATCTAATGTAATATTTCCAAGGCTATGAAATGAAAAATATATATTTAGTATCACTATTGCAGTTGTCATGGTGTTGTTCTGCTGTTTTACTGTCCCTCTTTGTCCCGAACAGGCATGACCCTTTTGCAGGAAATGAAATTGATCACACGGAAGTGAGCGTGAAGAAGTTTGACTCCACGGGGATGTTTCACTGGTGCCCATCCCGAGACATCGATAAGGCTATCCTGGTGGGTATTATGGCTTGTGGCACCAGAAATCTCACAATTCTCAGATCAACACCAGTACGTGTCACGGATTCCAAAAAACACTTATAATCACCTGTGTGGAACACCTTCCTGCAAGTATCGCCCTGTTAATGAAACATTATTTTGCATCACTTTATACATAAAGCAACTCATACATTTTATATACTTTCTTAATAAATTAACTGTAAAAGCACTTTTAAATTATAGACAAATATTTATGGTGCGAAAGAGCTGGATAAAATATATACTCTTTTAATCGTCAAAGTACATTAATCAGAGTGTGTGCTGCACCAGATACTAATTGATAAAAGGTAAAATGTTTTCTCTGTTTTACTAAAGCAAATCCACTAATTCAAAATGAATTATTGCTGAACAGTCTCAATTATGGTAGGGAGTAATAAGACAAAGTAGCAGTTTTTCCCATCAGCCCGAGTCACCTTTCCTACTCAGACGTCTCCCTGGTATGCACATGCACACACCACCATTATCATTATGTCATAATTCATAGGATGTATCCCCCTCCCTTTTCAGACACGAAGCGAGGCTGCCATGACAGTTCTGAGTGGTCACGTGGTGGTCTGTGTATTCGGGGATGTCAATTCTGCCGTGATAGGGCTGAGAAACCTGGTGATGCCTCTGAGAGCAAGCAACTTCCACTACCATGAACTGAAGCACATTGTGTTTGTGGGTTCCCTGGACTACCTGAAACGGGAATGGGACACCCTTCACAACTTCCCCAAAGTTTCCATTTTGCCTGTGAGTGCGGGTGGCCTTTTCTAGCCACGATTTACACTCTGCTGTCAGGCATAGATGATTAAATCATAAGTAGCACAGACTATGTCAGGGTACATTTCATCAAGTGTACAATAAATTTAAAGCAGTATCTTAATGCAGGGTGATTTGACTGATTGATTTATTGATTGCTTGAATGCATACAGTGGGAAACCATTAAAGCTGTCTGACCAAACTTTATTCTTTATTTTAATATTTTTTTTAAATGCCTTTAAATGTCTTAAGTGTTTAGGCTTTAGACCTGTGAACGATATTTTTGTTTTGTATTTAAAGGCAATGTGTGGCCAAAACTAACAAAGTTTTATGTGTTTTGTAAATTTCACTGATAGATTTTATGCTTTAGCAATATGCTAACTGAGAACATCCACCCTGATTAACTTCTGTTAAATGTAATTAAATGGCCTGGCGTGCATAATATATAAAAAAACAATGAAATAATTCCTTCTCCTATTTCTAACTGAAGAATAAAGTAGCTATTCTATCTCACTCTTTAATACTGCCAGCAGGAGTATGTACCCTTTAGATTAGCACACATCCCTGATTCTCCAGTGCAGGGTAAGATCAGCTGAATGTCACAGGATTAAATAAAGCATGCTTGTTAGCTAATTTCCCAGAGCTTCACTCTCAGTCTTTAATTTGCTTTTCTTCTCTTTTTTTGTGCCAAAGGGTACACCATTAAGTCGGGCTGATTTGAGGGCTGTCAACATCAACCTCTGCGACATGTGTGTTATTCTGTCAGCCAATCAGAGCAGTATTGATGATGCTTCACTGCAGGACAAGGAATGCATCTTGGCATCACTCAACATCAAATCTATGCAGTTTGATGACAGCATTGGGGTCTTGCAGGCTAATTCCCAAGGTAAGGTCTGCCCTATAATATTTCAATCCGCTGCCTGCAGGGGCAGGACCTGGCAAAAAGAATATCTCTCTCTGGGTGATTTAAAGGACTTCACATCACTCTGATTGACAGTTGAACCTGCTGATTAATCTTCCATGTTTAAAAACAGGCTTTTAATGTAAATAACTGCAGTACATTTACATGATACTGCCGTAATATAAATGTCGTGGGGTTGTATTTTGGGAAGTAGATTTCAGATGTATTTTTTCCACATCATGTATACTACTGATTACATTGCATTTGAAAACTATTCACATCTGGAAGGTGCAGCACCTCTAGTAGACAATTCAATTAAAACCCCAGCTTATGGATACCAGGTACCAGCAAGTATGCAACATAGCTTAGCTGGCTTTTTTCAAAAATGTATATCGCTGGCACATGAAGCATATATCTCTTCCAGCAGTCCCCTGTTGTGCTTGCATAAGAAAACAACCTGTTCATACCTGATATTTTAAGAGTGCACAGCTGCAGGAGTAGACCTCATGGAGTAGACCGCTTGGTGTGTGTTTTGCTGGAACTTCTGTGACACAGGCTGGTAAAGTGCACGGTTAAGTTTGTATATCTGTAGTCTATTAATGATGTTCCGTATTGGTATGGACGTTGGAAATGCACGCCGTCCCCTAAGGTATGAGTAAGATTCGTCCCCTAAGTCTGTCTTTAAGTCGAATTCAGAACAATAATAATACAGAATAATAATAATACCGTAATAATGAAGGTAACTACATACGCTTTTGTACTGTACGTCAAGCTGATGAAGCTATGCAATGTTCTCATGAGCGTCACAAAGTAGTGCGCGCGTTTGTTATTACGGAGCATTGTATTTAACTCAAATTTTTAATATAGTAGGCTTTATGGCTGTTGGTTCGTAGGTTGGACATTCTTAACCTGGGGCCTGCCTGTAACTGGTGCAAAACAAAATAAAGCAAAATGACACAAAGCCGGCAGCTCTGAAGTCAGCTGGGAGGGAATAAGACTAAGGAAAGACATTATCGTTGAAGTACAATAGTAGGCAGAAAGGAAGAGATTTTTGGCAAGTTAACAATGGTGGGCAAAGTGTTGGATGGGGGCTATAAGGTCCCCGTGTCACCTCAAGTAGTCAGAGGTCACAAACTTCCTTGTGGCCCCCGCTTTTGGTTCAGATGGGGCAAGGGTTACAGGTGATGGACTTTGGATTAGTGGAGGAGCATGACACAGTCTCACAATTAATCTTCCACCATGCTCTCAAAAAATGACCATTGTCTCGTAACAGCAGGAGGAACGCCCAGTCCCAGCAACAATAATAAATAAAAAAAAATGCACGGGGTGCAGTGGTAGAGCATGGTATGCAGTAGTATGAGTACTTGAGAACAGATGAGAACAGAGCTACATATCTACAATAGCTACATCATGACCAAGCACTTTTGACTAGACATTACTGATTGAGAGCCTGCTACAGGTCAGTCTGCATATGCTGCATTAGTAGTGCATATAAAACGTGAATTGCTTACAGATTTGCATAACCGTTATGCCAGTCACATACATGTATGGGTTCTACTCTTTGTGTAGCCATCTTATGGAAAATATACACTACTATTTTTGATGTAATCAGTAATAACTTCTTTGTAAGGATGAATAGTAGATCTTACAGAACCGTTAACATATTTCTGTATCTTATGTTCTTGTATTCAAGCTATTCAAGCTGATTCTTTTTTTAACACATAACCTTTCATGCCTACTGGGATTATGCCATTCGAAAAGGCAGAGCCACACATAAATGTCATGTATTCATTACTTTTTTATTCATTTTTCCTAATTTTAAATAATATTATTCTTCCTTTTTTAAGCCTCTGAACACACTGACAATAGGAACTACACTGCTGTGAAAATTAAAATGATCATGTCACTTGTGTATAATTCATTTGACTGCTGTGGTGTATATTATATAGATACAGAGCAGGAATTAAAAATATCAGCTTCCTTCAGTTTTATCCTATAATAAACATATGCTAAAATCCTGAATTAATTAATATACATTTACTATAACATGTTCACAGAATTCTAAAACACTCCTGTCCATAAGAAACACACAATGAAAATATTTAAGAAATGAATATGTTGCTTCAAGTTTGAGTTACTTTATAAGATGATTATTGTTAGTAGTCAGATCATTTGTAGCTTAATGAACAAATGAATAAATTTACTGATATCAAAGTTTCTCGAGATGAACAGAGAAATATATTAACATTATATTGACTCTCCCATTCCACTTTAAATAACAAGATGCTAATGAATAAATAAACAACCTGGTTGCCAAGGGAAACATTGCAAAGTGCAACAAGAAGAAAGCCAATGAATTGCCTGCGGGGGGAATCTCCAGTACCAGGATCCTTGTTATGTCAGTTATTGTAAGGAATTAAGAAATGGAGCAAATGGCTAGTGCAAAAACATGAGATATCTGTGTAAATCAATTGTTTAATAAACGCTGTGGGTTATTGAATGCAATCTGTGTAGCCTCGGTGCTTTTGGTGCCAGCTGGTAGCCTCAGGCAGCAGCAGGGTTTTTAGTAGCTCTGCACAGTTATAAAACGATCCTCAGTAGCTGAGGAATAACTTAAGTTATGCAGCAGTTTGTTCAGTTATCAGAGTTCTATGTTCTCATTTTTGACAGGATATAAGATTGGTTGCAAGCCATATGATAAAAAAACATTTTGCTTCCTTGATATTTGCAGCCAAGGAACCTTAGTTCATACTTATTTGGGGTTCATTCTTGTTAAAAAATCAGTTCCCCTTAGGCCAGGTTAAAGTTACATGTATTAAATTAATTTTGATCAGCTGAGACATTTAGTCACTGTACTGGGTGGAGTGAACCCTAGAATCTCTGATTACCATAGTCCTGCAAAGCTCAGGACATCAAAGACATTTTTGTAATCAATGTTTAATCAGTCTGGTTTTGGGGTTGGGGTAAAATAATCTTGGTGGAATATAAGACCATAGCGGATGATGTTTCCTATGAAGTAATTTTTGTTAATTGTCTAAAATTGCTTGAGGGGCTTAAGTTTAACAGCTTTATAACATTTTAATGAGATAACCATGTTTCATTTTTGGGTTATGTTAGTAATGCTTAGATGATGGCAGAATTAGCTTATTATATCATCATACAATTTGTGGTTACTTATGGATTCTGTGACATAGCTTTTATTTACGCATCTCTTTTATATATTTAAATATCACTATATGGAAAAAAACTGTAAGTTAATGTTTGGAGCTGCATAACCCCTTAGCTTTTGAGGCACAGGCCTTTTAACATGATTAAAAACACGAACTGCAGCATGAAAACTAATATATACCGATAAGTAGATACGGACTAGCTACAGATTTCGACTTTTTCTGTTTGCCATATTGGTCCCATTCGAAAAAAATAAAAATCTGTCATATTTGACATGTTAACAGGATTCTTAAAACTCAGTTTTAGATATATAACCATGTTAAGAGAACTGAATTTATACAGCTCGGTGCATATGTTACGGAAGTATCCATTTTACTGTTGTGCCTTAGTGAATTATGCAAAAAAAAATGTGGCTGCACATGGAATATTGTCACTGTGGTGTAAGTATATGTCACATTCCATCGATAGCTACAGATGAATGCCGTATGAAGTCATAGGCTCCACTGTTGTTTCTACTTGCTGTTGAATGTTACTAACCACAGTAGTGAAGTTTTGTCATTGCCATAATGAGACATTCAGCGGAAAGTTACTCATTTCAAATGCAAGCTACGAAAGAAGTGCTTAACAATTGTGTCTCCTCCATTTTACAAGGCTATCTATAAAGCTACCTTGGTGCCTTGAGAATCCTGACAGTGGGTGGCGTAGCCTCTGTACTGAATTTGCAATTCTTTTAAAACTTTTGTGACCTGAATATATTTCTTGTGTTACAACTGCCTTTGTAAGCGCCCATTTTTCCTAAGTCAGCATTGGGTGATGGATGTCAAAACACGGGCAATGTATTATGCATATAGCATTACTGATTTAAGGTGTTTACTTGTCATTTTGAAGAAATGCAAGGATGTCAGGTTTGGTGAATTTGTACTCGTGTCACTGTGTTCCATGACTCTGAATGGCACTTTTCGTGATAAAAGGTTTTCGGGTTCCACATCACCACTTTTATGGTAACAAAATGAACAACATATAAAATTTATATATAGTGGTAGATGGGGGCTATAAATGCAAAATCAGTCTCTACTGACCCCTAAAAGCAAAATATGCATCTCTTTTGCAATATTTACATAACTGTTAATGTTTTTGGCATTTCCTCATTAATCTGTTGACACCGTTGAACTTAATTATAAAATAGTTTGATAAGAATGTATTTTTTTTTATCTACTAGTAATGCCAGAGAAGGAAGTGGTATGTATACAGCGGTGTTCATAATTGTGGGTTGTGTAAAATCAGCATGATTAGCCAGTTAGGCTAAAGGAATGCTTTTGTAATATTTGCACTCAAATTCATCTATAATTTAGCTGTTGTTCTCCACAAAGCAGGTTTTGAGATACCTGAACATCTGCAGTATACATCATATTTGCCTGTACAAGCCAGCTACAGCTAGCGCTCTTGTGGCACTTAAAATTAACCAGTTTGCCACAGGTGAATGTTTGACTGCTGTGTATAAATCTGCTTGCTTCCATCAAGGTTTTACGCCTCCTGGAATGGACAGGTCATCTCCAGAAAATAGTCCAGTACATGGATTAACACGAGAGTCCACCGTCACAACTGGAGCCAATATCCGAATCATAACAGAACTAGGTATGTCCATGATATTATAGCTAGTAACCCAGGCATCAAATGAAAATAGCATAAAAGAGACTTTTTTATATTTTCCAACACAAAATGAATAATGGATTCCTCCAACCTTGCTAGTTGCATAGAGTTTGAGTTGTATATTTATGTTTATGTTTTGACAAGCAATACGTCATAAGATATTTGTATTTAACTCATTTTTACCTTCGAAAAGTTTGATTATGAATGGGGAAAAAAAGGCTTCTCATGGAAGAAGAGTAATTTTACAGGAACAGAATTGCTGTTGTGGATAAAAACGAAATGGGTCCATTTATTAATAACTATGAATCTGCCTTTATTCCCCTGGCACAGGAACTCATGAAAGTTTTACATCTCAGTATGCACCAAAGTATTGCAGACTGGCGTCTAAAGCTCTCCTTTGACCCAAATATATAGCATTGTAGCAAAGGCACTTCTAAAGGCAGGGGTATGACTAGATTTCATCTCACCTTTACGACTGCATTCTTTGTTTGGAAGCACAGCTTAAAAAATGGGATGAGGAGTAGGGACACAAAAGTTTACCATGACTGTATTAATGGAATTTGTTACTTCATAGGTCAACTCTTTAAGTACTTGAAGGACTGACTCCTGCTTTGTTTTCTGTAGGTGTTAGTCTGTTCTCCCTTTACCGTGCCTTTAACCCTTAGAACCCGACAAACACAAAATACGTTGATTTTTCACCCAATAATCTCTGGCTCGTAACTTTTTATAGGTATAACGCAAAGACATGAATCGTATATCTTTGCAATAGAGAGAACTTACTAAAAAAAACAGAGTAATCCTGTGCACAATGAGGCATGTATTTTAAACGTTTTTTTACAAATCGCCACAATAATCCGTAAAACATCAATATTATTCACGTTAGATGGAAATCAAAGCACATATTCGCTTCTGCCATGATCCACTCACTACCCTTCTGGGAAAAATGTATTTTATAATTTATTCATTATCAGCTGTAATATATATTACTATAAATAAATGGGTAGAAAAACACTCAAAAATTGGCTGGAGTCCTATTAGAAATATCAACAAAATGCAACATTAAATTTATTAGAAAGACATTTACTTGATATTTTCGCAATATTTATTCACAAAAGTTTGTATATGTATGTTTGATGTTGAGCTCTGTCGACCATTGTGTGATTGGAACAGCACATTCCTGCCTGGCACTAACCATGTATTCCTTCACAATACTAAGCCATAGAAAGATACCCAATGAAACCCCAACATTCCCACATCAAAGAGACTCTAATCTCAACATTTATAAGATTATATTTGTAGTGCCTGCAAATTCATGATGCGGCTGAGGCTAAAAATTGAGATATCTCAATAGCCTTTCATGCTTACTGGGATTTAACCATTTGAAAAGTCAGATCCACACACATATCACATTATGGCACATCTGAGTAGCCCAGAATGTCCTGAAAACAAAATCGTAAAGCATATGTGGCTAACTCATGTACATAGAGTGTAATAAGCTTAAAATCAAAGGGATAGAGAAGCGCTCAAAAATGCATAGGGTTAAAAGGGTTAATGGTATTTTCAAACTTGACAAAGTGCAAGACAGAGATTGTTAGATTGTTGCTGGATACAGAATGTGGCCTCCCCAAGGCCAGAGAGGTGCCCTTGCAGCCTACAGTGACACACCCAACCTGGACAGTTACGTGTGACTCTCTGCCAAATCTATTAATTAATGCTTCTTTGTTGGGTACAGTGCAGCCACAGTAGAAGGTGACAAGCTAACTGACTGTCAAATTATTTTTCTTGCTTTATCATGTGCATGTTATTCAGGGTAAACAACATTTAGCTGTTTTTTTTTTTGTATCATATTTCGTACAATTTGCATTAAAGGCAGGATTAGTGCTCAGGTTGTAATGCTGCAATGTTGAGAATGGCGTTGAGCAGCAGGTTGCGTAATGGTCACTTGTCGGTGTTGTGCGGAATTCTAATTTAATTCAGCAAGGGCAGTCTGACATCCCGATTGAAAATATTCATGATTTTTCAGCACTGTGCCAAGTATATTGTTTATGTTTATCAGCTTTTAGATATGAATCTACGGAATGAGTCTTTCCACGTGTCAGTTGGAAACGCCAACTCTGTATTTATTAAGTGTTCCTGAGCAATCCCCAAGTTTTGTAAATGTTCAGTAGAATAAATGTTCATCCTGGACGATACCACGTTCATATGTCCAGACCCATATGGACAAGCTAAACCTCTTTCTTGAGGTTTACATAAGGGTTTTGGGCTGTGTATATCTGTATACACTCCACAACCCTGCAGTGCTTCATGATTGATTTCACTTTTTGACAATTGTTTCCCTTCCCAACACTGTTTTGCATAATTAGCTCAACCTGGTAAACTGCCACCTTTGGTTTCACTCAGTCAGGACAAAAAAAGTGGAGCCAACATTCATATGATAACTGAACTGGGTAAGCCTCGCCTTTGTCCTTTTTCTGCAGTGTCATTTCTCCATCAGTTGCTCTTGATTTATCTGGCTGCAATAGAGAACTGTTCCCATGGCATCACTTTGAACACATTTTATTCTTACTTCTGGTTGAAATTGACTGTCTTGTTTTGGCCTTTTTAATGATTTTTTTTTCCCTCCAAGCATCACGAGGCCTTTGATCACACAAGTCTGTCCTTGTGGCTGTTTCCATAGCATCTCCTCGCAGTTCATTTCTTTGGCCCAGGCCCTTTTCATCAAGCCTCTTGTCAATATGACTGACGTTTCTTTTTGCAGCTCACAGGAAGTCTGAGAAGAAATAAAATTTCAAAAACAAAACTCAAGATCAAACCTTCCTTTAAGCTGTTTATCTTTTTTTTTTTGCTAGACCTAATCTCCAAAGCATAGATGCTATGAAACAAAGGAGACCTTTGTGAAGTAGGACTTCATCGCCTTATCAGAAAACAATGTCCAGTGGTTCAGACAAACTTGTAGGGAGCAAGAACTTGGAGGCAGTAGAGCCAGCTCAGGGAATGCTGTCTGTTTTTTTTTCTTTGAAAAAACATTCATCATATTCAATTTCATATGATAACTTGAATTGCTGATTGTAATTGTCTATAGGAACCAAGGCACTTTTCATACTGAGGATCATTGATGAAGTGCTTAGACTGATGCTTTTCATTTTGCTATTTATTCGGCTGTATTGAAATAGATTATAATATAATTAATAGACTTTGAAGTGCAGCAGCTCTTACAAGAAGTCACATGTGCAAGAATTTTATAAAATATTTCACTTCTAACTGTATTCCCAGAATTCGTTTGCTTTTTATGCTTTTCCCACCCCCACATAATCTTTATTTTTTCCTTCAATATTTATTTCCAGCTGCAGGAATGCATGGTTTTACGTGGATGAGTGAAAGTTGTCTAGAGTAATAAAATAGTCAAAGCTTTTCTGAGGAACCTCAATAAAGGCCATTTAAAGTGATATTTTGAAGTTTAATTGCTTGAGGATGTGTTTACCAGCAATGACAAGCAAGGGCGTAGGTTTGGTTTCAACATTGGTAGGGAGAAAATCAGCCACAAACCCCCCACTCCTCAAGATCAAGTGCATTGGGGGGGGGGACTAATAGGGTCTGGGTTGAGGGCCTGATGATATGCCTTTATGGGGCCCAAAATCTCTAGCAGTGCGTCTGCCCTAAACACTCACAGCACTCCCACAATATTGTTAGAGGCATGTCCCTACCATCTACACCCAAATCAACGCCCTTGATGGTACAGTACTGTATGGTATATCTAAGCCAGTTGTGGCAGCTGTTGTCTTATATCCTGCTAACTGGTTTTTATGTTTGTACTTTGAATAACACCAATGACTCCAGTGAATGACACCAATGTTCAGTTCTTGGACCAAGATGATGACGACGATCCAGACACAGAGCTATACCTCACACAGCCGTTTGCCTGCGGAACGGCGTTTGCGGTCAGCGTGCTGGATTCCCTAATGAGTGCGGTACGTGCATGCGTTTCCACGATATGCACATATTGATCAAGCTACCATATACTGGGCAAAATATTTTATCTATATGTAGCTTTTAGGCACAAGCTGCAGAATTTTTCTCAGCCTTTAAAACCTGCAGGTCAGTACTACAAAATTTCTAAGCTAAAATTCAAAAAGCCAAGTTATACTTCATTAAAAAAGTAAAACTATATCTATAAAAACGATATCTATAGAAATCCATTACCTCATAGTTCCTTGAGATATAAATGTCCTGCTTGGAGACTTCATTTTCATATTACTCTTCCTTTATCCGCCCATTTTCACTAACTGTAGTCTAATAAACATTGTAATTTTAATTCCATGTTGCCCAGTTTCCCCCCAAAAATAAAATTCTGGTTAAAAATACCAAATAGGAGATTGAATCTTAGTAATGCTTAAATGCCTTAATTGCATTCTATGTTGTATATTGTGTTGTTTTCCATTTGAGTACAACCATTGATTATTGTCCCTAAACAAGGAATGACACGTCTAATTCCTTTAGAGCTTTGTAAATGTATGATGATCAATGATTTTATTAATGCGAAAGCATTAACAAAATGTAGCTGTTGGGTTCCTGTTAACACCTGTTACTCACAGCCTAACGCAAAGAAGAGTGATATAGCGACTTCTTTAGAAAGAAGGCCTTCTTCTCAGTATTATGAAAGAAGGTCCATCCAGCCGATAAAATAACCACCCTGAGACTTAGGGCGTTTCTCAATACCAAGAACGTGAAGATCGTAATTGTGGTCTTGGCAAGACCGGTCTTGCTAACTTGCCTCCCAAGAGCGAACCTGGGGTGCAATGAATCATGGGATTGGTCTAGTTTGGCAAGGATGCAATCGATGCATCCTTGATATTTGGGGCAGGGCACGAATGACATCCAGGGATTTCTACCATCCTCTGTACTTCTGTTCTTGAGTATTGGAACTGGTCTTCAACAATGGAAGATGATGTAAAACAGGTACGCAAGAACACAAGTATGGTCAAGTATACATATTCTTTGTCCTATCACTTGCCAACCTTCTTAAGATATGTAATTCACATTGATTATTTTATTTGTCAAGAGTATGAATGTAAAGTTGGGTATACATATATTACATATATTATCACGTATGTATCATATATATTTTTGTTAAGAGTAAATGAAGATGCATAAAATCACTACTAACTTACAAACATATCAGCTAGAATAAATTATTTAGTACCTATTTTTACAGCTTCTTTTTCGTGATCCTTAAATTTCGATGTATACTCAGATATTTCATTAAAATTTAAGTGTTGACAGTACATTGTAAATAAGTAGTTGTTGTGTTTAGGGAAACAGGTTTTGAAAGAGGCAACTACAATATAGAATTTTAAGAAATGCATGCATGGTTTCAAGGTGGAAAGCATTAAATGTAGGTCAAGAAATAATATGAAATATAAGGTTGCCCTAAGCAGAAGTACATTAATCTGCCTATGATATTTGGCTGTTTAAAAAAAAAAATAGGTACAGAAGACGAGCACTTTCCCTAGCATGATGACTTCATTTGTCTACCTATCAGTTTGAGTGAGGTTAGAACAAAGCAGCCTTCAAGTGCATTTCACACTGGACAAAGGTAATGCTCTCTAATAGACAGCATTCATCCATCATCCTGTTCAATAGTCCTGTCAGCCTCCCAGAGAGATGTCATAGTGCAGTGCAAGCCAGAGGAGACACAAGGTTTAACAACAGGGGGGAAAAAAAAGAGAGAATCCTGTTCCATAGGACATCCAAAATAGGGCTTTGTATTCTCATATCATTCACAGGATGAAACAAACTGGCAATATGGGAAATTGCTAAATTCACAAATATGCTAAGCAATAGCCTTTAGCATCACTATGCTGTTTTGTTGGGGCAGAGTGTATATGAAAAAGCTGCTAGGTGGCAGTACTGGGCTTATATGGGGCTAAGGATTATGTAAATCACCTTTAGGGAAAACCCAAAAACAATTAATTCCTTTTTCAGTTTTATCTTGAGGGAAATGCATTCCCGTTTTTGCTACGTTGGTTTAATACATTTTGTGTAATTAAATACAAATATATATATATTAGTTTTTTTTACATAATGATAAGACTATTAAAATGTTAATACACACTTCTGGTGAAATGAAGAAAAAAAAAACTTGAAGTAACTGGATTCTGCTGTCTTTTCACCAGAAAACTATTTGATGAGACAACTTAGGGTTCAAATAACAGAGCTTACCATGCTGTTTGAATGATCTCATTTGTAACCTTAAGCTTAAAGTTTTTGCTTAAAGATGCTTTTTCCTTTATCACTGCAGACATATTTCAATGATAAAAGCCTCACGCTAATCCGGACACTAGTAACAGGGGGGGCCACCCCCGAGCTGGAGGGCCTTTTGGCTGAGGAGAATGCCCTGCGCGGTGGCTATAGCACGCCACAGACACTTGCAAACAGGGACAGGTGTCGTGTGGCGCAGCTAGCATTGTACGACGGTCCTTTTGCAGATTTAGGGGTAAGTGAATGTTTAAAATGAGGTGGTTGGTTTTGCCATTAGGGTGATGTGCCATGTCCCGCTACTGTTCCTGTTTGTTATCTGTAAATCA
The DNA here is from genome assembly GCA_011763525.2 of Mormyrus iriodes. NCBI lineage: Eukaryota > Metazoa > Chordata > Actinopteri > Osteoglossiformes > Mormyridae > Mormyrus > Mormyrus iriodes. Next base: position 8,019,706 of record JAAGVU020000041.1, on the reverse strand, counting down.
GAAGTGGAGTGGGCAGGGGGAGTACCTGTGATTCATTTATGTGCTGTCATAAGAATAGTGAAAACACTCTTGTATGAACCATGTTACATTAATAGAGTTTGAAACAATCATGCAAATTTTTTATCCTTGCTTTGTGTTGCAGGATGGTGGTTGCTATGGAGATCTATTTTGTAAAGCGTTAAAAACTTATAATATGCTGTGCTTCGGTGTTTACCGATTGAGAGATGCACATCTAAGTATGCCAAGTCAGTGCACCAAGCGGTGAGTCACCCCCCATTCTCTGCTCATCCAGTGGTGCATAGTATGACATATGATCCTATATTTCTTCATCTTCCCCCTCCTTTCTCAATCCCCTACAGGTTTGTCATAGCAAACCCAACGTATGAGCTTCGGCTGGTATCCTCAGATCAGGTCTTCTGTCTGATTCAGTTTAACCACAATGCGGGCCAGTCCCAAACCAGTCTGTCCCACTCTTCCCATTCCTCCCACTGCTCAAGCAAAAAGAGCTCCTCCGTCCATTCGATCCCTACAGCCAACCGGCAAAATCGCAACAAGCCTCGGGACCCCAGGGAGAAACAGAAGTACGTGCCTGTAAAAACGTGTGACCCTCAGTATCTGTGACACATTATCCATGACAGTCGTCATCCCGTGATTTGGTTTTCCTAGAAGAGACTCATACAGTTTGTCTTACAGTACTTTCTAAGTTATTGCCACGGCCATTTGCATGTGATCTACGCGTCCTTTCTACGCAATACTGACCATTATCATCATCTTATCACCACACTTTTCCTTTCCGAGAAACAGCGACCTTGTAGTTCACTAATAATGTTACAGCAGAATATATTCAGAAGTCAGTCTTCTCATATGTCAGTACATGCTACTCATTGATTAGACATATAGCTACGTGACCGTCTTTGAATACCTTTTATGAAGAAACACCATTATATATTTCAGTTAATTTTACAATTTCATTTTTTAAAAAGGTAATTCTCTTATGGATTGTAGCTTTTCTACAATCTGTAAGAGACTGGATGCATGTGTGTCGTTTTGCATACTGATTCTGTAACATTTAAAACAATGTTGCTTTTCCCTTTATATTTCTTCAATTATTTGAGGTTGAATAAAATATGCATTACAATTTTTATTGACTTCTGAAAAAAGTAGCATTGTTTTAAATTTGCCATTGGGGTTACAAATTGGAACTGTTTGTGCATGCAATTAACCCCTTTATTTTATCAAATCACTGAATCGGTTTGTAATCAGCATTTCACAATACATCCAAAAACATTAGCTAAATGTATGTAGTAGTGAGCATTTAACTTCAGTTTCACAGTATCTTCCACTTGAAATAGATTTGTAAATGCTATTGTATTAATTGTAGAAAGAAACAGTTGCATTTTATTACATTTTTTCAGGACATGTATAGTTTAAAACCAGAAAATCTAAAATGTTACTTAAAGCTTATTTTATCATACCCTTTGATAGATTTTTCTTATAATTCTTCAGTGCTTAGATATCTAAGTTGTATAACATTTATTTACAAGGGCTCAAAAAGGTCCAACGCAAATTGCACTCAATCCCTGCATCACATTTAACGTTTCAAAAACACCACTCATAATCAGTCACTGCCAAATGCATAGACTATAGTTTAAAAATATGCTCATCATATAGTCTTTCACAGAGTTTAAATATAAATGGAACCTGGTGGAGCTCAGTTCCACCTCCTTTTGTCCAAATTGCACCTTGCCGGAGTGCACCTCCGCCTCCTTCAACGTTAACTCTTTTCTTAATGTTCCAAAATTAAGTAAAAGATTCAAAGTGAACTGTTTAATAAAACGTCACTTTTGCGCTAAATATCAAGTTTTTTTTCATCAGCTTTAATGACAGTTTTAATAATTAGTTCTGACCAGACATTCATTTCTGGAGCAGATGAGATATATGTACATGACATCTTTGTTCTGTGTTTTTGTATTTTGACTTACTAGCTAGACTCTGCTAGAGGTGATACGTGTAAGAAGCAATCCACGAATAACTTGATACTTTAATGCATTTTCACAATGACATTATGAATGAATAAGCAAGAATATAACTTGTAGTGAAAGCCAATTTTGACAAAAATTAACTGAAATTTCAATTTCACTTATGTTTCAAAAAAATTCTAGTAGACCTACTATTTAACCCCACCATATGTAAAATACTAATATCAAATAAAAATAATTTTTGATCACATTTTTAGTTTGTTTTGTGTTACTTTAAAGTGTTAAAACAGCATGTTGACAAACAGACTTCATCTTTAAGATTGTGATCATAAATACAAAATATTACTAATAAGCTAATGTACAAAACAACTTATTCAGGATCACCCCCCTTCACCCACCTGCTCTGTACCTGACAGGGCTTCCCCTCTTCCCTAATTCTGATTTAACCCCTGGTTCTTCACACATTAACATTTGACAGTCCTGATGTGTGGCCTGGACGGGTTTGATTCATATGTCATTCACATTCTGACACATCCCGTAACATCTAAGATGGACTAAGTATCATCTTAGTGGAACATCCATGACTGAACGCCACTCTCCTTCACTCAGTTATCCCGATTTCTCTTCGGTAAACTGGCAGGCATGTCTGAGTCAGAAGTGGAATGAACAGGAATCGTCACAGTGTCACTTTCTCTTGAGGGAGACTTACATGATTGTGATTATGGACAAGCACTGAAGATGTGTTTCTGCAAGCAAAGAAAAGAAGCTTGGAAAAGTACAGAAAACATGGAATTTCATATCGTTGTCCATGCTCTTCTATTGACTTGATATCAAGTTAAAATGCAATTTTGACCTACACAATGTGTTATAGAATTTAAACAGTATATCATGTATTCACTATTTTTCATATCTGCACAAAAACACTCACCATGATTACAGAAATAGAAAACAATCAGATAACAAATTGCAGTTTTGATACACTCACAACTCCCATCTTTTGCAAGCATGTGACCATAAAATGCATTTTAAGTGTGTTGCCTTTGAAAATGCTGAAATTGTTTAAATTCGTACAAAAAATTTAAACAATTATAACAGGTATAGGTAACATGAATGCTCTAAATTTAAGAAGGGTTCTCCAATTGGCCAAATAGGCAAATCCTGCAGCAAAAAAACATGATTGGCATTAACAGTATCTGTCCCTCTCTGTCACCAAGACCTCCAAAGGACCAGTTAACTTTGGCCAACATGCCGATTCTTTGGTGCTGGCAGCATGAACATTTAGCAAGTCAGGCTGAGGTTCAGCACTACTAAATTTGGCTTGAAATGTTGGAAAAATATTTAAGGTACCTTTTGACCTCTGTTAACATGTCTTTACACTGCATCCAAAAGTACAAGTACATTAAATTAAAAAGTACACATTTATTAATATAAAATAATTTCAGTGTTTTAAAGGCTACTAGCAATTTGAAATATTTGAATTAAAAAGTTGCATGTTATCTGGAAACAATGTGCAATGCTATGAGTGAAAATCACAAAAACTCACATGAAAATACTCATACTACAAGAAACACATTGTTTAATGGCTTGTGAAATGCTGCGCATGTGTGTTTTTGCTTGATCTGTTCATTGTAAGACACACATGGGTGTGTGTAAATACATGTATATGTACTAATATATAAACCTAAATGTATATGTGTACATATATAAGTTTATTTCAGTTTTATAGAGTATAGTCTGATTTGTAACAACTGAACATTTTTCCTGACATGACCAAAATCTTACAAGTATGTAAGTAGTAAGTATTTAAGGAATTGGGGAGTTTCTTTGTTGTCTTAATGCATTCAGTGCTACTTCTTGTGTATCACGATGTGTATGCAGGCACATTCCCTCGTCTTTTGTATATACTGTATCTGTGTAGCTTTACTACATGCCCATGTTATAGGTTTGTTTTCTTGCAAATGAACTGTTTCAGTTTTGTTTATCCACTGACTAATTCATGTTGATCGATAGTGGAATCGCTGGGTAGACCTAGCACTAGACTGAAATAATTAATAACCTTACACCCATTAAATATTATCCACTGGCAATATTCCTGTGTAAAAGTTGTGCAGCAAAGACTGCTGTTAAATAAATACTTTTAGGTTGATGACATTAAAATGAGAGTGATACAGGCATCAGCCGAAATGTGCAATTTAGCTTTTCTTTTGCTCATTTGGATAGCATGAACTGGGAAGCAAATGGGATGCAAAAATATGGGTTTCAGCTCAGTCAACCCCCGATTTCTTTCACCGAGCAAATGCATTTAAGGATGTCTTAGTGGGAGACACGTTGATGCGAGTTAAGCCCTGACCCTGACACTGATCTTTTGTCCTCGGAGTATTGAACTCGTTGTGTGACGCTCTCTGGGTACTCTTGTCATAGTCTGTTAAGTTTGGCCAATCACTGTGTCGGACTGTGACCTCTGCTCTTCCAGTATATGCGGCCCACTTGCAATGGTTTCTGTCGTGCATTGGATTCTGTGTCAAATGTTTATGACCAGAACATTCCCGTTTTTGGCTTGTCAACATTTTCATACAAATAAACTAATGAATTTAAAAAATGCTGCATTTGATGAAGCTTTGAATGCTGAATGACTATAAAGGAGTCTAGATAAATGCATATGGTGCCTTTGGTGTCGTAATCCATTCGCATGCTAAATACCTGGCGACTCCAAATTAAGTTTGAATTATATGCTTAAGGTAAAATACAATGGATATTTAAATAATTATACAAATAAAAAAAATCTGTGATGTGAAATTATGTTCACAATGGGTAAAGGAGTTTATATGGATATAAAATATTATTGTGGCAGTCAAACATTTTATACTTAAATTATTATTATTATTTTATTTTTATTGTTATTTATTTTTGTTGTTGCTGATTTTATACTATAGTCCCCAGACCACTGAAGACATAATAGTGAAACTGTAATTAAATGGATATGGTCATGTCAGTGAATGTGTTTGAGACATGTCATTTGCTTTAAAAACTGTTAAACTTATATAGATTACTTCTTTTTTTAAAGTGCAACAAGGATGAATAGAATGAGCCAAGGTATGAAAGTTAATGATTCTGCATGAAGTAGAAACTGTCTTGGGTTTTAACCATAACTCTGTCCTTGTGGAGAACAACTATCAGCAGCGAAACCAACTTGTATTTGAAAGCATCTTTTTTTCAAATCACCTTTTGCTTTCAAATCAGAAGCAAGGTGGCTGCCTGGTCATTGCATTGCCCAAGGACACCCTCTGCATTGCATGCAGTTGATCATATTCCCTTCTTCTCCTCTACATAGAATTTAACTTCCCAAGAGGAATTAAAACTTCCTTATTTTACTGAATGCCTGTTAGCAAAATGCTTGGTTTGTTTCATATATAAATCTCGATCTGTTCTTCAGTTTCATGCTTCTATTAATTTTTTAAACTGAAGACAACTTCTAAATGTGTGAGCTCTGTGTGAATCTTTCATTTGTTCTGTACTGTGTCATCTTCAGTTGTAAAGTTCTGTATCGTAGAAGCATATTACCAGACATTCCATGTAATATTCGTGGGCTCCTTAGATGCTTTTCTTGAGCCACAGAGACGTCTCTGTCCGAGTCCAAGTATGCTAACTGTGTGGTCCCCGGGTAGCTTGGAGATAAGGCCAAACTCTGCCATATACGTTTTAAACTCTTCCTGCTGTATACGTGGCTCTGTTTAGACTTCCCGGTAAATGATAGATTTAGTCATTTTTCTTTGTGTAACTTTTCTTGGTGATATGTAGCTTCATTGGATGTGTAGTTAAAAGCCTTTTCACCCCTAACATGTCTTACTTTTATTTTCGCATTCAGCTAACTTAGGTATTTTTAGTCTGCAATGTTAAAGCAGCCATTATTTTGTGATCATCACCAGTTCCCCCATAAGGTTTGATTGCTGATGGTAGCTGTCATGTTAGAGCTTGTTTTTTTTTTTTTTGACCATGACTGGTCCCTCAGGACAATGCCACATACACTCCCACTAGACAGTGCAGATAAGGATACAGGAAAATGAGCAGTTATCTGCAATCTGAAATTCTTGACTTTCCATTCGCCTTTCAGCCTGAGCATTACCTGGACTTAATCACCAGTTTGCCTGGGCTGGTGCTTGTGTCAAGCACCCTCTAACTGACTCGCACTCAAAATCCAAGCAAGTCTTGTCAGCAGTGTGCTTCCTGGGGAACTCTTAGTGCTTATTTTTATTATACTGACAAGACTGAGGCGTCCACCAGCTGTACAATTAGCTTTTTCTGGCTCACCGAGTGCCTACTTGCCCACAGTAGGTGTCATAGCAACTTTCTCAAGAGTGCTTGTCAGAGCAATACTTATGACTTTGCTTCACAATTCTCCTCATATGTATTCATTTAATCACCTGTTTTGCGGCAATCTGGCACCATAGATGATGCTAGGTTCAGCATCTGAGCTTCTGGTGGAACGTTAAGGGTGGCTTGGAGTAGCTGATTTGGATTTTCCACTCAGATTCCATGTCATTTTATTGGCAACTATGACTCACCTGCCTCCATGCCGTGGACATCATGGTGGAGGCACAGAGTTTCCACTAGTCCCTGGCTTTGATCTGTAAACTTTTGGCCCGTTGTCGGAATTTACACCGAAAGAACATATTAGCAATATAACTACATAACTGCAGTTACTGTTGTTGTTTTCAAAACAATTTTTGTTTGGGAAATTAAATTTACTATATATGACTTGTTTTTATATCAGTGTTGTAGTTGTATTTAAACTAGTCAATGAAGATGGCAATATTTTTCGTAGGATCTAGCAGAATACTGCTGTTTATATATAACTTTATATCCCTGAGTACGACGGGATCCTCAAGAAGACTGAATCTGGACCACATTAACTAGGTTCGACACATGCACTGTAAGGTGCCTGAGAGCAGAATCTGGCTGTTTCTTGAGGACTGGAAGCTGTGCGCGGGGTGCTTTTCTCAGAGAAATTAGGGCCTGGTTGCTTGGCCAAGAGTGCCTACATCTTCATCACCTGCTAAAATCCTGACAGTATCCTTTTACGATACAGAACATGAAGGTAAGCAAAGCAGCTTTGGTTCTTTGGATGATGGATATTGCTGCAATACTATGGTTTTTGTTTGAAGTTTGCGCCAAATTTGAGGCTTGATACCATTAAGTAAGATGACTCTTCACAAGAATGTTCTTTTTGATGTATTTATTGTTCTGAATAATTTCTCATGTGGTTGGATGAAATGAATAGCATTTGGCAAGTTCAAAATGAGATGTCAGGGAATCCTTTGAGATTCGCTTAATTCTAAACATAATTAAATTGCAATGTTTTATGATATTGGCAGAAGTCTGAAAAAAACAGTGGAGACTGGAGATATTTGGTCTATTTAGATCTGACCTTTTATTTTTGTGAGATTTTCAGATTTGTCACAAGGTAATCTAAGAAATCAGAGAGGTTTTTGTGCAGCTTTTATCTAGAAGAAACAGGAAGTTCAAGTATCAAAGAGGAAAACCAAAGATCTTCCAAGTAATACTTTTTATGCTGGGTACAAGGCTCACACTCCAAAGCTATGGTGCAAGTTCACCAAAAATGTCACAGTGTGTAAAATCAGCAGTGGCAATATCCCTCAGTTAGGGAACCAGTGTTACTTTACTTAGAAATGTTTTGTCTCATGCACTTGCTACTTTAACTTTTTCTGTGGTTGAGTTAGAGATTTTATGATAAGTCACATTCTTGCTAACTCTTTAAGTGACTGCGTATATCGAGACACTTTGTTTCACAAATTGTAGTTTCCGATTTAAGGCAACTGTTTTTTTTTGTCAAGCATTGGGCTTGAAAATGTGTTGACATACTTTGATGCTTGCATACAAACATACAACAATTCTGATAGTGATGAAGAGAGCAAGAACTTGTAACTGTGATTATCAAGTCATGCAAATAGGAAATGGGGCATTATGCCATTAAATATTCCCACATTCTTTGAATTTGTTAAAATTTAGCTAATGTTTCTGGGGACCGTGTTGAAATTAGCATCAACCGCCAGATTCATACGAGCAATTGAGCTTAGCATTGTGGAGAAAGACTGATATACTACACAATGTGCACCAAATTTAAAGTAGATGATTGCAGCCAGTAACAGGGAATTTTTTTTCTTAATCATGATATGCTTTTTTCCAAAAATGTACTTCCTCCAGTATAGTCAAATATTGTTGACATAATAGTACATTTAAAATATCACATTTGTTTCAATGTAAGACTTTTGACTAAATGCTGAAATGCTTAGCACTGTGGAGAAAAACTGTGTACGACACCACATGTACAAAATTTGAACATTATAGGAACAGGGTTTTTTTTTCTGAATCATGATCATTTTTCATTTTTAATAATGATATATATTCTGAACATTGTCCTTCTTCCATATAATAAAAGTGTTGACATATGATGTTAACATATTTAAAAAAATTTTAAAAACATTTGTCCAAATGCAAAAATATAGACAAAAAATAACACAGAAAAAGAAAGGCAAGTATTTTTGATATATATAGTAAACAAGACTAAACCCAATATTAGTCATCTACTCTCAACGAAAAAAAAAATGAAAGTAATTTTCATATCTGTGAATTTATCATCGAGGCTGCGAAAGAAAAGCAGGTTAGAAAGCATTAAGTTAAAGTAACTATCTGTGACTGATACAGGTGTTTTCCCTCCTTCTGTGTTTGTATCACCTTACTGTTTCACAGAAAAGAATTGGTTTACAGATGAACCAGAAAATTCCTACCCAAGGAACATTCAAATCAAGCCCATGAGCACTCAAATGGCCAATCAAGTCAATCAGGCTAAGACCGCCGGAATCCTGATTCCTACCATTAGAGAAGTTGAAGATGAATGCTGAGTGCAGACCATCGATGTTACGTGAAGTGCTGGGACCTTCTCGCGGAGGATGGAGCGACAGCAGTAACAGTACTGTTTCTACCTGTACCACAGACCTAGGACTACCACGTGGTCAGATACAAAAGAGGAGATCTTCCTTCTTGTACCCATAAATGATTACTTCCATGCTGTTTAGAAACATTATTTCCGTAAATGTACACACATACATGACATACAGACACATATGTAACATGACAATCAAATAAGAGATGTATAGCCCCTTGCACTTGAAAGAAAAAATGTTGCAATGATATATACACACACACACACACACACACACACACACACACACATATACATAAATTTATTAGCAATACAGCAATACTTCATCTCTGATATGCCCAGACTCCATAATTACATGTTTTGGAGAATGAGGGTCATTTCAGAAACAAAAACAGAACTTCTTCCGAAGAAGGATACACAAGACTTCATACTGTATGACAACCAGACATATTTGTACTACTTGTACATATTTGCACTTACAAAGTATTTAAACGGACTGGGATTTGCAGAAAAATAGGAATCGATATTGTCATAGCATGCACCATTGGCTATGTATTTTTTTTCCCATGATTGGTCAGTAAGGCAGTAAACAAGAGATGTGACAGAATAATTTGAATATATGCATTCTAGCATAGTTATTCTATCTTAGATAATACTGTCCACTACAAATAACAAATGAACGTTTGGAGCAAGTCAGAATCTGTGAAAGTCTATGTATGTATATCCATTTAAATGATTATCCCAGTGGCCAATGAAAGTACTTTCCAAGTGTATAAAATGTCATAATTTAATATGTAAATTAAGCTTTTCCATCTTGCCATTATTGATACATCATCGGAAAACTCAGCAGACATTTAACTTTTAGCAGCACATGCAAATTAAAAGTGAGGGTTTTTACCAGCTGTAAGGGTACTCAGTATGGCTGAGCTGTTTTGGTCTATGGTGAGAGATGCTCACCTGAAGTACCTGTGACCCTTTTTTGCATTTGGAGATGCACTACAGAATAGCATTTGTGGCAAAATGAATATGAATGAACAGCAACAGCTATGAGAGGGCTGTTCATCATGGATTGGCATCGGACTGCCACATATCGCGACCGGGTATTTACGGGTCCTCCTTTGTAACCACTGCCTGACAAATTCTTTGCATGGAGGCAATGAAGTGCTTGGATGTTCTCCATGACATAATTCTGATTCTCTAAACCAAGAGACTTTTGGGAATAAAATGTTATGATTATCGAAAACAGCTCAGTCATGTTTGAGTTGCTGGACTGTTACAAACTTGGTGGCTTTGAATGCAGTATTCAAGTTATTCTGCCAGAAACAGCCCTTCTACAAAGTTAAATGTGCTTGTTATCCAGTTCCCAGAGTAATCCATGAAACTGAAGAACAGCAGCTTTTAGTAGCAGATGCTTCACATTCACAGTGTATATTACTGAAGGTTTGGGAGGTTAAGCGTCACTCTGTCGTACGCATCATGACAGGTTTATACCTACAAATATTTTCTATCCACATAACCATAAATTCCATTTTTTTAAACATTTATTTTTACATTTTAAACTATACAGGCTACTGGGGCACCAGAAGTACACATATATTCTAAAACTGTACAGAAATGTTAGTAAAAGGAGTTCAGACAGACAAGCAATATATTTTGTATGGTCATTATTCTCTTTAAGTTCTCATAAATATCTAAAAAAACTGCGCTGGCAATAAAAATGAAATAACATGTCCATATATTGTAATAGGACCTTTTAGAGTCTGATAGGGATTTGCAATTATAATGGTCCAGTACAATTAGGTTTTCATATGGTTATTGGCTGCTTACAACAATATTTGTGCATAAATGAGTTCAGTTAGTTATTAGCAAGTTGAAATGCTTCAAATTCAGCATCTATTGTAACGCAAAGTCTATCTTCTAACCGCTTCACCTGGTCAGGGCTGCGGGGTGTAACACAAAGTGCAGAATGATATAAACAGAATAGTAATTGGAATTGTGAGCATGGCTGTTTCTCCAATAAAAGAGTAGGCATGGTATTTTCTCGATATTTGACAGTCTCACCAAAAACGCAGTGCTTTGCTACTTTTCATACTGCGCGAGCATGTCACACTTTAAATTGCTTAACAAAACATACCATGGAAAGGAAATTACACAATCTTCTAGTCAAATTTATTGCATTTGTTTGATCTCATTAAAAAAGAGTATTTAACAGCTACATTTTGCTTGTGTACCTTTTGTGTACCACTGTTTCTCTTTTTTTTCTAACATGACTTTAATGTCTGCCCTCATGACTTTAAAATGGACTTTTATTTAAAAAGGACACATAAAAATGAGCTGTTTTATTCTTTTTTTAATTCTATTTTGTTTTTTGTTTTATCAAAATCAATAATTATTGAAAATGTAAGGGTCAAAAGTGATTAAGAACAATGTATTTTGTTTTGAAACGCTTTGTGTACATTCCATTTTATCTGCATATTTAAGATTTCAAATTGCTATATCAGTGGCATGTCTCAAGCTCTTGTGTCTAATTACTGCCTTTTCTCTCCAAAAGAGTTTTGATTATTGATCTGTCATTTAACATATATGTCTATCCTTAAATTATTTTTGAGCACTCATATAACACTATCCCAGAAAACGATTATTTGTTTGATTATGATTCACGCAGTTTTTCTGAATATAGGCTCTCAAATGTCATTTTGAATGATTGATAATCACAGGAATGTCTTCATTGATTGCCTTTCCAAATGATAGATAAAGGAGACAGTGTTAGCCAATGTTGAGGTTTATGGCATTTCACTGAGCATCATTCAGTCATTTTCGATTGAAAAGAGTTCTCTGCTATAGAATCTGAGGGGAAGCAGAATTTTACACGGGCATAGAGAACATCCAAGCCAAAAGACTGCCTCTATGCCCCAGTGTCAGGCAGTGTGTTAGGCCAAAGGAGGATTGCCGAAGACCCACTATCGCGAGAGGTGGCATATGTGCTTTGTGTGATTAAACAAGCAAAGCACATCATGGAAATCAGAAACATGACTGACAAAAAAAAAAACAACGGTAAAATCATCCCAAGAAAGTCAGAAAATGACAAAGATGCACAGTGGAAGCAAAGAAGGGCATCAGATTTTTAGAAAATCGCCACATCCTTAGTCCTGATTGTTAGTCTTTATGCTTAGGCTGATTTTAGGCCTAATAATACAAAATATGTATTTTGTTTTACGTCACTTTACCAATGTCAGCTACAAAAAAGGTAACATATTTCCATCTCTTCTCCTGACTTATTTTAGGTTGATGAATTTCACGAACATTGTTCTTAATTTATGGTCATTTAAATATAGCAGATGGGGCGGGGGGGGGGGGGTAAAAGTCTTAAGTAAAAAAATATTGGCAACGGGAATATCAATGCGAAACATTATTTGCTGCCTAGAAAACCAGATTAGGAGAATTTTCCATTAATCATGTTAAGTGTGTACCGTTCTCTGCCACATGTTAATTGCGGGAAAATAAGCCTCACCTTGCAGTCTAATTTATTTTATTTTGTTTAAACTAAAGGATTAGTGGAGAAAATGATGGTGCTGAGTTGATCTACCTGACTATGATATCCAGTGAAAAATACACCGTCTTGTACAAAAGGTTTGTACATAAATTGTACATGGTTTCATTTTGTATTTTCTCAAATTAAAATCGATGTATTTGTGTTCTAAAAACTTGTCCTTTTTGTTCATTAAAAGATAAATAAATTTATTATACACTTGTAGTTATCACCAGATCACAGGCCATAGTCAATCTGAAATATTTATGTGATTGCATCTTCTCTGTTGTCGTTTTTGCAGTTTGCACTATAGTATCTGCTACAGTAACAGTAGCTAATTGCCACCAGGGCCAGATATTTTCACTTTCACTGTCTGTCAGTGGCAGTACACTGCGGCTTCTGCTGTTCCAATCAGCAATACCCATCTAGCACAGTGCCTTATGATCTGTGGGAGTAAAGATAGCTGGTAACTTGACAGAGTGTGCATCTGGGAGCAAGTGCTGCCAAGAAATCGTAACTTTACAGAGGGAAAAAAAGATGATAACAATAATAAAAAGTGAATATACACACAATAGAAAGATGAAATGCAGTGACACTTATTTTACGATTTTACTACTATACCCATTATATAATTCCTGAAGTATAATACTTTCATCATATTTTTCATTGATGTTAATATCTTGTTTAAATAATATCAGCAGGACAACTCTGTAGGACCAAAAAAGGCAAAACATACCCAGTTCATCTTAAGACATTTGAAAGAGAGAAATAAGGAATTTTGCTAGTTAATAGGAACATGTTTTGATATTTGTATCAATTATGTAGACTATACCTAATTTGGCAACTGCCAAAAGAGAAACCGCTCTAGTTCTGTTCTGTTGAGCTCCATGTAACTAGTATTTTAAATAATCATATACAAATAACTTGATAAATTGGGAACTACCAGTTTGAAATAAATATGAAATTAACAGGCATTATTTACTGAATCTAAACATTACTGACTTATTAAATGATAACCTTTGTATTCTTTTTTGGCTCAAGTTAGGTCCAACATTTGAGCATATGACAGAAATAATATATTTAAGAAAATTCAGCCGTGTCGGATGGATCAGCTAATTTTGACATCGGTAAGGATGTAACAAAGACATCTCAGATTGATAGCTTGTTGGTGAAGAGTGGCCTCTTTGTTAGATGTTTTCAAAATGATTGATTTACAATAAAGTAGCTGGTGGTGTGTGCATTCAGGCCGAACTGATTCAGATCGATTCCAGTGGAGCTGATTGATCTGCCATTTATCTTGGTGCCGTGTTTACCAAAAGCGCCTATGCAAATCCTCATTCTGCTCTATTCTGTTCTGAACAGATCACTCCTGTTTCTTTTATCACATCCCCTTACAGCTTCATTAAATAATAGTCCATTCAGTCAAAAGAAGGTAATGTTACAGAAATTACTTTTATATAGACCCTGGAGTGCTTTTAGTCATTTTGAATAATTATATATAATTATCAGCACACTGTTTGGTATGATGCAGGAAAAATTGTCATTTTTCCATTGTACCTTACTGAATATTTGCCTATCCTTGTACTTCTTCTAGGGCTGCTCAATCCTATAAGCAACATAGGTGGCTGCCTGGGGCGTCAAACTTTTGAGGGGGTGCCAACTTGCCAGCCAATTTCACTTTGCCATGGACTGGGGGCGCTGGCATTGATGCTCGCCTAAGGCGCCACATTGGCTATAACCAGTGCTGACTACTTCACATAGTATCTGTGTTCCAGGTAAAATACCGCAGTCATTCACCTTGAATGAAAGTTAAATCGATCTGGACTGAACAGCTACTATGTACTGCGGTCAGCTGGACACCTGTCTGATTTTCTTGTTTCACATTACTATATTTGAATTAATTGCAATTACAATTACAGAATTAATTGTAGACTACTCGCACTCCCTGTATAGGGAAATTTTCAATCTGAACAAATATCATATTTATTTTAATTTTGCAGAGACTTTTCTCCAAAGCAAGAAAGTACAAATAAGGCAAACAGCACATTATAAACCTATGTGGTGTCAAGGAGTGAATTAGGCATAAGTGCAGCTAGGCAGAGCTTCCAATACCCAGGCAGAAATGCGAACAGACTTGGAGCAAGAGCTACACAACATCTTCCAAAACAAGAATCTAATAAAACAATCATCCAGTGAGCAGAAAAAACAACTTTATGAACATACAGAGAACATAGTGTGGTTAACCGAGATATTCTTCGAACAGTTGGGTCTTTTATCCTCCAGAAATGTCCCATTAACCAGAACTGTTAATTGCTGGCCTCTTCATGACAATAAACACTGAATAAAAGAGAAATCAAAACAGTGACAAGTCAACATGTGAATAAATACCAAACCTGAGTTTATACCGCACATATTTCCACATCAATGCAAAGAGAGAAATTAATAAACATCATCACTTTTCTTATCGCCATATCAGAGAGTGAAAATAAAAAAAAGCCTTTTGTCTTTTCGGTATATAACATCTAGTCACTCAGTTCCACTGCATGGCATTTTCATGCGTTGTTGAAAGAAAGCACTTTACTATCGCTCCACAAATCATCCAACAAGGGACACTTCATTTCACCCTTTGGAGAGTTGTTGATGAAAACAGTTACCACATTCTCACCTTGGGATACAGTAGCTTATGAACAATTTTACGCGCTGTGTCATGGCTGGAGACTGTCAGGATGCCAATAATATTTACCGTCTAACACCTTGGTAATGCTGGGGCTATCAGGGGATGCGCTGATTATCCGGACCTGCGTGTGACAGCCTCTTCATTGCCCGCTATTGCCAATGAGCATGTTTACATCTCTTACGTTAATAAGCACCTGAAGCTGTGAGGCATCCTTACAGCCATGCCTTTCGTAGCTGAAACAGAGATGTCAGTACAAACAAATTAGAATCTTATTTCGACGCGACGCATGGGCCGGTAAATATCTCTGCAGTGTGCAAATCAATTCATTTTTCTCCTGAAACTGGTTCCAAACACCCAGGAGGCCAAAGCAAATACCACGATGTTCCAAAAAGGTAAAATTTGTTTTGGGAAGTGCCATATAAAGATGATTATAATGTTTTACACTGAAAATACAAGATGCTGTTGTGCATTGATTTAATCAGATGATTTTTTTCGTCATAAACACTAATGGAACTATGTAAAAATAGTATAATGTATGTTTCATGTAGAATATACAGAGCTAATGTATGTAAAGATCTATTTGTTCAGTGACCATTTATTCATCTTCTTATAGTTTATAAGGGAACACAACCTGAATGTTTCACAGCAGTGTCATTTAGTGTGCAGAGCCCCTTCAGTCCAACAGATTAGAAAACAGCAACCCACTTGTCAATGTTTCAGTCAGGTCTCTATACCATCTCAGTCGTCCCCCATGTCACGTAAACACCATCCTCAAGAGCATACAAGATTCGCAGCACTGTGGTGATAATAGTTTCCATGACAATGCAGTGCACTTAGTGCATCAATGCCATTCCAGATAAACAGTGATCCTTTACAAAAACAAGAGGGTCATTACGGCAGCTTGTCAAATCAATGGTGAGAGTGTCCCGGCTGATTAAGCCATCTCCTCTCAGCTCTGACATGGTGTCAATAGTACTGGGCCGTGGGTGCATGGTCAGATGATTGGACTGAAATGCCCATCAGTCAGGGAGTCGAGGTAGACTAATGATTCCCTGTGCTGCCTATTAGAGGTACATGACAATTCAATCCTGTTCACTGGGGAAAAAAGTGACCTTGTTGCTTCATTTGAAGCTGAATTAAATTGACAAGAGCAGATAATCTTTACCTTGGGCAATTAACAGAACAAAACAAAAAAGACAGCATGGCTTTGTTTGTTTCTTCTGTTCTATGCTAAAAATATAATGCTTTGTAACAATAATGCCATCACATTTGAACAGGCTCGTAGTTTGTGCACAGAAGCTGTCACCACTTCGAGGCCTAAGGAGCACTACATTTGTCTTGGGAGATGTTTGTCTGGCCTTTCTCTAAAAATATGTACCAGCACTATAATCAAAAACATTAAATTCATGTACAACAAATGCAGCTTTGTGCCACATGCACCTGACACAGGTGCTGATGGGTTGTGCACTACAGCTACATTGAATGCTGTGATCTTTAAATAGACTGGAATGAGTCTAGTCTACAATATGACCTTGACAAGGGCGTTGGCCTCTACCGCCATTCAAACACTTACGTTATTGTACACAAAGGGAATAACAGGATATTTGTCTGAGTGTAAAAAGGAAAGAAAGCACCAGAGAACCAAAGGCTAAGTAACTAAATAACCGGTAAAGAAACAAATAAATTCAAGTCATCATGACATCATATAAAAGCTTTTAGAGTGAGATATTATTGCTGGGTCTCAGCTTTTATGAACTGAAGATATCTCGATGTCTGCATATAATTATGGATTTACATTTGCATGCAAAAAGACAAAATACATGTAACATGCATATCAATTGCATTATACACAGTGGCATGTAATCCCTTGGTGCTCAGTTGGTGGCTGACAATGTTGAACTGGTATCAAGCCCAATGACACTTTGGGGGGGGGTGGTTGTGCAATAAGGCAAAAACTGTACTGTCCAATAGGTAGAATTAAAGGTCATTAAGCAGAGCCACTGGGGAACTAGTTAATTGGTGGCTGTTAATAAAATGGTAGCGCTTTCACTAATCTTGATTTACATTTAATCTGTCAGGGCGACAAAGATGGATGACGGAAATGGGAAAAGTCGATGGTTTCTTGGAAAACCTCCTGGAGTTGTACTAAACAAACGATCAGAGGTTTGCTTTCATTCCTCAGTGTTGCCTTTAAAGCCCACACATCATCAATATTCAGAGCCCCAGAGGTTATGTCACTCAAATCTATAGTTGATTAATTCTTGGATGTAAAGTGAGCGGCATTGTTGGAAAATGCACTTACTGCTCCGGATCCAGTTTGCCATCAGTTATGAAGAGATTATATTTTTACACATTAAGTACAGTACAGTTATAATAAAACCTATTGTAGGTGTCATCATTGACAAAAGGTTTGTTATCGATTTTGACTGTGCAACTGGTGGAGCACTTCCCTGAGCCACATCAGATACTTACAGGTCTGAATTTCTGTAATTCTGTGTAATAGGCCTTTGTAAACAATAATATTCTAACCAGGAAATGTTAAGTTTTGTCACATAAAAAATTAATTTCTTATTGTATGATAGAGGAGGGGCCTGATTATCTGGGGAAGGACAGTAAGATGCTTAGGGGTTTGTGTCGATTACAATTGTCTGTTCCTTGTTCCCAAAAAGATTATATATTAATACATTGTATTTTGTTTAGGTCTTTAACTCCATCTACATTTTCGATGCCAGTACCCAGATTCCCTGACAGTGTTTATGCTTTTCATTTCCTTCAGCCACTGAAATGGCCTCATGATCTTCACACTTGTTTTTGAACAGTTTTCAAACTGTTCCTGTCTGGCTCAGTAGTAAACTTTGTATCCTTGTCTAAACATCCTGATAATATAATTCTCTTTGCCATTATGATTCAAGGGATTGTAACACATTTATTTAAATGTAGTTACACTATGTCATTCTCAATATTATTATTTTAATTGAAGTTTTTGATAGTGTCTTTATTGAGAGGTCTATTACCATAATGAAATGAAAGAGGCCCGTATTACTGTATATGCAAGTAACATTACAATATGCTTTAAACCACAAAAACATCTGTTTCATTTCAAGATGAAGGGTTTCTTTAAGTTTCAATACAGATAATTCTACATACTGAAGGCGTTTATTTTAGTGTGGCATTTTCACTTGCATGAAACAAATACTTGGGGCATATTTTGTAATATGACACAAGTCATTTCAGGTGGCCAGCTCAGAATCCAAGGAGTACTCTGTTAGTTGGATCCAAGGCAATGGGTGCCAAGCTGGAATGATATGGAGCCCTACCCTCTAGACCAGCGTTTCCCAATCTGGTCCTCAGGGAGACACAGAGAGTCCACGTTTTTGCTCCCTTCGAGGGAGCAGAACTGTGTACTGTCTGACAGGGAGCTGGGAAGAAGCAAAAACATGGACTGGCTGTGGGTCCCCAAGGACCAGATTGGGAAACACTGCTCTAGACATATGGGAAAGAGTGGACATATGTGTCAGCTTCTCCCTCAGCTATGTCCAACTGCATTCTGAAAGCCTGCCAGTAGTGGGCACTACTGTTGACTGTCTGTTCTGCAATTTAGGTACATCAACTCAGTTTTTGCTTTTCAGTAAAGACCCTGTTCAATTTTGTAACTTTGGGATTTATGATATTAGTGTGAATACTCGCAGTGCCTGCAGGTCATAAATTAATCCTTATAAAACATGCCAATGCGCAATATATTGCTGTTATTTCAGGTACTTTTTCTGGTATTCAATATCCAGAATATTACATGTTTAAAACGCCTCTAACCAGCTTTTTATTTATGGAGCTACAAGAATCATCCCTTCACCATGAGCTAATCAGGAATATTACAGCACTCTGGTGTTCTGGTTCAAAAATGTGTAAACAATTACAATTTCCGTTTTCACAAGTTTCAATTAAAAGTGTCAGCATTAATAAAGGGGTAAGAATGGGACCTATTCTGGATTATGGTACTTGGTAATTGTTTTATAAAATGTTGTTTTCTTGAGGATCATAGCACGTCGATGCCCTTTTGTGGTACTTCATTTCCAATCAATTTGAAATAACCTTGGTCAAACACACTTGTCTTAGGTGTCCATTCTGATGAGAAACAAGCCGTCTAACTTGTCAGAATTAAACAGGCCAACAAATACTTCACGCTCTGAAATATCCCGTACTAAAGCCCCCTTCAGCGATTTGACAAGTTCAGTGATCCACATCAATGGCTTGGACTGATTTTAAGGCCCAGGCTTATTTTGGATTTATAAACTGATGCCTCTTCATTTTGCATTAGTTTTACATATTCCCTTCAGGACTTACTGACAATAAAAACACTAATACAAATATTGTGTGAAGTCGAGTAGTATTAATCTAATTAAAGTGATCTTGCAATAAATATGCTACAATGCAATCAATACATTTCTTAAAGAATTAAATATAAAAATTTTGATTGCAAAAGCAAAGCGTAAACTAATGTGTACCAATATCTTGGTCCACCAGCACCACATATTGCCTCATAAACTTGATTTTTAACAGGAAGACAATGCTACTTAGAAATTCCCCTAGGGCAGGGTATATTGCCTTAGACATCTATCTCAAGGCAATAAGCGCATTGCCCATATCACTAGAAAAAACCATGTGTTTACACAGCTGTTTCAAGCTTTTAACACACAAGAATGAAGCATCATCCCTGTGCTGTAGGCCATATATATTTTACATCACTTTCCTCTTAGAGACGAAATGAACCTTAACAGCAGTAAACTTTCTCTGTCTCTTCTGTTTGGCAAAACAAAATGCAGTCAATGAAAAAAAAACAGATCATCCTTGGGCACTTAGAACACAGGTTAAAAACGTAATTGAGTGCACACACACGCACACACACACACACATATATATATTGTTTTTTGAAACAGCTTCTTTTACCACTACAACCTTTATACATCTGTAGTTATATATA